>CM076570.1:787778063-788154130 GCA_034641835.2 Pinus albicaulis | reverse complement strand
AATCTTCCAATGAAATCCATAGCTTCAAAAAATACTTTATGCTATCATGGTATATCTTGACTTTAAAGTACCTCCCAATGATATACTATCCCCATTTTTTATTGCATGTAATATTGCTTCCATTTATTTTCATACGTAGATTTCACCAAATATTTTCTTTGAATTCCTTGCTTTTAAAAGCCAATGGTATCCCTTATTGTGTTAATGTTACATAAATTCCTTGTCCTAGTGCCTCACACTCTACTATGAATGTTTTACCAAAATTAGGTGCAACCAATGTTGGTGTAGAAGACATGGCATCCATTAAAAGAGAGAATGCCAAAGTAGCCTCATCATTCCATATAAATGATATTTTCTTCAAGAGATATGTGAGTGGACTTGAAATGCATGCATAATTCTTAACAAATTACCAATAATATCATGTAAGTCTAAAAAATCTTCTAGGAACCTTGATTTTCTTAGGAATAGGTCATTTTGTAATAGCTTGCATCTTTTGAGGCTCCAACTTCACTCCTTCCTTTAAAACAATATGAACCAAATACTTGAATTCTTATTTCCCAAAAGCACATTTGGATACTTTTACATAAAAATGATTGTTCTCAATAATTTATATAACTTTTCCACATGTTTAGTGTGGTATTCCCATGATTTATTATAAATATGTGTATTATCAAAGAAAACCAACACAAATTTTATAAGATGGGATCAAACAAAATTATTCTTAAGTCGAGCCCGCCGGACTTCAAACGACGATAAACCATAATTCAAACCAAATTCGCGTTCCAAAATAGCCTGCTGACGTCGGCCAATTTTGTGACGCGAAAACCAAATGAATTCCGCCCTAATCTTTTTCGGGTCCGAAGTTGGGCTGGCGTACGGAGGGAGAGTTGTGACACGAATTTCTTATCAAATTCGCCCTAATATTTTTTGGGTCCAGATTTCCACTGCGCGAGCGGCCCAAACAAAGATCCGCTCCAATCAATTTCTGCCACGTGTCCTCAATAAAAACTTGCCCTGCTCCCGGCTGCGGGTGCATTCGATGGCGTTTAAGGCGATGGGACATGGATGTGGCGATTTCATATCAATCGCATTAAGATTTAACGTTGTTCAATTAAGTTCCAAGGTTTGCACATCAAATCGCATTAAATTTTAACACTGTTCAAGATCGGACCTCCACTCCCGTTACTGATTTTGCATGCTCCAATATGATCCGGCCTTCGGCTCTCATTAATGATCATAGATTAATTATGACGAGCGTCCTTCGATTGCATTGCATTGATAAAATTTGAATTTTTTCTCCTCATTTTTGTTAATCTTCTAATGAAAATCATAGCTTCAAAAAATACTTTATGCTATCATGGTATATCTTGACTTTAAAGTACCTCCCAATGACATACTATCCCCATTTTTTATTGCATGTAATATTGCTTCCATTTATTTTTCATACGTAGATTTCACCAAATATTTTCTTTGAATTCCTTTCTTTTAAAAGCCAATGATATCCTTTATTGTGTTAATGTTACGTAAATTCCTTGTCCTAGTGCCTCACACTCTACTATGAATGTTTTACCAAAATTAGGTGCAACCGATGTTGGTGTAGAAGACATGGTATCCATTAAAAGAGAGAATGCCAAAGTAGCCTCATCATTCCATATAAATGATATTTTCTTCAAGAGATATGTGAGTGGACTTGAAATGCATGCATAATTCTTAACAAATGATTAATAATATCATGTAAGTCTAAAAAATCTTTTAAAAACCTTGATTTTCTTAGGAATAGGTCATTTTGTAATAGCTTGCATCTTTTGAGGCTCCAACTTCACTCCTTCCTTTAAAACAATATGAACCAAATACTCGAATTCTTATTTCCCAAAAGCACATTTGGATATTTTTACATAAAAATGATTGTTCTCAATAATATATATAAATTTTCCACATGTTTAGTGTGGTATTCCCATGATTTATTATAAATATGTGTATTATCAAATAAAACCAACACAAATTTTATAAGATGGGATCAAACAAAATTGTTCTTAAGTCGAGCCCGCCGAACTTCAAACAGCGATAAACCATAATTCAAACCAAATTCGCGTTCCAAAATAGCCTGCTGACGTCGGCCAATTTTGTGACGCGAAAACCAAATGAATTCCACCCTAATATTTTTTGGGTCCGAAGTTGGGCTGGCGTACGGAGGGAGAGTTGTGACGCGAATTTCTTATCAAATTCGCCCTAATATTTTTCGGGTCCAGATTTCCACTGCGCGAGCGGCCCAAACAAAGATCCTCTCCAATCAATTTCTTCCACGTGTCCTCAATCAAAATTTTCCCGTTTTTTAGCGGCATTCAGATGGCGTTTTTTTAAGGGTGATGGGATGATATAATATTCTATACTTAATCGCATTAAGTTTTAACGCTGTTCAATTAGCCGATATTTAAGTTCCAAGGTTTTCACATTAAATCACATTAAGTTTTAACACTGTTCAAGATCGGACCTCCACTCCTGTTAGTGATTCTGCATGCTCCAATATGATCCGGCCTTCGACTCTCATTAATGAGAGATTAATTATGACGGGCGTTCTTCAATTGCATTGCAGTCAGGTCGATAAAATGGCTTTTCGCTATGGTTTTTTAGATGAGCCGCAACCTTTGAATTGCAGATGCTCTCCGGTTGCTGGGTTACACTGCCTGCTCACTATGATGAGAAGGAGAAGTGGCCAGCTGAACTGCTGCTTATACCTTGGTGCATATCTGCATTTCTCTCGGTCTGGTCTGTGTCTGTCTTCCTCGGTTTCTTGGAATCCTGCTTCTCTGTCTCGTCTTGTGCCCACTGCTGAGACTACACCCATGCCTCGTCTGCATTGCCGCAGAAGGAGCACTAGAGGTCAACCCTTGCACGCTCCCTCCAGCCCCTCAACCGAGTCGTCTTCCCAGTCCAGTGATTATTATGCAGGTCGCTATCCAAACACTAGAAGTAGGCAGGGTCAGGTTCTAGGATCTGGCCACCATATGGGCTCCCCTGCTCCTCATTTCCCCACCACTTCACCTTCTCCCACGACGCGCACTACACTTTTTTCCTTTAATTGATCTCTGAACCGCCCACGAATCACAACTTCAATCACTGTGGTTTTCCGTGAGGAGGCCCAAATGGAAGAACAATGCACCCGTCCGGCGGGTCTGAGCTCAAAAAAAGCCGGCCAGCATTCGGGCCTTCAGGAGGGGAGCCGTGGCGTGAATGTGGAGATAGCACCTGGCGATCCTGGACCTTCTGAAGGATGGTGTCGAATCATCGAGGAACCACCAGAGGAGTAGTTTGGTTAATTTGGTTTTCTTGTTTTCAAGTCGTACTTTGCATTGGCATGTTTCGTACTATATTACTACGTCGACCTCTCGTAATATTTTTTGGAATTTCTCGAAATGCTCAAGACCGGGTTTCCCCCCGTGATGAGTGCGCTTTTTTTTATTTTTTGACATGTAAATTGCAGTCCGGTAATGTTTTGACTAAAGTTGCGTCGTAATTTTGCCCCATCGTTAATAGATAATTGGGAAAAAAATGTTTCTGTTTTCATTTTAAACCCGTTTTTTGAACACAAAGAGTCATGTTTACATGATTGTTTATAATAAAGCATCATAATGGTGGTTTATTACATCAATAGACATATTCTGCTGTCGAAATTAAAGGAAGATAAGTTCATAACAATTGAAAAAATGTTGCCTCGTTTCTATTTTTAAAACTGGTTAAAATACGCAGGCCATGATTACAAGGATTGTTTATAGTCAAGCTACTGCCAAGGTTTATTATATTAATATTTCAATACGAATTATGTCTATAATAATTGAAAAAATGTTGCTCGTTTCTATTTTAAATTGTTTTTGAACATGTAGCCATGTTTATATGGTCTACGTATTATACTCTTTCTCTGTATATCTATAGGAACCTTTTTGCTATGAACAGGGTGGATGCTGTAGCGGGCTACTAATGGAAACAAGCGAGCCTAAAACTTACATCTCGGATGCAACAGATGGTTACCAATTTTGGAATCAAGCGAGCCTGATCTTACAAGCGAGCCCGGGTTTCTGCAGATGGTTTTTATTTCCGGGAACAAGCGAGCTAGAACATACAATCGACCTTGGGTTTATACATATTTTTTCTCTATCATGGATGCTTTTTGTGTGAGGCGTATATCAACAGTACATGTCTCTGCACATTTCCTGTATCCGCTTTATGATACTATTTTATGTGTTGACAAGTTATCACTCTGCCTTCAAAACTAGCGATGCTGGTCTATGTTGCTAGTTTATTGATATGGTCTGATGGTCTTTTTATATTTTGGACATATCACACTCCTCACATGATTAGCGTTTTTTTCTGTTGCAGGATTTTGGGTACTTTAATTTGTATTTGGAACAATGGACGTCGGTACTCTATCTGTTGCTTTACTATTCTACATACTGCTATTTCACTTTCTTACAGATGCCTCGGGCATATTTGGATGCTTTCTCAGATTGTCGATAATCTCCATGTGGACCGTTACTGGATTTTATATCATGTCCCTGTATGTGACATGGGGTATTTTTCTATCATTGTCTGGGGTGGGACTTCCACTTTTCTGGATGGATATTTGGGTACCAATCTTCAGATGTGAAAATGTAATGACTTCATGGACTGTTTTACTTCATATAATATATTCAAAACAATGTTTTTTCTCTTGTGAAAAAAAAATGATTGTTTATAGTCGAAGCGCTGCGGGGTGGTTTATTATATTAATATTTCATGGTCGAATTATGTTCATAACAATTGGAAATTTTTTTTTTGCCCTGTTTCTATTTTAAACCTGTTTTTTGAAATACAGAGCCATGTTTATATGATTTTTTATAGTCGAAGCGCTGCGGGGTGGTTTATTATATTAATATTTCACGGTCATTGGAATGCCCACAATTCATAACAAATATTGGAGATTTACTGTCCTGTTTTAAAGTTTCATTTTTTTTTTTAAAATTGAACCCGCCGTCGGTATACCGACACTTTGTAGGCGTCGGAATTGTGATAGCTTAAAAACGTTGGAAGAGCGACAGTATAAAAACGTCGGACGAGCAACATTCAAAACGTCGGACCACATTTCGTCGGAATTGCGACAGTTTACAAACGTCGGAAGAGCGACGTTCAAAACGTCGAACCACATTTCGTCGGAATTGCGACAGTTTACAAATGTCGGAAGAGCGACGTCCAAAACATCGGACCACATTTCGTCGGAATTGTGACAATTTAGAAACGTCGGAAGAGCGAAATTCAAAATGTCGGACCACATTTCATCGAAATTGCGACAGTTTACAAACGTTGGAAGAGCGACGTTCAAAATGTCGGACCATGTTTCGTTGGAATTGCGACAGTTTACAAACGTCGGAAGAGCGACGGTTTGGGAAATGTCGGAAGAGTGACGCTTGTTTGGAAGCGACGGAAAAAGTGTCGGTAGTGCGACACTTTGTCAGTGCGTCGGAATTGCGATGTAATGGAAAACCACATTTTTCCTATCCTCGAACTGTTGCTCTTGCAACGACTATGTGTCAGAATAGTGACGAATTGGCCGTCGGAAATTGGGCCAACTTTTCTAGTGAATGGTGGAATACTGAGCTCGAAGGCATTGTTCCCTACAACCTTGGTGATGGTGTACGACCGGTATCGGAGCAGGCGAAGCTTGCGGTGGGGTCTAGTGAGGTACTCCTTCTGCAAATGTAGCCATACTTTGTCGCCCACCTGGAAGTTGTGTGGCACCCGATGTTGATCATGGCATTACTTGTACTTAGCATTGGCTCTATCCAATATTTCATGAACTTGTTGGCAGATGTGTTGAATGCGCTCGATGAAGCTATTTTCTTTGTCAACTTCGGACTGGACATGAGTCGAGTCGGCCTGAGTAGCCGCAAATGGCATGGCTACGTCAATGGGACATAGTCGCTGGAATCCCAAGCCCAACTGAAAGGGGATATGGCCGATTGAACTGTGGAGAGCCCGGTTATAACTATGTTGTACATAGGGGAGGCTCTCATCCCATGTGCGTGGATGCTTTGAATTGTACTTGCGTAGAATGTGTACAATAATTCTATTGACGACCTCTATCTGTCCATCTGTTTGGGGATGGAAAGCTGTGGACTTGATGAGCTTGGTGTCCAGCATTGACCAGAATCTGGACCAAAATGTGCTGAGGAACCTGCTATCCCGATCTGATATGATAGAATGTGGGATCCCAAAGTGTACCCACACTCGTTCAAAGAAGCGTTTAGTAGTGGATTCTGCTGTGATATTCTTCTTACAGGCCACCATAATGGCCATCTTCGAGAATCTATTGACGACCATGAAAACACAGTCATTTCCATGCTCAGTAGAAGGCAAGCCTGACATGTAATCCATGGAGATGGATTCCCAGGGTCGACTAGGGGTAGGTAGCGGAGTATATAGGCCTTGCTTCTTGATGGTCAGTTTGGCAATGGCACAAGCAGTGCAAGATTTGATGTGCTTCCCGACATCCTTTTGAAGGTTAGGCCAATAGAAATACTTCTGCAGTACTGCTACTGTTTTCTCGACCCAGAAATGCCTAGCGAGTCGACTATAGTGTGCTTCCCATATCATCTTGGCATGCTCTCTTGAAGGAACACAAAGGTGTCACAGGTGACATAAAAGTGCATCTTGGAGGCGAAAATTTGGAACTTGCATACCCCCCAAGAGTGCCTTGTAAGTGTGGCCGAATTCTGGGTCGCTCTTGTAGAGAAGCAGCCAATCAGAAGTCTCGTTCCCACAAGAGTTGAGAATGGTGGTGAGCGCCATGATCGGTGGTCGACTAAGGCAGTCTGCAACATTATTGGTGCTACCCTTCTTATAATTTTGATGGCGATCATTCTGCAACTTCCCTTGTGTCTGTATGAACTGCAGGGGCCAGTGGTCTATGTGGATGATTGTTTCCTTCCCCAAAATGTAATGCTTCCATTGTCTAAAAGTTTGCACAATGCAGCGATATTTTTTGGTTTGCGACATTACGAACCCGTCGAAAGAAAAAATTCTTCTGCCTATAGCCACCTGATACCTTTTTTTTGTTGATAAGAATCGCCCAAGGACAGTTTAGTGTCTGTTCGTCTTGCCTGCCTGCTCAGCCTGGCTTTGAACGCAGGAATGAAGAGGAAATTTTTAAATTCTCGTGAATGTTTTCCGTTGTTGAGGTTCCGACCAAAAGAATTTTCTCGCTTCCTCCTTGGTGACTTGACTAAAGGGCCAAGTGACATGAGAATCCCAACATGAACCGCGGGTAGAAATTAGCAAGACCCAGAAAGCTGCGAAGCTCTGTTATAGTGGTTGGGGCTGGCCAATCCCGAATGACTTGGATCTTGGCCGGATCCACATGCACCCCTCTTTCATCAATAATGTATCCCAGATATTGAACCTGGGTCATGCCAAACTTGCACTTCTCCAAATTGGCACACAACTTGTGTTGTCGTAGTGTTTGGAGGACTTGTCGAATGTGGTGAAGGTGCTCTTCCCAAGTCTGGCTGAAGATCAGAATGTCATCCAAGTACACCACTACAAATGAGTTGGTGAATGGCCGCAAGATGTCGTCCATCAACCCTGCAAGGTTGGGTGAGCATTCTTCAACCCAAAGGCATGACCAACCATTCTAAAAAGGCTCTCCTTGAGCCACGCGTATTCAACAACAAAGGGTTCAATTGCACCTAGTGATACCGAGATTTTAAGTCGATCTTGCTTAGAAATTTTTTTCACCTTGGAGTTGGTCCGTAAGGTCACAAATCCAAGGATCGGGTACTTGTTTACAAAGATATTTTTTTTTTTCAACGTTCGATAGTCATTACAGGGCTCTGTGTCCTCCATCCTTCTTTGTACCAACACGATTTGTTTCTGCTGGTGGCGATGAACTTGGTTGGATGTGACCTTCTCACAGCAGTCGAATTCGCTCGATTTCACTGCTTCTGCAGTAGTGCCGATAGATCAGTCCATTGGGTAGCGGCACACCTGGGGTTAGATCAATCAGGTGCTTGACCTGATAGTGTAGAGGAACCCCTGTGGGTGAGGTGAAGATGTCCCCATACTCCACCACAACCTTATCAATTTGTTGTTGTCGTGCAGAGGAGCCTTGTTTGGAGGTCGTGGCCACAATCTCCTTCTTTTCCTGGGGGCGGATCATCAGGAAAATGAATTCCTTGGTTTTGGAAATGAGCTTACTGCATTGTTTTGCAGTAACCAAAGAGATAGTGGTAGGAGGTGGTACCTCTGGTATCCTGTACAACTTATTACCCAAAGTAACAATAACAGTGCGAGGTCGAGACTCATACATAGCATAACGCTTCCACAAGTATGGTTGTCCTAATAATACATCAGAAACATCAATAGGAGAAATGTCACATAATACCTCATCCGTGAAGGGCTTGATGCCATAGGGAAGGCGACACTGCTGGCAGACACAGAGATCTCGTCCTTGGTGAAGCCACCCGATGGTGTATGGATGTGGGTGAGTTGTGGTCAGCAAGCCCAACCACTTCATGGCGTCTGCTGAAATGAGGTTATTTTGGCTCCCATTGTCAACAATGAACTGTACCTGGGAGCCCTTTACCCACATCTGGGAGTGGAAGAGACGTTCCTCCTCCTCTGGATCTTCTGGTTCCTCCTTCTGGATCTTCATAGTGGCAACAGTGGCGTTGGGCTCCGCATCAATAATCTATTTCCCTTTGTCATTCCTCGCTGGGCCCCAATTCGCAGCCCGAGCACCATCCGACTCGCGAAGCCCTCATCTCGACTAATGGCGACCGTTGGTCTTAATACTCACTTGTGTTGTGAGTGGAATTCTTATGGAACTCACACCACCCATGTCTGAGCCATACCTCGTATGTTTCTCTCGAATCTTTGAGGCCCAAGACCCCAGGTGTAAGGTATGGAACAATTGTCAGCTTCACGCACATTCTGATCCATTGTTGTCGCAAATGGCCCGCTCGTAAGTGCATTGCCTCGCGGGGCCCTCACGGATAGCATTGTCGATGACATCTCGGAGGAATCTCCAAGGTGGGTAAGAATTTCTAGAACAGAGAGCTGGTCTCTATCCTTTTTCTCACAGTGGGTTTCCCACCAATCCTTGACATGGGGGGCAGCTTTGAGGAGTGCAAAAATAATCTTCTCCCTGTTGGAAAAGTCATGAAGCGAGAAATATCCTTCTAATAGATTCAACCATCTATCTACGACATCTGCATCTATTTGACCCTAAAATATAGGAATGTCAAAATTTACTTGTACCTTAAAAGGAGTCACACCTCCAGAGTGGTTGCTGGATGCAGATGCGCCGCCAGTGGGTAGTTGTTGAAGGATCTGGGCAAAGTTATCCATCATCGCGTTCCTTTTTTTTCGAGGCCTCCTCGAGCAATATTTTGATAAGATCTCCTATTCCCTCATATTTCTTTTCATTCCCCATGGGTGTCCGTCGGGGTTTGCAAGGCTGATCTTACAAAGGTTCCACTAGATCGAGCCCTAACTCCTTATGCCTCGACCTCGTTGGGGACATGCAAAGAAGGATCGAGAAAAAGCAGACCGCTTTGATAACACTGATCCAGATTTATGCAGGAATGAAATACAATAAACATATAACCATAAATACAAATATGCAGCGGAAATAACACTTCATTTCATTAATATCAAAGAATTAAAATTTGCTTATAGACAAAATGGAAATAAAACTAGCTAGGGCGTTGGTAGTTATCTCTGAGAAGAGATGTGGCGGCTACAAGCCTCTAAACTGAGTTACAATGAGGCTTGAGGGCCTATTTATTATTTATAAGCAATGAGAAATCATAAACAACCAAAACCCTAACCCTAGGAGATGAAGCGCCAAAACTATGGGCCTCGTTTGGGTAAATTGGTGTTTCAACTTCCCGGGGACATAACTTTGGCATACGATCTCCGTTTGATGTGTACCATACCTCGTTAGAAATATCTATCTGAGGAATACAAATTTTGAGTGAGAAACATCAATCCATGGACCCATGTTGCTGTCCTTTTTCCCAAAAAACGTCGTTTAGGGCCTCAAAATGGCTCTGGAAGTTCAGGACCCGAAAAACTGCTAAAAATAGTAAGTTGTGCCGAAACTGAAAAACTGAAAGAGACAATGGTGGGGCCCCAAGTGGAATAGGTAGGTGACCACCAATATCCACCTGGATAAAAAACTGGGGTGTCTACTTCAGATTATACCATGAGTCTTGGATCAGGAGCTGTCTCATGGAGATCACACAAACAGTCAGTTCCAGCAGATTCCACCACCGAGGCAGAATATGTGGCCGTAGCTGAAGCAACAAAGGAAATTGTGTGGCTCAGGAAAATCCTTAAAGATTTTCAGATGAAACAAATGCATTCAACACCACTCATGATCGACAACTCTTCTACAATAAAGTTGGCCAGGAACCTAAAGTTCCATGATCGAACAAAGCACATCAATACAAAATACCATCTGATTCGACATCATGTTCAGGAAAAAACCATCCATCTACATTATTGTTCCACAAATGAGCAGACCGCAGACATCTTCACCAAAGCACTTCGAAGAGAAAAGTTTGAAAAGTTTAGAACGATGCTTAGACTCACCAACATCCCTTCAAATTAAATGGGGGAATGTTGACACCTAATCCTAAGGGGTTGGGTGAGATTGTAAATTATTGTAATTTAGTAAATAAGGAAGGCCAAGAGTCATTGGGAAGTGAATCCCAATAGCCTCACCTCCATGTATAAATACACACACAATCTCCATCCAATATACATTGAGTTTTGCGGAGTTACCTCCTGGTCTGACAAGTTTCAAGTGAGTTTCTAGTTGTGAATTAATTAAATAATTAATTCACTAAACTCTCACTAGTGCAGTTAGAACTAGATACAACTAGCACAAATAATTTTAACTCACTTAACTGAGTTAAACTAAATAACAACTCCCATAACTACTCTTCCAACTCTGTCACAACTCTGCCACTTCAGTTCTAACTGAGTCCTCCATGCATGAGTCACCAACCATCCTAGGAATTGCGTAATTCCTTCATCCCACTGATTTTCCAAATCTGTTCACTAAAATAAAGTGCTCCAAGAGAATAAATTGATATTTATTGTCGGATTATTATTAAGGGATAATAATAATCAACATGCATCTATTTTTAGATTAGCGATCTATAAATAGACTTTGCCCAATCTTCTAAAAATAGAATTTCATATATTTTTCCAACTTGATCAACATCTACAAATAACATCATGCAACTTATAGAATATGCTCACCATGTCTAAAAATAGACATACACCTAAAAATAGCCTGCGGGCCCCACTTAGTGAAGGTTCTTAATTTTCACTAAGCTCATCATATTGTTGAATCTCAACACTCCCTCTCAACAAGATAGGGATTATCCTTCACCTCGATGCTACCTTTATGGTATTCGAATTTGCTCCTGGTGAGCGCCTTCGTTAGAATATTTGCATCCCAATCTTTCGTAGGAATGTACTGAAGCAACATGATCTTCCGCTGCACACAATCTCTGATATGATGATACCGGATATATATTTGCTTAGATCTATCATGAAACATAGGATTAATCGAGAGTTTAATGCAACTCTGATTATCACAATGTATCACTGTAGGATCTAGATTAGAACCAAACAAACCAAACAGGATCTTCCTCATCCAGATAGCCTCACATGCAGCTTGACTTGTTGCCATGTATTCTGCTTCCACTGAAATGAGTGCCATGGACCTTTGTTTCTTGCTGTACCAAGAAAATGCTGTAGATCTGATACTGAAAACCCCTCCTGATGTGCTCTTTCTGTCCATTGGGCTGCTTGCCCAATCTGCATCCGTGAAGCCATGCAACTTCACCTCATCCGTCTATCTGTACCATAAGCCATACTCAGATGTGCCCCTGAGATATCTCAGGACATGCTTGCCTGCCTTCCAAAAGAGCTTGGTAGGCTTAACCATCGCTTGACTAAGCTGGTTCACTGCATAGCATATGTACGGTCTTGTATTAACTAAATACATGAGCGAACCCACCAACTATCGATAGACAATAACATCCACTACCTCTGCCGATGTAGCATCCTCTTTCCTCCAATTTCCTGGAAGAGGAGTATCCATGGGCTTGCAGTCTTACATGTGAAACTTACCAAGTATCTCTCGAGCATACTTGCCTTGAGACACGAACAGTTCACCTTCTTGCTGCCATATTTCCAATCCAAGGAAATAATGAAGGAGGCCCAAATCCTTCATCTCAAATTCCTTTGCAAGATCTTCCTTGCATGAGTGTATCAACTGCTCATCACCCGTTAGTATTAAATCATCAACATAAAGAACAATTATTAAAAGCTTACCCTCCACCAAAATTTGGTATAGGTTTGCATCTGCCTCACCCTTGGTGAAGCCAAGTCCAGTGAAATAGTTGTTGATTCGTGTGTACCAAGCACAGGGTGCTTGTTTCAGCCCATACAACGCTCTTTTGAGTCTGCACACATGCGACTCACTGCTGAATATCTCAAATCCTTCAGGCTGCTCAATGTACACTTCTTTCTTAATGATCCCATTAAGGAACACAGTCTTCACATCCATCTGATGAATGTGCCAACCCATCTGCGCTAATAGAGCAAGGATGGTCCTTATGGAAGAATACCGTGTGACAGGTGTAAAGGTTTCTTCATAATCAATCCCCTTGATCTATGAGAAGCTCTAGGAAACAAATCTTGCCTTATACTTCTTGACGCTCCCATCAGCAGCTTGCTTTACCTTGTAGATCCATCTTGCACCTACCACTAATTTACCAACCGACCTTGGAACAATATCCCAAGCATTGTTTCTGACAATGGAGTCATACTCCTCCACCATGGAATCTACCCATGTGGGCTCCTGCGCTGCTTCCTCAAAAGAATATGGCTCTATCATGATACACTTGCTCATGAGAGCCATGTATCCAGTGAATCAGTCAGGTGACTGTCTCTGTCTGTGTTGTGATGTAGGGGCTCCTACATTCTGTGCTGCATCAAGCTTCAGTCTCTCAACTTTTGTGTTACGCCTTCTGCCTGTTCTGATGTTTGGCTCTGCGTGAGTGGATTCCTCCACTCCATGATCCTCCTCCTGTGGCTGATCCACATCTTGAGGCTCATCTTTGGGAAGAAGAAGTTCCTCCTTTACATGCAAGTGTAGCTCCCTCTCAAGCGACAACTTCATGGCTTTCTCCTCATTGAATTTTATATCTCATCCCACCACAGTCATCTGACTATTTGGAAAATACAAACGATAATTATGGGGTGTTTCTGTGTACCCCACAAATATCCCAACTTTTGCTGTCGACTCCAGCTTCTTCCTGGCGTCCTTTGTCACATGAATGTAAACAGATGAGCCAAAATCTTCAAATTAGAAATATCAGGCTTCTTACCAGTAAAAGCTTCTTCAGGTGTACTCATGACAAGTACTCTATGAGGACAACAATTTTGCACATAAACTGCAGTGTTTCATGATTCCGCCCACAAGTGCATTGGTAGGCCCTGTTCATGCAACACCCCGATCGTTTTTTTATTCCTCTCCGCGACCCCATTCTTCTGTGGGTTATGAGGCGCTATGAGTTCTCTTCGAATTCCTTCTTTGCTACATAAGTCTTTGAATTCGTTAGAGATATATTCACTACCATTATCACTCCGTAGAGCCTTCACTTGATTCCTCGACTCCTTCTCCACCAATGCTTTAAACTCACAGAACTTTGAGAATGTTTCACTCTTCTTCTGCATGAAGAAGATCCAACATCTACAAGAATAGTCATCAACAAATATAACATAATACATGTTTTTCTGCTGAAGCAACCAAGAAAGGTCCACACACATCTGTGTGAATTCTCTCCAGGATCACGGAAGCACGGTTATCCTTCTCATGAAAGGTGGTATTCACAAACCTACCCATAGTACATCCCTTGCACTGATCTGACTACGCAAGAGTACCCTTGGAAAGTCCAGTAGAAATCTGCTGCAAAATCTTCAAGGTGCCATGGTGAAGATGGCCCAATCTCCTGTGCCATAATTAGCCCTCATCCCGGCTCACCACTTCTTCTGCTTTTCCCATTATTGCAGCGCAGCTAGATACCTCTAGCTTGTAGAGATTCTTAACTTGAATCCCTATCCTCTTGGTTTGACCTGTTGTTTTATGTCACAGGAAAGCTTTTCCCTCGCTAAAAACAATGTCATAACCTCTATCCTCCAACATCGCGACCGAGACCAAGTTCTTCTTTAGACCTGGAACATGCATAAAATATTTCAAGATAAATGGTTTACCTGACTCCCTCTCAAAGATAATGGTTCCAATGCCGGTCGCACTGTATCTACCATCGCCGCCCATCTCTATATGCATTTGGAGATCTTCTCCTCCAAGTCACTAAACAAATCCTTGTCTCCCGTCATGTGGAAGGAAGCACCACTATCAAGATACCACACCGATCCCATTGCACTTGAAACCAAGCATGCGATCAAAGATAAATCAAGTTCAAATTGTGAGGCTAAGGCCTCACTTGCTACAGCTCCAACAACCTTCTTGTTCTTCTTTTTCTGTGGGCAGTTAGTGGCGAGATGCCCATGTTCGTGATAGTGAAAACACTTCACTTTGGACAAATCCAACTTCTTGCCTTTAGCCTTAGATTTTGGATGGGATTTCTTCCCCTTCCCTTTCCTTGCTTTGGTAGCTAAGGCACAATTCTCTTCATCATCATTCTTCGATGAAGAGCCATCCCTGGTACTTTGCCTTATCTCCTCCTGCACTAGATCCGACCAAAGTCGCTCCCAATCCGGCAATTTCTCCCATCCATTGACAAAGTATTGATAACTGTGCCAACTCTTCGGTAACCCAAGGAGAGCCAAGCTCACCAAGTCATCATCCGCAACTGTGATTCCCATATTCCCTAGCTCATCCCTACATTGGACAAACTTCATGAGATATTTTGGAATACTATCGCCCTTCTCCATTTTTATTTTTCTGAGCTTATATTTCAGTGCCAACTTCCTATGGTCACTACTGCTTTGGAAAAGATCTGTCAAAGCCTTCCACATTGAAAATGGAGTGGCTTTCCCATGAAGGATTTACACAATATGGTCCTTCACACCTTCCAATAGAATTCTTCTTGTCTTCGCTACCTTCTTTTGCTATGTGTCAAGTAATGCAACATCGCCAGAAGTAGGCTTAGGAACATCGCGATCGATGAACTCCTTCAAACCATTATCTTCAAGCACCGCCTCCATCCTGTCCTTCCAGGCTATGTAGTTTGAGCTACCCTCAAGGGCATACTCCAACCTAAACCCATTGAAAGCCATTTCAATGAATACTTACCTATCACACCAAGAAATTCTTGTAGGAAATTTGAATTGTCCACCAGCACAAAACTCAACACCACTTCAATATTTCAATCTTCAATGATTAACACTGCTCCGATACCATGTATAAATTTATACAAGATGCATGTATATTACCGGACTCCCCTAATCTAACAAATTATCTTATGTTAAATATAGAATCCTTCCACTTAATTCTTTTGCGGAAATTAAATCGTCAATTGCAAAACACATATCAAGCAAAATCAATCGCACATAAACACAGTTGTTTAATGGGAAAGATTAAAGGTAAAAAACCCAACTATCATATATTATGTATATCAATGGATCATGTAATAATCTCATACAAAGCTTAGTACATCAAGCTCTCAGTACAATCAACAATCATTACACATTGTCATGCAGAAATTTGCATATCTATGCACCAATTTCTTGCCTCCTGACAGCCTACCTCCACTACGTAATCCCTGCTGAAGAAGACCTCTGAATGAATTCACATTGGTATTGCCTTGACTGCGCAATCCTCATTGGCATCTCCAATGTGTGTCAGATGCATTGAATGCATCACTATAGTCATAACAGATAGTCCATCTCACCCTTTCACCTATCTCTCCACTAGGTCTCCACTGGAACTGACATGCAAGTAGTTAACTGCTGTATTTTTTCAGTTGCAAGTGAGTCTCTAGTTGTGAATTAATTAAATAATTTATACACTAAACTCTCACTAGTGTATCTTCAGTTAGAACTAGATACAACTAGCACAACTGAGTTTAACTCACTTAACTGAGTTAAACTAAATAACAATTCCCATAACCACTCTTCCAACTCTGTCGCAACTCTGCCACTTCAGTTCTAACTGAGTCCTCCATGCATGAGTCACCAACCACCCTAGGAATTGTGTAATTCCTTCAGCCCACTGATTTGCCAAATCTGTTCACTGAAATAAAGTGCTCCAAGAGAATAAGTTGATATTTATTGGTTTGATTTACATGAAAATAATAATTGACATGCATCTATTTTTAGATTAGCGATCTATAAATAGACTTCACCCAATCTTCCAAAATAGAATTTCATCTATTTTTCCAACTTGATCAACCATCTACAAAGAGCACCCTGCAACTTATAGAATATGCTCACCATGTCTAAAAATAGACATACACCTAAAAATAGCCTGCGGGCCCCACTAAGTGAAGGTGCTTAATTTTCACTAAGCTCATCATCTTGTTGAATCTCAACACTGAGATGCTACCCAACCATAGCCTTAACGTATTCCAGTCACATCACTGCTCTCTTCTTCTCCTAGTCTCTAGTTATGCCCAGGAAAGAAGCTAGAGTGCATTAAGGTGTTACCTACTATCAAGAAGGAGGTTGCTTTAGAGCCCAAACTCGAGTTGAAAGCTCAACCGCACATTATAGAGACCCGACCCCCTAACTCGTACAAGATGAAATCAGTAGATAAATCTCTTTTGGAATAATCACATTATTATGATTTGGTCGACGTTTTGAACCAGCTAATGTGGTTCATCCTTAGGACAATGTGAAAAAGCTTAATTGATCAACATGAATAAATAGTAAGGAGGCAACATTGTCAGGATATATAGCCGTTAAAAACTAGTCGTTATTGAGTTAGTTTATTAGTTATTAAGAAAAATATATTTAAAATTTTTAATAGTTAGGAAATAATTACTAAAAGGGTTAAATATTTTAATAAACATTTTAATTATTTAAAATAATTTTAATAAACATTTTAATTTTTTAAAAATAATTTTAATAAATATTTTAATTGAAATAAAAGGAAAAATAATATAATTACTATAATCTAAGAAGAGGGAATTATATATTATTATTATATAAATAATATAATTATCTACTTTATGGATCACAAAAGTCTTAGATCTAACAAGATGAAATCACTCAAGTGGAAAGGGAGCTAGCGGATGAGAGACACACTCTAATTTATACAAAGGTTCTCACGGAAGTGGTGGACTAGGTTCTTGATGTGGGTCATACAAGAGGTTGATACAATCAATGCATGTAATCCATAGAAATCTACTAGCATTTCAAGTTTCTCTCGGGAGGGTGCTTGTAGATACTATACAGGAATGAAATCAAGGAAGATATCATCTTGACTCTTAGTTAATTATAGCGACATTTAATTACAATGGATCATAGGGTCACGAGAATGGAAAACATATGGGCATTCCTCTTCATGACCCTCGCTACTCCCTAAGTTGCAATAAGGAGCTCTTCCTCGTTGAAGCAATTGATTCAAAGAAATCAACATAAATGTTTATTTTCTCCTTTGTCTTTGGTTTTTTTTTCTATGTTTCATTTCAATAATTTTTTAGATGAGAAAGGCCCCAGTGGCCAAACAGTTAGAATCTATGTTTTTCCTCTTAAAACTTTAAACATTCTCTTATCTTTTGGAATTTTGAATCAATAAAAGTTTAATGTCTAATATGATTTCCATAGTGGTAGGCTAGAACAAAATTCAACAAAAAATATTAACCATATAATGTGATATAATTGAATTATATCTATATATATATAAAAGTTTGTATATTGTTTCATAAAATTCCCCAAAGGCATCATCATACTTTTACTATCTTTTAAGACTTTATTTCTTGATTTTACATTAGCTACAAAAATAATACATCACCTTTATATGAAATTTATAATATATTTAACAAATTTATAGTTGTGAATTTGGTTCCAAAGAAGTAGAACATAGATCCAATTTCTTTCATCTCTTAAGTTATTGTTCAAATTCCTTAACTTTTCTCTTGTGTTTGACTTATAAATTATCTTAAAGATGTAATATTTGAAACATATTTTTCACTTTCATACTAAACACTTTGAACATAGATCCAATTTCTTTAATCTCTTAAGTTATTGTTCAAATTCCTTTTACTTAGCTTTTATTTGTGTTTGACTTATAAATTATCTTAAAGATGTAATATTTGAAACATTTTTTTTTCACTTTCATACTAAACATGGCATTTTTTTCTTGTAGAAATCCATTTTTATTTCTAATATTTGTTCTCCATATTATCCTAAATTGCCCATATTCTTATCATATTGCTTTTATTATTTTCTTTCCTTGTTATGAATAGTCACAAATAGATATTTCATTGTTTGCCAAAGACTCTTCATGTCTTCTCAATACATCGTGAATTTTTGGGACCCATTATATGCCAATTTGTTGAAGGTGCTCACTAGTTTCTACTAAAAATTATGTGGACCAAAAAACCAGAGAAAAATAAGATACCCTATTGAAAAAGCTATGGGAACATTGAAATGGAGCAGGGAGTATAATTTAGATCAAGAAAACACTAGAACTACCACCACACCATAACACTATGATGGGAAAAAAAGAAAAAGAGATAGCCCTCTTAATCATAAATAAAAGGCCTCACGAAAAAAAAACAATGTCAGAAAAATAGGCAAGGGTACCACGGAAATATGGCCTACACTTTCTTAAGGAGTGGTTCCACACTAGGAAAATAGAATTGTTTTGCCACCAAACCCAACTTACAAGAAAGGGAAATAAATATATTAAGCCTCATGGATGAATTAAGCAAGATTTTTCAAAGTCCCTTGCACTAAACATGGAACCAAAGAATTAAACTCTTAACTAACCAACATTAGACAAAGATTCCATAAATTCATTGAGAGAAAACTATTGCTTTGTTGGTCCATAGGAAATTAAAGCATGGAAACTTACCGTCAACACAAAGCACTAAAAATAAAGATCTATCATTCAAATGTTTGTTTAGTTTCCTTAGGATCATATATGACCCCTCCCACTCTTGCCGCCTTTAATAACTTAATAATGTTTACATATTAAACTAATAAAAATTTGCATGTCTTCTTTAACTACATCGATATGCATTGTCTATTTCAAAATAGGGCTTCCATAACTTCCATTCTTTAAAAAAAATAAAATGTGTGGATGGTCTAGATTTAATAATTTGAGAATATTCTTTATCATATATAGAATATAACAGATGAAATCAAGGGTTTCCAAACTAAACCTATGTAATGTGCTTGTGACCACCACTATGTATTGACATTAAAAATTCTGAACGTTACATAAATTAAATGGAACATAGCTATTTTGATGGTGACGGAATATAATCAACCATTTAATTTATATAGTTGTTCTAGTCAATAAAAGTTTATCAACTAAAAATAGTATTTGCAAACATGTGAAAATACACCATTTAATGTTTATAGTTGTGCTAGACAATTAAATTTTATCGACGAAAAATAATATTTATAAATATGTAAAAATACATCATTTAATTTATATAATTGTACTAAGCAATACAAATTTATCAATCAAAAATAGTATTTGCAAACATGTAAAAATGTTATCAACATATAATCTTTATTAAAACAAACAAATAAATAATCAATATTATAACCAAATATCCAAAAATATATATAATCAATAGGTTTAGATATTTGGTTATAATATTGAATTTATTTATTTATTTTTTAATAAAAATTATATATATATATATATCCCTTGTTCCCCACCACACCCCATTCCCTCCCATCTCCTCCCGAATTAATCTATATAAAAGATATCACTAAGCCGCCAAGCATGTTCATGATGGTTCGATGTCAGACGGACGTGGCAGATGTAGGCCCCACGCTCCATGCAAGCATGCTTGCCTTAATTCTCTGTGTGTGGAACATATATGCTTGTCAGCTCAATCTTCTGGGTAGTTATTGTTGCTTCACAGTGGATTTCCTCGTGATAATTTTTTGCCTCAGAGTAATAGAAGCAATAATGATGAAATGAAACCCAGGATGCAGCTCCTATGGTGTGAAGAGCATAAATTAAACTAGGGGAGCTCAGGTTCATCCATAATTTGCGAGTGGAGTTTTTCCAACACGTGGAACTTCTGGTGGATTTTGCAGCGAGTCTCCCCTATTTCAAGGGTGGCGTGTGGGCGCTGGAAAAATTAGAATATCATCAATGAGCTTCAAGTAATTCATAGGGATTCCTTCTTCAATGGGAACATTGTGTGGGTGCATAATCATTGTAGTTGGGTGCTTTGGCGCTGGGATATTTCAGGGTCTAAGGTAAGCTTTCCATTTACTGTTATCTTCGGTTCCAGAAGATTTTCCTTTAGAAAAGGAAAATTCTATGATTTGGGCCTCTCATATGCCCTCATTTTGGTTTCCAATTTGGTGTTGGCTCACTTCCTCTATCCAAGTCTTGGTGTTATAAACTACCATTCTAGTTTCATTTGTGTAATTTGTAATTTGGTGATTGTGTTGGAACCTTCCCTTCATCGAGCTCTCTCATGGTTTTCCCTAGCTCTCTACCTTATGTCATTCTAAATCAACAGACCTCTTCGTCCAACTCCTGCAAAATTCAGGCCCTTCAATGGACTCAGCCACCTCAACCTCAGACTCCTCATCCTCCATGGTCTGTAGTCACTACAAAAAAGAGCATGAAGCAATAAATTTAGAAATCTATGATTGCATGTTATGGTGTATCAACAGCAGGCCTCTGAATGCAATTCACTTGATATAATTGCAGCCCTACAACAACAATTATCTCGTTTGGAAGACGAGGTGGATGGTTCTCATGGGTCTCCCGCTGCAGGTTGTTCATTCAGTCAACGAACCTAAAAATCCCTCTTGCAACATCGACCTTAACAGGCCAGTAGAAACTAAAAATGATCCATATTTGTAAAGTATGGTTTCAGATGCATATGTTTTTTGCTCCAATTTTTTCGCATCTTCTCTGTTCGGTAAATAAGATTACAGTTGGAACTGGGATTTTTTGTTGTAATATGGGCAAGGGAAATTAGATATAATTTGACATGCCAGATGTCTCTAAGCAAACTAAAAATGTAATTCCCCAGGTATTTCGATGTGCGCAAATTTAATATAAATCAATACTTATTTTTTTTTATAAAAAATGCTTGGGTTTTAGTTATTTAATTTGTATCTTCAAATATATAAATAGATTCAATACTTTGAAAAAAACTCTGATTATGTGGGTTTTATAATTCAAACTTGTAATTCCAAGAAATCCTTATGATACTTCAAGCAAAATTGATAGAGAAAAATATACTTGGAAAAGAGTCAAAATGTAGAAGATTTAGAATATGCCATAAAAAATGATTTTTTCACTCAGATGTAGAAGTATAAGCTGCTCTATTAAGGTACTTTTTGTGTGAAGGTGGTTAATTCAAAATCCTTATGGATAGAAAAAATCCATCCATATTAAAGGTTAGTGTGACCCAAATCAAATTTCATCTCAGATGATTTTGGTAACACCAATATAGATCCATTATAACTTTGGATCTATCAATCTTTGATAGCGATCAAATATCTCAAGATGCAAACTTATTTTTGAGTGAAAAACTTGAGGAAAATTTTGCACCTCAAGAAGTCTCTAAGTTTGGTAGATTCGAAGTTAAGATGGATGTATAATGGTTCTATTTTTTTTACAGAAATGGCTATTGAATTATATTAGGGACTTGGCCTAATTGCCAAAATTCAGATTACAAAATGTGGAAGCAAAGCCCAGAGTGCCTCACCAACCAGAAGAATCATGGTGTTAATGCTTCAGTTCCAACTCTTTTTAGATGTAACTATGGAGTCAATTTTTGTAATTTTCCCAAGCTTGTGGATACAAACGAACCGTTTTAATAAAGAGCAGTAAAACACGATAGTTAGCTGATTTAGGAATTGGATCTCAAGTTTCATCTCCGTCCCTTAGCATGGCCTCAGCAGAGAGGTGGGCTGCGGATGTATAATGGTTCTGTTAGTGTCAGTCTAGTCATACTGTCATCAGTGATCAAAATTGCTCTTTTGCATTTGCATATTAGGAGTCCCATACCATAAATTTTCACCATTCCGCTAGGTCATGGATTCATTGATGGTAGTGATTTTTCATCAGTTTTCCCTCATGTGAAACTTGCTGATAGTCCTCTCTATGGTCTTTAGTCATGAGTCACTTTCACTCTGTGAACCATATTGGTAGGTCATAGGGTTGGTCTTATTAGGTTCTAGGGTCTCACCATGGTCAAATTAACAAGTCAAATGTCAATAAATATCACCAAGGTCATGAGGAAGTCAATAAACTCAAAGTCACAGCACTTGGGAAGATCAAATAAATGTTTTATTCAGTTTGATGTAATTTTTACCTCAAAACCATGTTTTGAGGTGAAAACATGATACTTTACTTTTAATTATCATCTTTATGTAATTTTATGTCATCATATGTAATAAGTCACACTTCAGAAGCTACTATCTCCACAAAGTTACCGCCTTGCCCTTCAGAGAGGGTTTCCACATCATTTTCAGTGTCAAATCATGTTCTAAGTATGTTCAGCAAAAAGAGCCCGGAATGAGCTTTCCAACAGTATATTACACTCTCAAAACTTATTTCTGGATTGAAATTTATGTCTAAGTGAACAAAAGTCCCCTATACCCTAAACCAACCCCTTTTCCCATTTCTTCCTAAACTTTATTTCATTAAAGTTTTATGTTTTTCTTTTATAAAACCTCATTTTCCCTCATCCGATGGCAAAATCTCACTATTAAAACCTTTTAAACACATATGCGATCTAATAAACCACTTCCCTTCCATACCCCTTTATAATAAAGTTTTAAAGTTTTCTTATTATAAAATTCCCCCCTCCGATCGAAATCGCACCATACGTATTGTGCACCCGATTGGCCCCTTGTAAAAACTCCGATGCGATTGCATTGAGTCCGCCCGATTGCCATATCTCCGATTGACTCCCCCCAATTACTCCTCAGCCATTGATCTACCCATCTGATCGGACGGCCCACAGCCCGTCGCTTCATGGCAATCGACGATTTCAAATTATGCTTTGCTTCCGCTCCCCTTTCGCTTCCGATTCCGATTGATCTTCGGGCCCACCATGTAATCTTCTACCAATTCATATTGAAAGAGCCTTTTCCCTTTGTAAATCTTCAATTTCATTTTATACAAAGGACTTCCCCCCTCATCGCTTATCCCCAATCGCATCGGAGGAATTTTAGTATGTAATACACCTGCCCCAAATGCCCGATTGCGATTGTGATTTGGTCCCCAGGTCCCACCGTAAAGTGTCCCCCCCGTTCCAAATTAAAATGCTATTTCCCTTTGAAATGCGTTAAGTCATATTTTATTACGTTTTATAAAGGATGCCCCAATCGCATCAGCAAATCATGTGGTATAACATTTACCCCTCCTCCACGCCCGATTTCTGATTGCGATTGCGCTACACCCCCGGTCCCACCTTGATCCTTTCCCCTTTTCAAATGAAATTTGGTCTTTTCCTTTTTAAAAGGCAGAAAACCATTTTCATTTGTTTTAAAGGGATTTCCCCGCTCTTCTATTGTATTACCCCATCGGACCTTCCCAATCGCATCGGAGTTTATGCTTCCCTCTTCCCTCCGATTCCCGATTGCGATTACACCATCGCAACATGTATTTTCAAATCGCTCCATTATATTTTGCAATACCTTCCTTCCCTCTGATTGTGATTGTGATTGCGATTTGGACCCCACCTCCTTTCCCCTTCGCTCCTTATATCCAAAGGGGGACTTTACGTCATTTAAGGCATAATTTCATTTCCATGAGCATTTTTATTAAAAGTTGGTTTTCCTTAAAGGACAAAGACAGAGAGACAGTCAAAGGCTGAGAGCTAATATGAGACAGAGACTTCTACAACAGCAATAAAATAGGGGTCTGTTTTTCAGATTGCCTATTTTTCTTTCATCCAGTGTAACAACGAATCCTCAGATGACCCAAAATGTATTGTTGTTCCTTGTTTTCAGGGGCAGATTGTTGGTTCTCTTTTCTATGATCAGAATTCAGTTCTTGAGCTGGCAAATAGCTCCTCTTTCTGTGGATCTATCTTCCCACATTTTTGGTCTATTTAATGTAATTATTTTAGTCATTTGTGATCAGTCTGTAGGTCAGTAAGTAAGGGAATAGTGTGGAAATCAAAGAGGACGCTATGCGCTCCCATTGTACAGTTTGACAGGGAATTAATAATAAATGCAGCTCTGATTTGTGGGATCCATGTGGTATTAAATTTAGCATCTGTTTCTTAATTTTTGTTCACATGTAAATTTTTTATGTTCACCATTCATTCATAAACATCTCTGGTTGAATGCTTTCAAGATAGATAGATAGAATCCATTTTAATGCTCTGCCTTGGGAAATCATTCAGTATTCTGTGTTTTCATCTGTTTGAAAAGGATCCATCTCCCATGCCCTTTTCAGCTTCTCACCAGTCTTACCATCCCATCATTATTTAAACTTAATTGCTAAAATTTCCTGCCTACCTTGCCCCATGAAATAACCTGTATCCCTGATTTAATTCCCCTGATTCAAACTGTCCCATTTGTTCCATACATCCCTGAAAATTTCATTCATTTAAATATTTCCCATTATTATACCTAGCCTAATATCAGTTTCATAATTGTACTTTGTTGAATATCTTTTCATGGAGAGAGTCCTCTCCTGACCTTGTATAGCTAGCTACAAGGCTGAGCGTGGTTTAAAGGTTACCCTAATTTGCCTTTTTCAGCCTGAGGTTCAAATTAGGCGTTAAAATTTCTGGCGACTCCACTGGGGAACGGTCTGACTGTCTTCGAGCTCATATTCTCGCACTCAAATTGAATGTGTTTATTCTAGATCAAACAGAGGCTTTGTAGAGGAGCAAATCATAGTCAGGCCCTGTGTGAATGAAGAATATTAAAACCTTTGTCTAAGGTTAAACCCTGGTTGTATAGAACACGACGATTCTTTAGAAATCTCTGTTGATTGAAGTAAAGAGCTTTGTTCTATTGCCAGCGGAGAAATATTAGTGGGACCCATCCATTGAGTTAACGTGAGGAGTTAAGTGCCAAACTACAGTAAAAACCCGAGTTAAGCACAATTCGTTTACCAGAAGCGGGTTTCAAAAAGAAATATCGCCTTTGTCGCGCCGCTTTTGGCCCAGAGCGAAAGCATGCCAAAAAAACGCGATCCAATAATATTTGGGTACGTCATCTCCCAAATACCACCCATATCGCGCAACTTTTATGTGTTAACCCTTGACCTTTGAAAAAACGTGATATTGACGAGGATCGTTCGATCTGGAGAATGTTAGATCTGACAGCAATTGCGCAGTGAAGTGCACGAGTGATAAGTCAAGGTATGGTCTAGCGGGTTTACATTATTAAATGTTTATTTAATTCATAAAAAGGCGAATAATGGATGCATGGGGCCTCGTTGAATGAAATGTATGTCGCGTTGGTAGAATAAATGGGTTTATGATATATGTTCGAAGTTGGTGATCTTTAAAAGAAGTGGACCATTGCTACAACATTTTGACCGTAGTGGTAAGGTCGCTTAAGTATTTCTAAATGTGTTCCCCTATATCACATTAAACTTTAAATATTTGTTTGAGAAGTTTGAATATTATTGCAAGGCGAACATTATTAAAGCGCTTTTGGAGGGGAATATAATTACAAGTACTTATTTCAAAGATCCACAGTCATAATATATTTGTGGTATCAGAGCATAAAGACAGATCACCCCAATAATATTTTCCTTGTAAATTCCTGAACTCTGGAAGATGATGTTCAGAGTTTGCTAGGCTGAAATAAATATTGTACAGTAGAAATTTAACCACACTGGCTTCAAGAAGATACACAAGGGCCAATCCTGATCCAAATCCTCCCCCTGTGTTTGAAAATCCTAATCTCATTCCAAGAATAGTCAGAAGACAAGAGGGATCACTAAATCCTAGACCTATCTTCAAATCCCATACTTGGCCCAGTGAGTGGTTGTTTATAGAAGATATTTCTTTTGATGAGTGTTTTGAGCTTTCTTTGTTTAGAAGTAAGTCTGAAACTGTACTTGATGACACAGTCTTAGATCCAGAATTCCTTCTAGATATTGAAGTTCAAAGGGAAAATACTTCAATTGATGATTATATTTTGAATTCCCCTCAGTCAGCTATCACTGTAACTAATATCCTTGAGCCTTCAGAGTCATCAGGAACAACATTTCCTCCTCCTAATTCATGAGCATTCCCATCAGTCAATTCTCAGCTTTCATCCCCTCCATTAACACCTCCCTTGAATCCTAGTAGCACAAACACTGTTGTAAATCCACCTCGAGTCATGGTTGCCCGCTATGCACCCCTGGTTTTATCTCAGGTTCTGAATGATATGCCTGCTGATTATCAAAGTAAAATTCCTATCTTTGATGCCACTCAAAGCATCACAGCCCAACAACATGTTGATAAGATGAATGCCTTTTTTGATCTTCATGAGGTAGAGGCAGAGAATGTAACTACAAGGTTGTTTGTCCAAAGCTTTAGAGGTGAAGTTAGAAAGTGGTTCAAAGCCTTACCAGCAGGCTCTATCTACACTTTTTAGGAGTTATATACACAGTTCTTAGACTGGTGGGAGGTAAAGAAAAACCCACTCCAAATTTTGTCTGAGTATGAGAATATTAAAAGAATTGTGGGTGAAACTGTACAGGATTATTGTGTAAGATTTAATACTGTATATAATGCTATTCCGGCTAACCTGAAACCTCCTGTGGGATTAGACTTGCTTAAATTTCCAGATGGTTTCGATGTTGATATGACATATCAGCTGCGAGAAACAGATCCTTCCACTCTTGAAGACATGCAGAAGATAGTTGTAAGTGTAGAAGCAAATCTGTTAGCCAAAAGAGCTCGAACCAGAGCTGAAAAGAGAGTCACTGTGAAAGAAGAAGCGTCTCCTTCAGACAGCAAGATGGACACTTCGATCCGGACAGTCGAAAAGATGGTCGATCAATTAACCATTTCAGATAGAACTGAAACACAAATAAGGAATCCGAATTTCAGAGGACAACAGCCACAATTCAGAATTAAATAAATAGAATAGAGAGCGCAGGACCAAGCGGCACCACAACAACAGATCAAAACTCCATTGCAACAGAATTACGTTCAAGGAACAGAGACAGATGAGGATAATGATCTTGTGATTGAAGCCAATCGTTTCTTCACTGCAGATGGCTCTCCAATTTTTCTCACAGAAGATGAGGAATATACAAAGAATGCAAATATTCTAAAAGACGAAGATTTCATCTTAGCCAATGACACAGTGTTAGAAGAAGAGTCCGATGACTACCAAAGAGGATACATGAACGCTTTATCAGCTCAACAAAAGCAATATTCTTTGAGGAACAGAGATGTTTCGACCAGTCCCATTCAAAAGATAAAAGAGCTCCAATTGAAAAACGATTCTCAAAGAAAAGGAAAAGAGCCTACAGATCCTTCTCCTAGTAAAGCATCTTCAGTGATTAACACCGCAATTGAAAAGAACCAGCAGAGTGCAGAAAAGGAGCAAGTGGAGAAGAAATATCCTCCCATTAAAGAGGTAGAAAAAGTCCCTTATTTTAATTTGGAGAATGAAATTTCTAAGCTGAAAGTGTCCATGCCCTTGACTCAGTTGGTGAAAAATAGTACTTATAAACATTAGGTGTCTAGAATTTTGAAAATAGACTCTGTTTCTGATATGGTTAATGTTGAGGATGAATATCTGGAACACATCTTTGGTCCAGCCACAGAAGACCAATCGGAAGAAAGTGAAGTCCCTCCCTTTTACCCGAGTCTTAGATTACATGAGTTCATCTTGCATAATTCTATGTTGGACTTCGGAGCCTCACATAATTTGATGCCCAAATCCATCATGGAGAAGTTAGGACTTGATATTACTTGTAAATACCTTGATTTGTATTCCTTTGACTGAGGTAGGGTCCATTGTATTGGTCTTATCAAAGACTTGGTAGTGTCTTTAGATCAAATCCCAGCCAAGAATGTTTTGATGGACATAGTTGTTGCCGATGTTCCACCATGATTTGGAATGCTTCTATCCAGGTCTTGGGGTGCAAAACTTAAAGGAACCATGCAGCTTGACTTCTCTTATGCCACCATTCCCGTGTTTGGTCAGTTGAGAAAACTATATAGGGAGAAGAAAATGAAATATATGATCACTAGAAAAGAGAAGCCAATAAATCATCCCATTAATGCAGTCCACACAGATTTAGAGTCCTTTGTCTTATATTCAGATGGTGGTTTAATGATGAGAATGTTCAGTTGGTACAAGTAGATGACATGCCTAAAATTTCAGAGAATTTTAGGGAAGTCCTCAAAAAGGAAAAAGATAAAGCAGCAAGCACTTCTGAACCTCCTCCCTGCCAGTAGAAAAAAGACAGTGAACAGCAGAAAGATACAGAAATTAGTCAATATAAAGTGGAGAAAGAAGAAAATTTTCAGCATCTGGAAGAAGAAGAAGAAGGCCTTTGGAGCATGGATTTTGATGGAGCTGTTGGTAAGGACAGATCTGGTATTGGGATATGGATTCAGAGCCCTTATTTTCAGCCTGAAAAAGTTCCTAGTAATGTTAGAGTATGTGCTTATAAGTTGGCTTTTGACTGCTCTAACAATGAAGCAGAGTATGAAGCTTTGATTGTAGGTTTGAAAATTTTGAAGAATTTAAATGCAAAGAAGATTTCTATCTATGGAGATTCAGAGCTAATAATCAAACAGGTTAAAGGAGAGTACCAAGCTAAACATCCGCGATTGAGGGCATACAGAAATGCAGTCCTAGATATCTTGAAGACATTCAATGAGTACACTTTGACAGGAGTACCCAGGATGCAGAACATTATTGCTGATTCTCTTGCCACAACTGCAAGCAATTTGAAGATTCCGATGAACTCCAGCAACAAGTTTGAAATTTATGTCAAACATAGGCCTGCTGTTCCAGACAATTTAAGGTATTGGCAAGTGTTTTGGGATGACAATGAGATCAATTCTTTTTTGCAGAGTGATGGAAAATTCAAAGATACTCCAATAGAAGGTGATTATGATGTTGATGATCAAGAAATCCAAGTAAATCAACTTAAAGATAATGTAATTCCTAGAGGTCTTATACCTTTAGAGGAGATTTTTGATCAGGATGATGTTGCAAAGAAACCAAGCTTGGTGCCTACTGAGAAAGGAGTCGAAGATGTGAATCTTGGAATAGCTGACAAGCCCAAGTTTGTGAAGTTGTCAAAGGCATTTTCCCCTGAGGTAAAGGAAAAGTATGTTAATTTGCTTTATGAATTTTCTGATGTGTTTGCATGGGATTATTCAGATTTGAAGGTGTATGACAAGAACATAATACAACATACTATTCCCATCAAGCCGGATCATAAACCATTTAGACAGAAGCTAAGAAGAATCAATCTGAAGCTGCTGCCATCCATTGAAAAAGAGGTAAATAGATTGTACAAAGCTGGTATCATCGTTCCCATTAGATTTTCTGACTGGATTTCAAATTTGGTCCCAGTACGTAAGAAGACAGGAGAGATAAGGTTGTGCATAGATTTTCAAAATCTGAATAAATCATCCTTAAAGGATAATTATCCACTTCCGAAAATGGACCATATTCTGCAGAGAGTAGTTGGAGCATCAAGAATGTCACTACTCGATGGCTACTCAGGTTATAATCAGATCTTAGTGCATGAGAAATACCAAGACAAAACTTCCTTCAAAACACCATGGGGAACCTTCCAGTATGCCAAAATGCCATTCGGACTGAAGAACGCTGGAGCCACTTTCCAGCGAGCAATGGAAATTTCTTTTGCCAATGAAAAAGATGTTTTTCTTGTTGTTATTTGGATGATCTGACAGTGTTTTCTAGTTCTGATGATGAGCATTTTCACTATTTGAGAGTTTTTTTTCAGCGATGCAGAAAGTTTGGGATTTCTCTCAATCCAAAGAAGAGTCTCTTTGCCATGGATGAAGACAAGTTGTTGGGGCATATCATCTCTAAAGATGGTATCCGAATTGATCCATCTAGAGTGGAGGCAATTCAGCACATAGAACTTCCACGGAACAAAAAGGAGATTCAAGCATTCAATGGTAAGATGAATTTCTTACACAGATTCATACCTAATTTGGCTGAACATCTACGGGAAATGACTAACATGTTGAAGAAGGATAGCACTATCAAATGGAGTGAGGAAGCTATCAAGTCATTTAATCTGGTAAAGTTTGCTTTGTCCAATGCCCCAGTCTTGATTAGTCCTGATTACACTCAAGATTTTATTATTTTTTCATTTGCATCGGAGCATACTATGGCTGCGGTTTTGATGCAAAAGAGAGATAAGATTGAAAAGCCAATTTCCTTTTTCAGTAAGACTATTAGAGATGCTGCCTTGCGGTATAATATTATTGAAAAACAAGCATTGGCTCTTATAAAGGCATTGAAGGATTTTAGGGTCTATATTCTGCATTCACATACTATATCATATGTTCCTAATGCCGCAGTAAAGGATGTGTTGATGCAAACTGATCCAGAAGGTCAAAGAGGTAAGTGGATAGTAGCCATGTTGGAGTATGATTTGGAGATCAAGGCCACAAAGTTGATTAAATGCCAAGGCTTGGAAAAATTAATGGCCCAATCAAATCTGCGTGCCTTGGATATAAACCTCATCACAGCAATGTCAGAGGATAAAGATGAAGGTTTGCTTGTCCCAGTTTCAGATATTTTCTTACAATCCCCATGGTATTCAGATATTGTTTATGTTCTTCAGCATCTTTCACCACCTCTAGGAATGTCTAAAAGTAACGGTAGATCACTGAAACTTAAATCTGCTAAATATTTTATTTTAAATAGTGCTCTTTATTGTAAAGATCCAGGAGGTATTCTGCTCAATTGTTTGGTTGAAGATGAGGCTCAGAAGGTAATGCATGACTTTCACAAAGGTGATTGTGGTGGTCATTTGTTTTGGAAGAATACAACTAAAAACATGCTGAGAGCAAGATATTATTGGCCCGCTTTATTTTCAGATTTGTATAAAACAGTGATGAGTTGTCACGAATGTAAAATTTTCCAAGGGAAGAAGAAATTGCTTCCTCTTCCTTTGAAACTAGTTTCAGTAAACGCTCCCTTTCAGCAGTGGGGACTCGATTTCATAGGAGAAATCCATCCTGCATCATCAGCACAATGTCGATGGATATTGACAGGAACATATTACTTCACCAAATGGATCGAGGCCGTTCCAGCAAGGCAGGCTACAGATACGGTAATTATCCAATTTTTAGAGTCAAATATTTTATCTCGTTTTGGCTGCCCTCACAAAATTATAACAGATAACGCAACAACATTCAAATCTAAGAAGATGGTGGAGTTCTGCGACAAATATAATATCGTGTTGGGTCATTCAACATCGTACTACCCACAAGGAAACGGCCTGGCAGAATCATCGAACAAATCTCTGATAAATATAATCAAGAAAATGCTGGAAGCAAACAAAAGAAACTAGCATCGAAAGCTCATCAACGCATTGTGGACAGACAGAGTTAGCAGCAAGAAATCCATAGGTATTTCACCTTTTGAATTGGTTTATGGAACTGATGTTGTCTTTCCTACATCACTTACAGTTCCAGTCATGAGATTATTGCAAGAATTTGGTAGTGAATATGGTGAAAATCAGCGAAGGATCAATCAGATGATCCACCTTCAACAAACAAGAGAAGAAGTATCAAAAAATGCTATTCACTTGCAGGAGAAGATAAAGAAGATCTATGACCGTAATACCAAATCAAAAAGTTTCAGTTAGATGATGTGGTGTTGAGATGGGATGCTAGAAATGAAGAAAAAGGGAAGCATGGTAAGTTCGACAACTTGTGGAAAGGACCATACAATATTTCAGCGTACAGGGAACAAAATGATTTCTTGCTTTCAGAAATGGATGGCCAAGATTGCCCTGGAGGAGCAATGAATGGTAGGCTTTTGAAGCACTACCATTATTGAAGATAATGGATCAGAAACTATGTTACCATCATTGTATATACCATGTTATTTTTGGTCAGAGTTCAAGTACACAGTCATTGAAGTTTGGGGCCCGAGGTGAAGGCTATAAAACTTGAATGATATGTGTATAGTTTGGTTTTAGTTTTCAGTCTTAGTCTTGAGTCAGAGTCAGTCTACATAGTGTCAGTTTTCAATATTTTTTTGACTCCATGCCCAATGGATAAGGATACTTGGTCTACGGTGTTCTTGGCACCTCCAAGGAGCTACCATCCCCATTGGAGCCAATGTTAGTGTCATTCTATTCATATTGCCATCAGTGATTAAAATTTATTTTTTGCATTTGCATATTAGGAGTTCCATACCATAAATTTTCACCATTCCGCTAGGTCATGGATTCATTGATGGTAGTGATTTTTCATCAGTTTTCCCTCATGTGAAACTTTCTGATTCTCCTCTCTATGGTCTTTAGTCATGAGTCACTTTCACTCTGTGAACCATATTGGTAGGTCATAGGGCTAGTCTTATTAGGTTCTAGGGTCTCACCATGGTCAAATTAACAAGTCAAATGTCAATAAATATCAACAAGGTCATGAGGAAGTCAATAAAATCAAAGTCACAACACCTGGGAAGATCAAAGAAATGTTTTATTTAGTTTGATGTAATTTTTACCTCAAAACCATGTTTTTAGGTGAAAACATGATACTTTACTTTTAATTATCATCTTTATGTAATTTTATGTCATCATATGTAATAAGTCACACTTCAGAAGCTACTATCTCCACAAAGTTACCACCTTGCCCTTCAGAGAGGTTTTCCACAGCATTTTCAGTGTCAAATCATGTTCTAAGTATGTTCAACAGAAAGAGCCTGGAAGGAGCTTTCCAATGGTATATTACACTCTCAAAACTGATTTCTGGTTTGAAATTTATGCCTTAGTGAACAAAAGTCCCCTATACCCTAAACCAACCACTTTTCCCATTTCTTCCTAAACTTTATTTCATTAAAGTTTTATGTTTTTCTTTTATAAAACCCCATTTTCCCCCATCCAATGGAAAAATCGCATTATTAAAACCTTTTAAACACATATGCGATCTAATAAACCACTTCCCCTCCATACTCATTTATAATAAAGTTTTAAAGTTTTCTTATTATAAAATTCCCCCCTCCGATCGAAATCGCACCATACGTATTGTGCGCCTCGATTGGCCCCTTGTAAAAAATCCTATGCGATTGAATTGAGTCTGCCCGATTGCCATACCTCCGATTGACTCCCCCCAATTACTCCTTAGTTGTCTATCTACCCATCCGATCGGACGGCCCACAGCCCGTCGCTCCATCACAATCGGCGATTTCAAATTATTCTTTGCTTCCGCTCCCCTTTCGCTTCCGATCCCGATTGACATTCGGGCCCACCACGTAATCTTCTGCCCATTCATATTGAAAGAGCCTTTTCCCTTTGTAAATCTTCAATTTCATTTTATTTCGTTTTATACAAAGGACTTCCCCCCTCATCGCTTATCCCCAATGACATCAGAGTAATTTTAGTATGTAATACACCTGCCCCAAATCCCCGATTGCGATTGCGATTTGGTCCCCAGGTCCCACCGTAAAGTGTCCCCCCCGTTCCAAATTAAAACAATATTTCCCTTTGAAATGCGTTAAGTCATATTTTATTACGTTTTATAAAGGATGCCCCAATCGCATCGGCAAATCATATGGTATAACATTTGCCCCTCCTCCACGCCCGATTTCTGATTGCGATTGTGCTACACCCCCAGTGCCACCTTGATCCTTTCCCCTTTTCAAATGAAATTCGGTCTTTTCCTTTGCAAAAGGCAGAAAACCATTTTCATTTGTTTTAAAGGGATTTCTCCACTCTTATATTGTATTACCCCATCGGACCTTCCCAATCGCATCAGAGTTTATGCTTCCCTCTTCCCTCCGATTCCCGATTGTGATTACACCATCACAACATGTATTTTCAAATCGCTCCATTATATTTTGAAATACCTTCTTTCCCTCCGATTGCGATTGCGATTGTGATTTGGACCCCACCTCCTTTCCCCTTCGCTCCTTATATCCAAAGGGGGACTTTACGTCATTTAAGGCATAATTTCATTTCCATGAGCATTTTTATTAAAAGTTGGTTTTCCTTAAAGGACAAAGAGAGAGAGACAGCCAAAGGCCGAGAGCTAATATGAGACAGAGACTTCTACAACAGCAATAAATTAGGGGTCTGTTTTTCAGATTGCCTATTTTTCTTTCATCCAGTGTAACAATGAATCCTCAGATGACCCAAAATGTATTGTTGTTCCTTGTTTTCAGGGGCAGATTGTTGGTTCTCTTTTCTATGATCGGACTTCAGTTCTTGAGCTGGCAAACATCTCCTCTTTCTGTGGATCTATCTTCCCACATTTCTGGTCTATTTAATGTAATTATTTCAGTCATTTGTGATCAGTCAGTAAGTCAGTAAGTAAGGGAATAGTGTGGAAATCAAAGAGGACGCTCTGCGCTCCCATTGTACAGTTTGACAGGGAATTAATAACAAATGCAGATCTGATTTGTGGGATCCATGTGGTATTAAATTTAGCATCTGTTTCTTCCTTTGTGTTCATATGTAAATTTTTTATGTTCACCATTCGTTCATAAACATCTTTGGTTGAATGCTTTCAATATAGATAGGTAGAATCCATTTTAATGCTCTGCCTTGGGAAATCATTCAATATTCTGTGTTTTCATTTGTTTGAAAATGATCCATCTCCCATGCCCTTTTCATCTCCTCACCAGTCTTACCATCCCATCATTATTTAAACTTAATTGCTAAAATTTCCTGCCTACCTTGCCCCATGAAATAACCTGTATCCCTGATTTAAAGAGCTATAATCTCACCAGAATAACACTACAAAATTGAAGCTCCCTTTTGCACTATGATCAATGCTCAATTTATAGGAAATGAGGGTAGTTTGGCATTAACTGGTCATTGAATCGCCTTTCCATAAATGGATGAGGGAGTTTCCTTTTTCAATGGGATAATGGGATAAGTGATTTAATGGCTCTATGATGTTCATATTCAAAGTTATCAGATAGCATGATAGCTAGAACCACTTCCAGAAGCCACTAGAAAGTGGGAAGAGAATCATTTGAACAATTTTCTCATAGTCGACCAATGCACTATTAAGTGGGCCTAGGTGCTTTGCAACGCTGCTTTGCATGGGAGTAAGTGCTCTACAAAGCACTTACTACAGTCTAGGGGTGCGTTGGTGGCTCAATGGAGCATTTCAGCTAGAATTCAAGCGGTGAAACTTTCATGGATAAAAACCAATAATGGGATGACTTGTTTAAGGCAAGTAGCAACTGATTTAGGGCATCATAGACCCTATTTGTACTGATCTGAGTTTCGAGAGTGATGCCCAAATTGACCTGTAACAGCTACCCCCTAAAGCATGAAGTTAAAAATGATAATGTTGAGTGATATGCTTTACGATGTGATTAGTAGGATCTAAAGTGGACTGTGACTTGCATAAAATAAAATACATTACATCATGATATATTTTACAATTTGGACATGAATTGTTGAGGGAGGCATACCCATACTCAACACATAAACTATCATAACATGTATATAAATCGGAAAGTTGTCTACTATTGTGTAGGTAAATCCCCTCTACGGAAAGAGGAGATCCCTCTAGCCCTAAGGAGGGTCTAGCAACTACGGGAACATACTAACATCTACCTTCCTAGATTGTAAATGAAATTCAGAGAAAGGAAGATGACCTACCTTGTACTGATGTTATTTTGTCATCTTCCGTTGAAGCGTCTTTATCTGTCGGTCTCATCAAGTTCGATACACGATGCTTCCAACGTCTGATTACCTGTACAGACAGTCAAGAAACAACGACAATCGTAAAATCACGACAAACATAAAACAATTACAACCTATCTAATTGATCAAGGAATTATATAAATCTCATTATAGATGTAAACAAGAGTGGAAGATAAACGTCAGTTGCATTTTACTATGATAAAGGCAAGGGGATTTTAAAACCAAGCCTTGATGTTGAGGCTCTCCTTTGGCATGTTCGTATCCAAGCACGTTTGCAACACCCTCATATGCAAAGGTTTAATGTCTCACTATGTTCCTAACACACAAAAATGATCACACTCTGCACTATTCTCCCGAATCTATGATTTATTCTCTCTTCTATGATTGCTAAGGCAGTAGAGCTGAAGGAGTTCTCCTTATATAAAAATGGAGGAGGAGGTTATGGGCCCTCAAATAATGGGAAAAGAGCTTATCCTTTGGAGTAGTTCCTATTTCTTGGGAACAAGAAGCCCAAAGGGGAATTCCTCAGCCATATCCTCAAAACAAACTTCCATCTCGATGCCTCGCGAAGCTTATAGTCACGGAATCTTTGTTTCTATTTTAAAAACTTTTCAAAAGAGGATTGGAGCAGGTCCGACATTAAGATAGAGTGCCGATCAGCGTGGGTCTCAGCGAAAATCTCTGCTATCGGCGCGGGTTAGACACTGAGACAAAGTGCTGACCTTGAAAACCAGGTTTTTATAAGGATCTTCCTAAAAACTTGTAAAGGGAGATGAATTGGCAGACAAAGTGTGGTTCAGGGGTATGTATTCCATGCTTGGAAAGTACACAAGGGTCATTGTATGGGTCCTCAAGGATCAAGAAATGGGGAGTATAGGGATAGTGACAAATTTTTGTGTAACAGACGCCCCCCTAAAGTATGAAGTTCGAACATGAGTGAGGGGTGAAATGATTTACAAGTACGTGAAGGAACTAGACGTTGTCGTCGGGAGACCTGCAAATAAAGCATAGATACATATACATAACTAAAATCTATGATGAAAATACATGAATCAAGGTATGGACGCAACCATCTACAAAATAGACCATGGTATGGTCGCAGCCATCCATCTGAGAAGGATCTCATATAGACTCATGGTATGGTTGCAGCCATCCATATGAAAGAAACATGTATCCAATCATGGACAAATCATATCACCTCGCAACTTGGACTCTAGAGAATAAAATCCAGGGTCTTGTGCTCCATCACAACCCAATCAAGTACAATTTCAAGCATGAGAATAAATGAGCTGAAGTCGAACGTGCAAGAAAGTCACCTGATTACCAGCCAATGATGAAAGCTATTAAAAAGTGCGAGATAAACCACCAATAATGACAATGGCTCTCAAGGTACAACTAGTACAATCCACGGAATGTGAACAGTGAGCTAGTGTCGAACACCCGCGAAATCACTCGATTGAAGGCCAATGATGAGGACCTATTGTCGAATGCGAAGAACTTGCCATTGAGGCATGCAAGCTCTAAGGTACCAGATAGGAGTCTCTAGATCGACTTCCCGGATATTTAGCATAAGTCGATAGGAAGCGATCTGTCGAAGGAGGGTCATAATGAATCACACATCATCGACACGAAACAACAAATGTAATATGAGTGTTAATCAAGACTGAAATAGAGGATCAGGGAATGTACAAACTATAGAAGGATTTTCTCTTGAACATATTTGTGACATGACTCTGTAATTTGGCAGCATTTGACTCAAATAGGGTCAGAGGTCATGTTAACAAGATTGGTAATCGAATGAGAGGCAAACGAATTTCCCAAACCCATGGAGGAAAAGTGACAGAGTGAAGATATCCCAACCCGACATGAACTACAGATAAGTGTCATGTTCAAGAGTGACATACTGCCGACACAACTGACAAATAAATTCCATTCCCCCCCCCATTTCTGGCGAGTACCTCTTTATTTTTACACAAGCTTGAAGAGGATAGTATATACTTGTCATATAAGTTTGGTCTTCGGACAAATCCATCCTAGTACATTTTACGAACCCTAGGAAGGAGGAACTCAGTTACATCATGGTGACGATTTCTGATGTCATTTAGATTTTAACGAGTCTGAAAAAGGAAGAATTCGACGTCTTTTCATGTTTAGAGAGTTTTAAAAGAAGCAGAAAAGAAAACTCCAACAATCCATTTTCATAGGTAGTCTCACAGATCTGAGAAGGTAGAAAACTATGTCTAAGATAACCTCTTAGTCGTGATAGGCTAGGGTATTCCTTTTTCGTAAATAATCCATCCCAGCCCAAAAGAGGGGTAAAGGTATACTGGGTAGATATCGTTTCGTAGCCTTTAAAGAGTTCAAAACGACAAGAGTCTCGGCAATATTTTAAATTTTTAAGAGTCAGAAAACAGCTTAAAGTTGACTCCTCCTGGAGGAACGAGTGGTATTAAGGGTGGCAACTAGTTCTGGTGATGGTGGAACTGCTCAGAACAAGTAAAGGTCAAGAGGCTGGCTAACAAGACCACTCATTACAACGGTTCCTCAGGAATGGGTAAAACAATCAAGTGAAGGCATATGATCAACCAAGCAGATGGTGATGGTGGAATGAGAAAACCAAGGTTCATCTGGAAAAACAGGCTGATAAAATGGCAATCACGAGAGGTAAAATAAGAATGGTTTCATTTTACACAAGTTTGAAATTAGGAAACTCTGCTTGAAGTTGGTTTCATTTTTACACAAGCTTGAAACAAAGATAAACTATGCTTGAAACAGGTTGCATTTTTACACAAGCTTGAAACAGAAACAAAATATGCTTGAAATGTTTGCATGCCCCCAACATGATGACTAAATTCGAGGTACATGCCCCCCAGTTTCATGGCATTCACTTGAGTAGACTACTAGTTACCAATAGGTGGATGGAATGAAGGTTCAATTACGAGATCAAGAGAAAGACTCAACTTGGATTTTATGAGATCTAATCAAAGACTAAAACTGAAAAGGGAACCTGTTTCATTTTTAAACAAGGTTGACACAGTAAAAGACCTATCCTCACAATATTTTGTTTCATTTTTTAAGGAGCTTGAAACAAGGAAACGAATTATGCTCCAAAAGAGTCTTGTTTCATTTTTTAAGGAGCTTGACACAAGAAAACGAACTCTGCTCTGTAAGAGGTTTGTTTCATTTTTTAAGTAGCTTAACACAAGAAAACGAACTCTGCTCCGAACACCTTGATCATGATGAATAAAAATTCATGGCTTCCAAAAGGTTTGCATCCGATGGGAGAAAAACATCTTGGAAGTCAGGACCCAACACCCCCATCACACGATGCACAACGACACTATCACTGAATGCAGGCATGGGACAGGTAGCCACATAATTGACATGTGGCGGGGAGGACACCACCGACAGGTAAGGACCAGGAAGGGACGATGGTAGAACATGTTATCACCAAAATAGGACCCGATAGGTTACTGGTCAGGCTACCTCAGTGTAAGTATTTCAAACCAGAATTTTAGTTGAGGCTTAGCCTCCTCAGCCTGAGAGGGCTCTCTCACTAGGTTTAAGATTTTAAATAAAGGATTAGATGGCTAACTCTAGGAATAAATTAAATAAAAGTGTATGACTGGTTGAATTACTGATCAAAAAACATCTATTGGGCTATGGATTCAAGGTATGTTCCCACAAAACATCAAAATTATCTTATCATGGAAGTCAAGGCATTTCAGAGTTTTTAGGTGTATTAGCAAAACAGAAACAGAGTGAGAAAAACATAGTTTACAAACATATGCAGGAAGTTAGAGCATTTTCCAATGAATTCTAAGTAACATATGTTTATACCACTACAAATAGATAGATAAGGAAAGCCATAGGAAGATCACACATTAAAAACTCTTTCTGAATCCTGAGTAGTAAGCTAATACCTGTATTATGATAAAAACACATAGTCTGCTATAGTAACATAGTTTGCTTGTTCTTGAAAATTGCCAACCTGGTACAATTCGACCTCATGTCTCTTATAGAGTCATTACAACCTTGGATTCTATGATCCATCTTTAGAGGAATTCGAATTCTATCTTAAATTGACATCTATTTTCTCTAAAACTGACTATTATTTACATCTAACAGTGAACTGTGTCGTCTAGAAGTCCTAATACAAATAGGAGTATAACTCCTTATTATATCTAAACAACCTTATCTAGAACTTAAATGATATCTCTGACAGTTTTTCCTCCATGTCTTCTACCTTGATGATGCCTGCAATCTTGTTATGTTATCATACTGGTTCATGCCTTACTTTCCCTACAAAATAGGGAACATGTTTCCTATAATTCAGCCTTTTCCTTCTTGATGATCTTCAAACCCTTTTTACTGGAAATGTTGACATTTTGAGATAAGTGACATATGTTGTCACCTTCATGGAACCATACCTTTCCACCTGTACAGAAAACAAGCCTTTGAAAAAGTAAAAGGAGAGATGACATGGTTGTGCTACGAAATGAGCAACGTTTTCGTAGCATAGAATTTACACCTTTATAAACCACTTTCAATGATCCAACTTCCTTTGCCTTGAGACTTGGAGTTTCATTTGTGAACCCTTTCCAACCACCAGCAGCAACCAAATTCGGAAATGAAGCTTGTTTAGCCTTTGAAACCCTTATAAAATGCTAAAAAATGCACCTACAGCAGTTTCGTAGCGCGCTACAAAACTACTGTTTATCTCCTTTTTACACAGTTTTTTCATCATCTGTAGATATTAAGAATATTTACAGCCCTTTAATGATTTCATTTATGCTAATAAACCTTAATAATCAACATAAGTCATCTTTGTAATGTTTTCAAAAAGTGGTGTTCTTCCCAAAACAAAAATGTATTAGGGATTTATCACTTATTGTCTTACTTCTGTTGTAGCTGACCTTCAGAGTTTATCAATTGAATTTAAAGATATTCATTCTACCTCTTCAATCTTCTGTTAGTAGCCATTAAATTTACATTTATCCTTCTCACAAATTTAGCCTCTTTGATTGCAGGAAGAGTCTAGGTAAAATACTGAGCTTCACTGCTGATTGTTTCAGGTTTTGAGACTCTTTCAAGCTCCCACAGAGCCCTAATTCTGTCAAAATTTATCCTCTCAAAAACATGTTTTCTTGCTTTCTTCTTAAGCTTAGCAATTTCAAGATTAGCTAGTCTTAATTTTTCTTTAATTCCTTCATAGCTGCTCTTTTCTCTTTGAGTATTGAAAACTTTGTTTATGTCATCTTCAGGCATAGGTGATGAAAGGTCTATAAGTTACTCATAAAAATTTGAAACTTCTCCAGCTTTACCTAACTCCACACCCAGCCCTTGCAAATTTTTTGAATTCCTAGTTAGAGGCCTTCTAGGCTTGAACACAAACTCTGAAATTTCATCATTAAAATCCAGTTTTTTGGAAGACTTGATCTTCTTAGATTTCCCTTCATCCAAAATTATAAAATCTGCCTGAACTAAAGTAGATTCCTCAATATCTATAGCTTGTAAAATATCATTCAAACTATGCTTTAAATGTGGATCTTCTTCTGAAACTACCGTTTTGCCTTTTTCCCTTGCTATTTAACTTCTAGTCAATCTTTTCTGGGCTGATTTGCTGGTTGACTGTTCCTGTAATGTTTCCTTACCTTTGGTTGTCCTCTTTTTTGCAGGTTGAGGGGTTTCTTGAATAATCACTGGTGTTTTAATCTCTGGCTCTTTCACTTGCTTTCTAGGCTTTAACTTGAAAAATATTTTTGATCTTGTTTCTGCAGGGTCAGTGGTTTCTGATGGTGATTTTTCTTTGGCCCTAGGGCTAACACCTGTTCCATGTGTTTCCACCCCAAATCCACACAAAAATAAAAATGCAGACCATTCTCTATTCACCCTCTGAAGTTCATACAAAACAATTAATTTAACTAGACCATGATGGAATAATGAAGTTTCACATGCCTGAGTTTTCATCTGCACCTTATCTTCCATCTTGGCCAAACTTCGAAACAGGAAGAAAGGTAAATCTAGAGAAATTATTCTAGTGAAATGCAATAAGAGTTTGAAATGATAAGAATACACCTTATGGTATCTTCCTCCACAGGTGAAGCACCTTTGAATGTTGGAGAGCAGGTTAGCATATGTATTCTTGACATAGCCTCTTGGCACTGCTTTGGTTAAATCTGTGTCCACAAACTCTGGCTTCAAAAATATTTTACAAGGTTCCATTTCAAACCTGAAGTTCTTGAACCACCTTTCTTCTCCCCTTGGAATCTCTATCACTAATGATATAATTTCAGGAGAAATTGGCAAGTTTAAAAATCCAACCTTTGTATTTGAACCTGTGAAATTAATATAAAATTCCTTTGTGACTTGATTATGACCTCCCTGTAGCTTTTCATAGATTCTCCAGCATCCTACCTTCTTGAAGGCTTCTTCAACTGATTTATCCCTTGTGAGAGCCTCTATGCCTTCAGGTTCCATTCTCAAACAGTGGCCTGACCTGTGGTTTCTTTTTTCCTCTGTCATCTTTCTCTCGAAATCCCTGTGGCTTTAGAAAACCTGTAATAAAATGCCTCGCTTGATTTCAGAGAAACTGGCTCGCTTGATTAAGGGTTCAACCTCGCTTGATAACTAGTTCAACCTCGCTTGAAAATTGAGAGAAGCTCTGGTTTCTGGTTACCATAAGCTTATCGTTTGAAGAAAGACATGCACCAAGTGTTTTTTGCATGAGACAATACAACCAAGAACAACCATCCCTTTTCAAATATTAAAATGACTAATGATAAATGACCCCTAACGAATCTCATGATGGTTATGAATGGTTGCATGTGTGAGACAGAATTTGTGGATTGACACCTAATCATGAAAATTTAACGAAATTTGATGGATTTGACAGCTTGACAAGATTGGTTACAAATCCCCAATTTCGTAGCGCATGTAATGTAATTTCAGGGTTTTGCGCTACAAAAAGACCAGCGTTTTCATATCGCAAAAGCAGTTATTAACATTGTCTGCGCTACGAAAATGTGGTTTCGTGGCTTATTCGATTTTTTTGTTTTTAAATGACTAAACACATGACTTTTGAAACATAATATGGGACCCCTAAAGTGTGAAACAAGGTTGTTAGACTTTATTTGATGGTGGAAATGAGACTCTAACCCTATGACTTAGACTCTAAAAACAAAAAAATGACTTAACCCCTATCTAAGACCATGACTTAGGAACAAATGCAAACTGTCCAAGTTTGGAAAACTTTTATAGTGATAACAGAACACATGTCACATCAAGACCAAAGAATGAAAGTTGATCAATGGTCACGATCCGAACTTCATGTGGAAAACAGATCACATGAAAGAGGGAAGAGACAAGTGCACCCATGGCATAAGCATAGTCACACCCCAAGAGTAAATTAAAATCCAAGGGACCTTGGACCACCATCACGTTTATATAGACAATTTTCCCTTCCAAAGTAATAGGTAACTTCGGAAGGATCCCTAATGGTTGACTTGTTCCTCTGTTAAAAGCCAACAGATTTTGAGTAACAGGCACAAGTTGTGGAGAACCCAAAGCTTTCCATGTAGTTGAGGACAAAATAATAACCGAGGCGCCTTCATCTATAATCGTGCATGGTACAACCATATTTCAAGCCTCTACAGTGATCTCAAAGGGCATGTAAGAAGCAAGATGACATCCCATAAATTGACTCCAATCAAAGGAAGCGACCAAACTACATGGAAGGGGTGTCGTAGGAATAAAAGGATTATCCCCTTGCGTTACAGGAGCAGAAATACCATCCTCCTGGGCTCTAGGAACGAGAGAAGGATGATTACTTTCTAGAATAGTGGTGACAGGAGTCGGAGGATCACCCTCCTAGATCATGGAAAAAGGAGGATTGCCCTCCGATCCCGGGGAATCAGAGGAAACAAAAATATCCTAACTAGGATGAGACCCGCTCTCGATGGAAAAGAACTGATGAACTGTAGGTGGAATCAGGTCGAATTTTTTCTCAACCAATGATTGGTCAGAAATGGACTCAGGAGACTGACTTTCAGAGAGATCGGAATTAACCGGAGATGAATCCCGATCAATGGGTTGATCAACTATAGGAGGATTCGAAGAAAAATTCTGATAACCAATGGGAAGACAGGACTTAGAAGCCGAAAGGTTATCCAACACTTTTGAAGCTTCATCCATATTAGGACAGAGGTGAATGGGATGGTTCACTTCACACAACCTACATGGAAATTTGATCATATCCTGTTTCTTACGAGTCTCATTATCTTTAGATGAAGGCTCATCATCAGCATGATGCCCAAAGGTTGATGATGAAGGATGAATCAAACCAACAGACCACACTTCCAGCACCTTGGGAATACCAGGGCAATCACGAAGAAGGTGGCCACCCTCACATAGCTTGCAAGGGAATTTGACTTTGTGAGACGGAGTGGGAGGTTTCTCGATGTTAGCTGCATGGGTAGCAATAGTTACTGATTCCCCCCCTAGCTTATTTTCCTTCTTCTTCTTCTTCTTAGCCACTTGGGTACTAGAATCCAAACTTTCACCAGGCGAAGAGGAAGAACGAGGTGAAGAAATGGGAAAAGAAGGTGAGGGGTCAAACTTAGGATCAACATGGGTTTGACATGGTTCAGATGGAGGAGAACTTGGTTGAGAAGCCGTTTGGATGTTCGAAACCACCGAGGTTGAAAATAACCAAACGGGTAAACCAATAGTTAACCCAGGAAGGGACAATGTTTCTATATACGGGGCACCAACATTCCTGAACAAAGGAAAAGGACCAGGATTCCCATATGAGGGGATTCCTTTGTTGGTGAACCCTGGAAACGTCGCCATTGGCCTCAATCCTAATGAATCACTAAGGAATGTAACTTTAACCAGGAATATTTCGTGGGTAGTCAATTTTAAGACACTGAATTTTTTTTTTCTTTTCATGTTTTAAGAGTAGATAAAAGGACAAAAGGTGACTCTAGCCACTTTTTGTTTTAAAGAGCTTGAAAGGACAAGGGCTCGATGGTATTTTCAAATTTAAAGAGTCGGTAAAGATAAAAAATGAATACTCAGGGTATCTAATCAAGAGGGTGTACCAAGCTCCTGTGAACTGTAATATACACCTTGGTTATCAAATGAAAGAGAAATGACCAAGGACTTAATGTACGTGTAGGGAGTCTCCCTGAATGTTGTGTTCAGTGTATCACGGTTACAGGGTGGTAGAATCGACTTCCTACTGATAAAGGATTACAACCTATGAGGGTCTCCCTTTATATACGTGATGGTACAGGGAGCACAAGTCTGTACTAGCACTGTCTAAGTCCAGATGGCAAATGATAGCTACTAGGTTTAATGACGCCGGAACATGTCACTAGCCTAGACCTCTAAGTGTGAGCGTTAAGTTTCAATTCTTCCTTAGATTGATTGAATAAATTTTATGGTTGATCTTGAATTATGTCTTAGTTCCAAGGCCCACCGCTTTCATCTGAATCTTCTATATGCAGCTATTTGAGAAAGGAAATCTTTCAATTCGATGAATGCTATTTAGTTAAGGGAAGAGTCTCAAACAATGATGCAACAAACAGTAATACTGCAACCGAAACTTTTCCAAACTAGATGACTTTCACCATCCAAAAGTAATCTAAAACATTCAAAGATGTGAATTATGCAATGTAATCTATGCAAAATAATCTTTTTGAAAACTATGTAATCGTAATCTATGCACAATTTCCTTTTTCTTTTGAATGAATAAAAATACACTTAATGCATTTTTAGATGAAATGGGGATCTACTTAATGCATTCTGTTAATGAAAGAGAATGCACTCAATGTGACCTTTAGTTTCAAATCATTAAACAATGTAATCTAAGTTCAATGATAAATTTCAAACATGAATTTTCAATGCAACTTGATCTAATGCATTTTAACGAAAAGCAAACTTTGAGACAAAAACTAAATGAACGCAAATTTCCTTAATGGAAGGATAAATGCAAAAGGGATGAAAACAAACACTAAGAACGCAAATGTTTTTTCAAACACTTTGTAACGAAATTCCACAAAAGGCTACAAGACATATGAGTTCAAGCACAAAGAGGACTTCCAAAGCGTAGGATCAAAACAAGGCATCATTCCCTTTTACATCAAGCAATCATACAAAGAAGACTTTTCAGTTGAACAATGAGCAATGTAATCTATGCTCACAAGCGAACAAGTGGACCAAATGAACTCGAGAGACACTTGAGACTTGAACACTTAATCAACCAAAAAGAAAAAGGCAATCAACTAGAGATTGCTCACCATGCAAGGAAACTGAATCAATCAGCAGGGTGATGTCCCGCAAAGCGTGCAACCAAGAAATTGATGCATGATCCTAGAAAAACCTAGGATGTAAGGATGCACGTCCCAACAGAAAGGACAAAAAAACAACAAAAAACTAAGCCAATGAGCCAATCAAACCAACTTGATTGAAGGGGAGAACATGTAAATCATACAGAGAAAAGGACGGGAAGGGAAAGACGCACCGGTGAAAGACTTAGGTAAAAAACCTTAATTTTTCACATGCATTGGAATTGGCACGAATTTTGGGGCTGAAACTAGCACCAATAGCCCATTGGCGTGACTTTATAACTGACAACTAGCGCCAATCGGTGTGACTGTTAGACAAATAAAAGCACCAATGCCTGAAAAAGAAAAAAACAAATAATTTATCCTAATCAAGGCGAGACTCACCACTTCAGGCAAAAACTAAAAGATTGTAATTGATGAAAAACATAGGAACAAATAGGGAAATGGTTGTTCAAATAAACTTGTCGAATGATTAAGACCTTAAAGAGTGACAAACTCAAAGGAAACTCCCCAGTGGAGTCGCCAATTTGTTGTGTAGGTAAATCCCCTCTGCGGACAGAGGCGATCCCTCTAGCCCTAGGGTGGGTCTAGAAACTACGGGAACATACTAACATCTACCTTCCTAGATTGTAAATGAAATTCAGATCAAGGAAGATGACCTACCTTGTCCTGATGCTATGTTGTCATCTTTTGTTGAAGCTTCTTGATTTGTCCTTCTCCTCAAGTTCGATACATGCTATTGCCAATGTTCGATTACCTGTACAGACAGTCAGGAAACAACGAAAAGCGGAAAATCACAACAAACATAAAACAATTAAAACCTATGTAACTGATCAGGGAATGATATAAATATCATTATAGATGTAAGCAAGAGTGGAAGATAAAAATTAGTTGCATTTTACTATGATAAAGACAAGGGGAGTTTACAAACAAGCCTTGATGTTGAGGCTCTCCTTCGGCAGGTTTGTATTCAAGCAAATTTGCAACACCATCATACACAAAGGTCTAAGATCTCACTATGTTCCTAACACACAAAAACGATCACACTCTGCACTATTCTCCCAAAGCTATGATTTCTTCTCTTCTCTATGATTGCTAAGGCAGTAGAGCTGAAGGAGGTCTCCTTACATAACAATGGAGGAGGAGGTTATGGGCCCTCAAATAATGGGAAAAGATCTTACCCTTTGGAATAGTTCCTATTTCTTGGGAACAAGAAGCCCAAAGGGGAATTCCTCAGCCATATCCTCAAAAAAAACTTCCAGCTCGCTGCCTCGTGAAGATTCTAGTCATGGAAGCTTTGTTTCTATTTTAAAAACTTTCCAAAAGAGGATCGACGTGGGTCTGACATTAAGACAGAGCGCGGATCGGCGCGGGTCTCAGTGCAAATCTCTGCTATCGGTGCGGGTCAGACACTGAGACAAAGCACAGACCTTGAAAACCAGGTTTTTATAAGGATCTTCCAGAAAACTTGTAAAGGGATATGAATTGGCAGAAAAAGTGTGGTTCAGGGTATGTATTCCATGCTTGGAAAGTACACAAGGGTCACTATATGGGTCCTCCAGGATCAAGGAACGGGGAGTATAGGGACAGTGACAAATTGCTGTGTAACATCTACATATATAGACCCATGGTAGGATGATCATCTATGTAAAGCCATAATATGGATGATGTGGTACTACTCCTGAAATCACAGCCTGGATGAATGAAACTAGATCTGGGGTCTTCTATGTTTTTCACTTGATCACTCAAGTACGATTCTAACGATGCGAATATGTGATCTGAAGTCAAACATGGGAAAGCGCCATATAATTACCAACCGATGATGTAAGATGTTAACATATGCGAGAGAAACCACTGATGATGATAATGGCTCTTAAGGTACTGCAATATAGTCTGCATGGTGTGAATAGATGATTTGGTGTCGAACACCATACAAATTCTTTCGGTCGAAGGCCAATCATGATGTCAACCTGTCGTCGTAAGTGAGAAAATTTCCATTGATGTATGCAAGCTCCAAGGTACTGGAAGTGTGTTTCTAAGTCAACTTCTTGGATGATGAGTTGATGTCGACAGGAAACAACTTGTCGTAATAGGGCCTTAATGTATCCCCCATCAACAACATGAAACAAGAGTAATGATTTCAGAGACAGAATGTAACTGATGAAGCAATGTTCATAGATGGCGATCATGAAATGAAAGTTTATGAGTATTGCAAAGGATGACGAATTACTAAGTGACTTCTCTTGAACATATCAACAACACTAAATGAGTTGGCAGCATTGACCCAAAATCAAAGTGATGGATGGTATGATAGACCATAGGCATGATAGACCATAAAGCAGATAACCCAACTTGACAGCCACGGAGATGAAGTGAATGAGTGTCATGTTCAAGAGCGACTTGCTACCATAAAGTGATTTATCACTTTCCCATTTTCCCTAGTCATTGCTGACTAGTACCTCTTTATTTTTTAACAAGCTTGAGGAGGATAACATATGCTTGATGTATAATTCAACCCTTTGGCTGAATCCATCGCTATGTGATGTTTTAACAAGTCTAGCAAAAGTGAAACTCGATCTATTCATGATGGACAATTCCATCTCTATTTGATGCTTTAACGAGTCTAACAACAGTGAAAAATTGGTCCTTTTTCATGTTTAGAGAGTTTGAAAAAGGGACGAAAAGAAAACTCCACAAGTTCTTTTTTGTAAATTTGTCCCTCAAGTCCGAAAAAACGTAAAATAATACCTGAGAGAGCCTCCTAGCCATGTTCGACTAGGGTGTTCCTTTTTCGTAAATAATCTATCCCAGTCCGGAAAAGGGTTAAAATTATACTGAGTAGATGTTGTTTCAGTTCCTTTTACGAGCTCAAAAGGACAAGTGCTCGACAATATTTTCATGTTTTGGGAGTCTGAAAAGAGCTAAAAGAGGACTCCAGGGGGGTTCCTTTTTCGATGTTTAATAGAGCTCGAAAAAGAGATGAAAGTGTGCTCTGTGGTAAAAGTTCATTTTAAGATCATGCATGTCAAATTCACTCTACTAGCTATAAATCTTCTCAAAGAACCACCAAATGGATTAAAAATATATGTTTAATAGTAAAAATATGTAAAAAATATATTCAATTCATTAAATATGCATGAAATAATCGAACAGACTATTTAAATGAGATTTGACCATGTCATTTTACCATTTCACATTTGAGTGCTCTGAGCTAGTTTTTCCCTCGAGCCTCAACAATTGATTGCGAAAGATTATGTGGACCATTTCTTGTGCCGTGAGGACCAGGTAAGATATATAACCTTTCTCTTTCTATTGGTATCATTCTTTTGCAGTTTCAGGCAGATTTTTTAGGATTTTTGGGCTCCTATGGAAAATCTACAACGCTCTAGGACCAACGCACCATTGAGTGTTGAAAGGTGCATTGGATAGGAACTAGACATAAGCTCAGGTGCTCTACAATGCTATGTCTAGGGAGCAGGGGTGCGTTGGGCACAGTTGATGAATTTTATTTATGTTTTGTGCCCAAAATTTCTTCAGTTTTCTGCATCAAATGGATTTTAACTAAGCCTATGTTTTGATTGCATGCTTTGATTGAATCAAAATGTCAATTACATGGTAAGAAAGATAACATGAGGAAGGATATGGTTTCCCTAAACGATCCTGGTACTATGAGAGCCCTGAGAGATTGTGGGTTACTCAAGTACTTTAAACTATGAGGGATGAGGTAACATTTGGAACTATTACAGTTCTTGATTCGCTCATGGGATCCGGCAGAGCATGCATTTCACATTGGGGAAAAATTTCTCCCAATATTGGTCGATGATATTTAATTTATGATGGGTTTGTTGAGTCGTGGTGCCCACATTTCCCTTGCAGGTTCTGTCCATGGAGGTGAGATAGTGAGGGATTACATTCGAAATTTTTTTTGGCCAGGTAACAGAGCCTGGTAAGGATGGAAAGATAAACATCAGGGTTGTGCGCGATATGCCTTTGTGAATGATCATGTTCACCATCGCAAAGCTAGCTGGCAGCGTGACACTTCATGTTGCAAATAGATCATACATGCAATATGTGCTTGAGTGCCTCAAGCCGGACATGTTCAACTGGGTTGAAGCAGTACTCTCTTAGATGAAAGAACAACTGACCAAAGTGAAAAGTGGTAGGATGAAGAATTTTAGCTATGGATCAATCGTGATCACTTTCATTCTAAAATGAATTCCATTGATGTAGCCACAGCATGTAACACTGGGTGTAGCTGGTCCTAGGGATTCGCAGATGAAACGATGGGTAGAGTTGATGGCTAGACATGTTGGCCAGTCATCGATCTCATTCTCTACTGCATTCTTTAATTGGATCCGATGACATCATATCGTCATAGAGGAGAACCCATACACAAGGGTGGATTTTTGGGGAGACCCAGATTTGATGTTAGCAGTAGACGCTCAATGGGGTACTATAGGTAAAATGTTTTAACCATGTTTTTTACATGTTTTTGTGTTTTTGATGTTTCCAAGAATAAAATAAATATGATTTATGTATACAAATGTGGGTAGTGTTCGACCGGTGGGTATTTCACAACAGGCGGATGAACCAACATAGAGGACTGTCGGTAGAGCAATCCTTCGGGATTTGGATTTGACCGAGACTTTGGATGAGTTACATCAGCATGTAGAAGGGTTAACTCTTGGGATACCAGATAGCTAGATCGAGGAGTTACTGATGAGGCTGCAAAACCATACTATTAGTGTGCCTATCCGATGGATGAGGCTATTGCACATGATAGCTCAAGCAGTGACCTGCTATCATGAGCACCACTAGATGTACTTAGGATATGGTATTTATGCATACATTTTGAGATCATGTGACCAACGTGTATTGGACACAATTTTCTTGTGAACAACTCAATTATCTATCTATTTTACTTTCAATGTTTTCCTATGGTTATGTGAAATCATATTCAATTGTATGTGAATTGAAAATTTGTCTTTACATATGTTGCAAATGTCTGTTTAACACGTAATTCGCTAAAGAATCAATCAAGGTGTTAAATTTTCTAGAAATGTGTTGATATTGGATGTAAAAAAATGTCTTTCCAAAAGACGAACTCTAAGGAACATGCGATGAATAGTTGGACTTCGAATAGTATAAACACTATCAAGTTGTAGTACGACAAGCTGTGAGTCCAGCCTAATGATGATGCGGTGAATGTCAAGTGAAATGGAATCAGAGAGGAGTTCGATTAATGCATTGTAATCAACGATATTATTGGTGGATAGACCGATACAAATCCCTTGGAAACTCACTAACTTTCCACTTGGAGCGAAGATGGACCATGTTGCAGAGGATAGATTCTGCATACTACGATTAGCACCATCGACATGACCAAAAAATGGTTCTGAAGGTTCTAACATATACAAAAAAATGCAAAGCGGATTACTAACCACATGAAAACTCTTAAAAGACACACTATGACACACACACAATCAAAACATATATACAATATCATACAATGTTTACTACACAAAATCAAGCATAGCAACGTTTGAGATACAACCCATTCTGAGGTTGCGGAAATGGAATTCCATCATAATCTACCAACTCATAGGCACCCTTTTGCAAAAAACGCTTGAAAATATAGGGGCCATGCCATAATCGTTCGAATTTTCATGTTCCTATCGTATCAGCTTCCTGATCATAAAGAAATACCAAGTCTCCTTCCGAGAAGGTGCGAGGGTTGATATTGCGTTCATATTGCGCCTTGATTCATCTCTTATGTGCTTCATTGGCCAATGCGGCTTCACGACACGTTTCATTTAGATGGATGATATTTAAAATGCGTGCCTCTTCGTCAAAAGTGTCAAGTAGCAGGTCAATTGCAAGTTTTAACGATGGAATTTCACTTTGAATAGGTAAGATAGCTTCCAGGGCGTAAAACACTTGAAAGGGAGTAAATTTGGTTGCGTTTCTCACTGAGGTTCCCTAAGCCCACAAAGCTGAGTACATGATTAAATTCCAGTTTTGTTTATGAACCCCAATCATCCATTGAAGCATATGCTTAATAATTTTGTTGATGGCTTCAACTTGTCTATTAGCCTGCGGATAATAAGGGGTAGAACTATCATGCTATTGAATTTCAATAATAAATTTCAGCACGCACGCTAGTGTGGGACCATGAGGTCCAAGTAGCACCTACACTAGTGTGGGACCACTGGTCTTAGCAGCACCTACACTGGTGTGGGCTAAATTTGGTGGATGTCTATTTTCGTTATCCTTTAATTAAGATGGACAATAAAATGTAATCTAATCTCAAAATAACTTGTAATAGTTAACTGAGTGTGATAAACTCAATTAACTCATGAATTTCGAGTTGAGGGTAGTTGGTGAGGCATGTAGAGTAATTCTAGTTATAACAAAGTTCGAAGTGCAGTGGTGCATTAGTTAATGTAGGTTGTAATCAGTTTAACTCAGTTAAGTGAGTTAAACTCAGTTGTGCTAATTGTAACTATTAGATACACTAGTGAGAGATCAAGTGAATTAAATATTATTTAATTCAAAATCAGTGATCTCACATGCAACTAAGTATTTACTATTATTAGCTGCATGCATGTCAGTTCCAGTGGAGACCTAGTTGAGATCTAGGTGAAAGGGAAGTTGACGATCAGTTGTAGGATTATTGGGTTGCACCCATGCAACCAAACACCCATTATATTTCCCATAATCCTTGCGCAATTTAGGAAGGAAAAAATTCCTATGGAATAGGGATTGCATTCCACACAAATTGCGCAAGCAAGGTAGGCTATTTAGAGGCAGAAAAATGGCTAAGTATTGGTCAGTTTTATCAAAGACAATGTGAGACAATTAGCTGAGTAAAGGAGGGATCTTGTGAGAAGAGTTGTATGTAATTGTTTCATGTATCCATGCTGAATATACAATAGAATATAGTGGGGTTTTGAGCAGAAATATTTCCCCGGGAAATTATCTCTGTTGTGGTTTGATTGATTCTTCTTTGCTTCATGTGATTGGAAATTGTGTTTTTAATTCCGTAATTGATTTGTAGAAGTGATTCGGTATATAAATTTAGTACATTAATATATCAGATTGAATCCATGATATACATGCTCATTGTATAATTTCTACATGTTATCAGAGCACAAGAAATCACAATAGTGAAGGAGGAGTTGAGTTTTTGACTAGATAGAATTCGAATTTGCAGAAAGACTTTATTGGTGCTACAGTTGATTCATGATCGAAATGGATTTCAATGGCTTAAGATTGGAGTATTCACTTGAGGGTAGCTCCAAATATATTGCTTGGAAGGACAAGATGGAGGCAATACTAGAAGACAATGGCTTGAAGTAATTCATTGACAATGATGTTCCTAAACCCGCTGTGACAGATGCTGCAAATATTGATGCATGGAAAAAGAAAGTGGCAAAGGCGAGGAGGATCCTACTGGAGGGAGTACGAGACCACATTGTCTCAAGCCTCTGTGGGAAAGCCACACCATAGGCAATGTGGAAGGCTTTGAAGTATATATTTCAAAGCAGCATTGACCATAGGAAATTGGGACTAAAAGGTAAACTCAGGAAGATCCAGATGGAGAAAGGCGACTCCATGCCAAAATATTTAAAAAAGTTTGTGCAATGTCGGGATGAGCTGGGGAGCATTGGCATAAATATCGTTGATGATTATTTGGTGAGTTTATCTCTCCTAGAACTTCCCAAGAATTGGCACAATTATCAAGACTCTGTCAATGGAAGGGAAAAGCTACTAGATTGGGAACGATTGTGGTCATATTTGGTGCAGGAGGAGTTTAGATGGAATACCAGAGATGGATCTTCATCTAAGAATGAAGATGAAGAATATTGTGCTTTGGATGCCAAGTCGAAGAAAGGGAAGGGGAAGAAATTCCATTCCAAATCCGAGCCTATAGATGGAAAGAAGTGGGACATGTCCAGGGTGAAGTGTTTTCACTATCATGAGCATGGGCATTATGCTACTAACTGTCCACAAAAGAAGAAGAACAAGAAGGCTAGAGGATCTACAGCTAGTGAGGCTTTGGCCTCACAATTTGAGCTTGAATTCTCATTGATCACATGCATGGTGTCAAGTTCATTGGGATATGTGTGGTATTTGGATAGTGGTGCTTCATTTCACATGATGAGAGACAAGGAAATTTGCAGTAGCTTGGAGAAGAAGGATCTTTAGATGCATATCGAAATGGGTGATGACGGGCGGTATAGTGCTACCGGGATTGGTACCATTACCTTCCAGAGAGATTCAGGTAAACCCTTTCAATTAAAATATGTAATGCATGTACCAGGTTTGAAGAAAAATTTAGCCTTAATTGCAATGTTTGAGGATAGAGGCTATGATGTTGTTTTTAGTGAAGGAAAATATTTCCTGCAATACAAAACAACAGTACAGGGCGAGAATATTGGGATTCGAGTTAATAATATCTACAAGATGGATGTAGATGCTTGCACAACATTGATGGGTAAGGTGGACAAAGTGGTGAGCCGAGATGAGGGTGACTTATGGAACAAGAGATTGGGCCATATTCACCACTGAGCCTTAAAAGTCATGCAACATATTTCTATAGGTCTTCCCAAGGATACACTTGTGTAGTTAGACACATGAAAGGGATGTACTATGGGAAAATATATAAAGGCCACCTTTCATGAGAAGGAGAACCGAGTCTCGGGAATCCTTGAGAGAGTTCACACAGACATGTGTGGACCATTCTCTATTGCTTCGACAACAAAACATAAGTGCTATGTGATATTTGTTGATGAATTTTCTTGTAAGTGCTGGATCTACTTCATGTAGAAGAAATATCATACATTCTCAAAGTTTCTTGAGTTTAAAGCACTGGTGGAGAAAGACACAGGGAAGCAAGTGAAGGCTCTTAGGAATGATAATGGTGATGAGTACATCTCTAACAAATTCAAGAAATTCTGCAGCAAAGAAGGAATTCGAAGAGAATTGATAGCACCTCATAACCCACAGCAGAATGGGGTCATTGAAAGAAAGAATAGAGCGATTATGGATGCAAAAAGAGCGATGTTGCATGATCAAGGCCTACCGATGCATCTGTGAGCGGAAGCATGCAACACTGTGGTATTTTTGCATAACCTTTGTCCTCATAGGATACTTGGCATGAGTACACCAGAAGAGGCTTTCACTAGTAAGAAACTTGATGTTTCACATTTTAAGATTTTTGGCTCATCTGTTTATGTGCATGTGACCAAAGACGTCAGGAAGAAGCTAGAACCAACAACTAAGATTGGGATTTTTGTGGGGTACACTGAAACTCCCCAAACTATCAGGTGTATTTTCCAAGCAGCAGAATAATTGTTGTGCGACGGGATATAAAATTTGATGAGGAGAAATCCATGCGATTGTCCCTTGAGAGGGAGATGGATTTGCATGCAGAGGAGGAACTCTTGGTTCCCAAGGATGAGCCTCAAGATGTTGAGCAGCCACATGCGGAGGATCATGGAGTGGTGGAAAACACTCATGAAGAGCCATCCATCAGAAATGGTAGAAGGCGCACCACAGAAGCTGATAGATTGAGACTTGATGCTGCAGAGAACGTAGGAGCCCCTACTTCATAGCACAGACAGAGTCAGTCTCTAGATAGGTTTACTAGATACATGGCTCTTATGAGAAAATGTATTGTGACTGAACCATCTTCCTTTCAGGAGGCAGTGCAATAACCAATTTGGGTTGATGCAATGGTGGAGGAGTATGACTCCATTGTCAAGAACAGTTCATGGGAGATTGTCCCAAGACCGGTCGGCAAATAAGTGGTTGGATCTAGATGGATCTACAAGGTAAAGCAAGCTGCTGATGGGAGTGTGGAGAAATACAAGGCCAGATTTGTGGCCCAGGGATTCTCACAGATTGAAGGGATCGATTATGATGAGGCTTTTTCACCTGTTGCAAGGTACTCTTCCATCAGATCCATCCTTGCACTCTCAGCATATATGGGCTGGTGCATTCATCAGATGGATGTGAAAACTATGTTTCTCAATGGATTTATTGAGGAAGAAGTGTACATAGAGAAACCATAAGGTCTCGAGATCTTCGACAGTGAATCACATGTGTGTCGACTCAAGAGAGCACTGTATGGGTTGAAGCAAGAACCTCATGCTTGGTACACTCAGATAGACAACTATTTCACCGGATTGGGCTTCACCAAAAGTGAAGCTGATGAAAACCTGTATCAGATTGTGGTTTACGGTAAGATATTGATTATTGTTATTTATGTTGATGATCTAATTTTGACTGGTGATGAGCAGTTGATACAATCATGCAAGGAGGATCTTGCAAGGGAGTTAGAAAAGAAGGACATGGGACTCCTTCATTATTTCCTTGTTTTGGAAATATGGCAGTTGGATGGTGAAATTTTTGTTTCTCAAGGCAAGTGCGTGAAAGAGATACTAGGTAAGTTTCACATGGAGAGCTACAAACCCATGGATACTCCTCTTCCAGGAAATTGGAGGAAAGAGGATGCTACTTCTGGAGAGGTAGTGGATGCTACTGTCTACAGGAAGTTAGTTGTTTCACTGATGTATCCAGTGAACACCAGACTAAACATTTTCTACGGAGTTAAAGAGCTGAGTCAATCTATGGTTAAGCCTACCAAGTTCTTTTGGAAGGCAGCGAAGCATGTCTTAAGATACCTGAGGGTCACATCAGAGTATGGATTATGGTATAGACAGACAGAGGGAGTGAAGCTTAAAGGCTTCATGGATGCAGATTGGGCAGGCAATCCGTCAGATAGAAAGAGCACATCAGGAGGGATCTTTAGCATAGGATCGACATCATTTTCTTGGTACAACAGGAAGTAGCGATTTGTGGCACTCAGTTCAGCAGAAGCAGAGTACATGGCAGCAAGTCAAGCTGCATGTGAGGCTATCTGGATGAGAAAGGTCTTGGTTGGTTTGTTTGGTTCTCAGATGGATCCGACAGTGATACATTGTGATAATCAGAGTTTCATTAAAATCTTGATTAATCCTGTGTTTCATGATAGGTCCAAGCACATAGATATCTGATACCACCATCTCAGAGATTGTGTGCAAAGGCAAATAATGTTACATCAGTACATTCCCACGGAATATCAGGATGTAGATATTCTGACGAAGGCGCTCACCAGGAGAAAATTCGAATACCATACAGGTAGGATCAGGGTGAAGGATATTCCCTTTATTGTTGAGAGGGAGTGTTTAATTTCAACAAGAAATTTCAGCACCCACGCTAGTGTGGGACCAGGAGGTCCAAGAAACACCTACACTAGTGTGGGACCACAAGTCTTAGAAGCACCTACACTAGTGTGGGCTAAATTTGGTGCATGTCTATTTTAGTTATCCCTTAATTAAGATGGACAATAAAATGTAATCGAATCTCAAAATAACTTTTAATAGTTAACTCAGTGTGATAAACTTAGTTAATTCATGAATTTCGAGTTGAGGGTAGTTGGTGAGGCATGCAAAGTAATTCTAGTTGTAATAGAATTCGAAGTGCAGTGGTGCATTAGTTAATGCAGATTGTAATCAGTTTAACTAAGTTAAGTGAGTTAAACTCAGTTGTGCTAGTTGTAAATGTTAGATAACTAGTGAGAGATCAAGTAAATTAAATATTATTTAATTCACAATCAGCGATCTCACATGAAACTGAGGATTTACTATTATTAGCTGCATGCATGTCAGTTCTAGTGGAGATCCAGTTGAGATCTATGTGAAAGGGAAGTTGACTATCAATTGTAGGATTATTGGGTTGCACCCATGAAACCAAACACCCATTGGATTGCCCATGATCCTTGCATATTTCAGGAAGGTAAAAATTACTATAGAATATGGATTTAATTCCACACAAATTTCGCAAGCAAGGTAGGCTCTCTGGAGGCAGTAAATTGGCTAAGTATTGGTTAGTTTTATCTGAGACGGTGTGAGATAATTAGCTGAGTACGGGAGGGCTCTTGTGAGAAGAGTTGCATGTAATTGTTTCATTTATCCATGATGAATATACAATAGAGTATAGTGGGTTTTTGAGCAACAAGATTTCCTCGGGAAATTATCTGTGTTGTGGTTTGATTGATTCTTCTTTGCTTCATTTGATTGGCGATTGTGTTTTTAATTCCGCAATTGATTTGTAGAAGTGATTCAAGGTATAAATTTATTACATTGTTAGATTAGATTGAATCCATGATATACATGCTTGTTGTATAATTTTTTCCCATGCGACATTCCTAACTTGGCAGTCAACTCAGTCATCATGTAGTTGTGAAAGTGCTTTCCATGATCTGTAACTATGGCTTGCGGCACACCAAACTGAGTAACCACATGTTTAAATAAACACAATTCAGTTGTCTTGCTAGTGTTGTTAAATGTAGGCATTTCCTCGGCCGACTTGGTAAAATATTCGACGTCGATAATAAATAGCCATGCCCCCCCGATCGAGTAAGGGTTACATGTCATGAAGTCAATGCCCCATTTAGCAAATGGTCCCACAACGATGACATGATGCATTGGTGCTGGCAACACATAGGTTTTATGATCAAATATTTGGCAAGCATAACAACTTCTGATAGCGAGAATGCAGTCAAAAAATATGGTAGGCCAGAAGTAACCAACGCAGAGAATCTTCTGCGCAGTAGCAAAACTAGACAAATTTCCACCACAGGTACCAAAGTGGAAATCATTTAAAACTTTCTCGACCTCCTCATGAGTGAGGAAACTACATGAAATCATATCAAAACCACGATGATAAAGTGTATCGCCAATGATAAGATAATCTTTGGCTTGGTATTGAATACGTCGTTGTTGCAAGTAAGAGGTATTGGGTCAAAAAGTTTGGGTCTGGAGATAGATCAGAAAATCTCCATACCATGGGTCAAATGACACAATAAGAAACAAAGACTCATTCAGAATGAATGTTTCTGATGTAGACTCATTGATACTTGAGGGAAGGTCGCAGATAAGCTTAGCGAAAACCAAAGACTTCTTTGACTTGGATTTGATGAATTCCAAATCAAATTCCTACAAAATGACTATCCATTTTGAGTATTCTGACAATTGATGTGACAGACTGTATGTCATAGGGTTGCAATCTGGAATGACAATGGTTTTCCAGAGCAGGATATAGTGGTGAAATATTTGTACAGCTTCAATGGCTTCCAAAGCGAGCTTCTCAACATAAGTGTACTTAACTTCTATATCATTGAGATTTCGACTCAAATAATAGATCTGATGTTCAATCCCATATTATACCTGGACTAAAACCATGGTGATGGTTGTATCTGCAGTGGCGAGATAAAGAAAATAATCGCTCTGATAATCTGGGGGATACATTAATGATGCTCGGATTAGGGTATCTTTAAGAGCACCAAAATAATATTGCGAAAAGTAATCCTAGTGGAAGGGAATCCCATTTTTTAAGAGTCGAGTAAATCCTTAATTCATTTCAGCATAATTGGGAATGAATCTCCTTAGAAAGTTAGCCTTCCCTTGGAGTCTCTGTGGTTGAAGTAGGTTGGAAGACACAGACAATTCGAGAATGGCCTGGAACTTCAAGGGATCAAGTCGAATTCCATATTTTGACACGACGAAACCAAGAAAACGACCAAAACCGACACAAAACACACATTTGTGTGGATTGAGGCATATTTTGTAGTAATGACATCATAAAAATATGGCTCTAAAATGTATTGGGTGGTCAACCCATTTCCGTGAATGCGCAGTCATCCAGATAAGGTTGAAAAATGTATTTGATGTCATGGAAGGCATGATTAATTTCCCTATGAAAGGTTGCCCCAACGTTCTTCAAAGAAAAAGGGAGTTTTCGATAAGTGAATGTACCCCTGGGACAGATAAAATTTGTTTTATATTGGTCTTTTGGGCGAATATTGATCTAATTGTAACCGGAAAAATCATCCATGAAGGAAAATATTTCACATCCGACACATTCGCCAATGATTTTGTTGATAAATGGAGTGGGATAGGTGTCCTTTGGACAAGCATGATTAACATACTGATAATCAACGCACACTATGATTGTCCCTTATTTCTTCATAACAGGAACAATAAATTAATGTTGGAAACCTAATCGGTAAGTGGAACAGGGTAAATGAAACCAACACACAAAAGCTTTTCAACCTCTACTTTAATGGCAGCAACCTTTTTAGGATGAATAGGATGGAGACTTTGTCGTACCGGTTTGACACTATGGTACATTTTAATCTCATGCTCAACGATACTGGAATCGATGCCTGGCATTTCCTCATGCAACCAAGCGAATACATCACAAAATTCATCGAAAAGAGAGCGGTAAGTGTCAAGTTCATATGTAGAAAAAGACGCATTGACATGAATTTTTTCTACTACACTGGGTTTGGTTGAAATATCGATAGAAATTTTTTCTTTGATTTTTGATAGGTTTTGCTCAGAATCGACGACGTGGATAGAAATAGAAGTCATAAAGAAATCAACAACTGTAGAGAAACATAGTTCAGTTAGAATATCTTCATTGTAATCTGGAATATGGGATCGATGATGAGAATCTGTCCATGGTTCTTCTCCTGACATCATGTATTCCATAATGCTCTCATCAGTTGAGAATATATGTGAAAAAGGGTCAGAAGAAGTACCATAATCAAAAGAACGATCGACCAAAACAATCGACGACAAAGGATCGGGATTGGCCGCACAAGCCAAAAATATTGATTGTTATGCGAGATTGATTGGACTTAGCGGCATAGTTTCACCCAGCCTATCTATTTCAAAATCATTGGGAATCTTCCACAAATCATATGACGGGGAAGATATCATATTGCAAGTTTCTAATTTTGTGATTTCTGCCAATGTTGCAGGCGACGGTATCGAAAAGGTGCCCATTAGGGAAGAATCCTTAAAGAGTCCTACACCAATGTTCTTAAGAGATGGCAGGGGTCCATGAATGAATGGAACACTTCCATTTTCCTGGGAACAAGAGGAAAAGAAGGTGAGTTGATTGATGACTATGATTCCACCCTTATGGGGGAGGGCGATCATGCGAAAGTAAGTAGAGACAACCGCAGTCATAGCGTAAACCCACATTCTTCCCAGTAATATATTGTAGTTAAAGGGGTTTTCAACAACCTTAACTTCAATAGTAATATTTTTTCCACCTAGTTCGACTTGCAGGTTACTGAGAATTCCACAAGGCTTATATGTAAAACCTTCAAAAGCTTTCAACGTCGTAGGTGATTGTGATAAACGTGGCAAGCCAAGTGACTTCCAGCAATTAATGGACATGATACAAGTAGATGCACCTTCATCAATAATAGTTCGATAAATGAGGTGATTCAGGACATTTACTTGGGTCAAAAATGCTAATTATGCTGGAAATTGTGGCACATAGCCCGCATGGTTAAAGACTACAAGATTAGAGACAGTCAGATCGATTCCATCAGTTGCCGATAACAAAGCGTTCTTTTGGGAGGGACAACTCTGAAGAACCTCAAGCGTCGACATAGTAGAAGGTGATTGAGCCAGATCTTTGACTACGTTATAATTTTGAGTTGCATGAGCTCGAGGGTTGAAAGTCGATTTATGAATGACTCCCTTTGGTGTCTTTATTGTTAACTCAGGAATAATAGGCGACGGAATTGAATTAGACAAAATCAAAGTCGAAGGATTAGGTTGATCTGTAGCCTAACTATTTGACGATGGAAGAGGATTACCGTAATATTTACTTCAAGTGGACACCAAAACATCATTTTTGGGCTTAGTGGTAGATAACAGAAGCACTTGTGAACTAGAAGCGGGATCCATAGCAACCATATGTGTTTTCGGATTCAGAAAAGGGTTTGTTAACACAACATATGCGAGAGAATTCTTAATAATTTTTTAGACTTCTGAGCAGTGAGGACAGTCTCGCGTAAAGTTCTCCTCATTACATATCAAACAAGGGTAACGAGGTTTCCGAGAATTACAGATGTATCAGATGATTTTTCTTGCTGGGGTGGATTTTTTTTCTTAGCTTTCCCTTTCTTCTTACTTCTAGGTTGCTTGTCACTTTTTCCCTTTTCATATAACACAACATGTATTTCAGAAGAAGATGCAGAATTAGATGCAATAGGGGTTTCATTAGACCCATAAAGTGTAGAAAAAGATGGTCGACTTGCTGGCATAACAAATCACACCGTCGCCGACATGTGAGTCCTTACCAAATGGAGGAGGAGGAACAATAAAATTTGGCCGCGGTGCATTCAAAATATTTTCACAGAGCATGCCAGACCGAGTATAAATCAAATCTAGATATGAGCACGAGAAATTGCTTGCTTTTCAGTGACAACACCACCTTTGGCCATGTCCTCGATGATAGATGGCAACAAGGACATTATAAACCACTTAGCTAAAAGTTTATCCAAAACAAAGGTTTTAACCATTCGATGACGACGACGCCACTCATGTATGTGATCTAATATGTGAGTAGCAATCGTCTGTTTAAATTTGGTCAAAAGTTCCATTCCAGTTTCATATCTGATGGGAAACTGTAAGTGGGTTAGAAAAGTAGTGGCCAAAGCTGTGAATTTATTGAAAGAAGCTCGTGGTAATTCAAAATACCACTTTGCAGCTAGACTAGTGAGCGTTTTCTGGAAAAGACAAAGTCTAACATAATCATCATTCAAGGAGTTTGAGGAACACCATAAATGATAAGTCATAACGTGCGTAGATGGATCTTCTCCAGGATTTCCATTAAATTTCGGAATATCAGAGGGTAATTTGTGAGGAATCATTGACCACCAATGTGAATAATGAATGGTATCATTAGTGAGCCAGTTTAAATTAGGTAACTCTAGCGTTGCAACAAATGACAACTGTCGGTTTAGATAAGGTTAAGCGTAACTAGGGTAAGATGGAACGTTCGGGAATAGAGTTAAGGGCACCGAAAGATAAGTAACTGTCATTGTGACTTCGATAGGGGTAATTTTGTCACCAAACCCTCGATAGGTGATGGTGGAATTAGACACTAGCCAAGAATGTAGGAGGTTTGTCCACATGTTGTGGCTAGGAGTGCTCAAAATCATTTGAGTTTGTAACAGCAAGGTGTCAATACCTTAGCTGCCTATTGCATTTAGATCAGTTAGAGTCAATAGAAGTCGAATAGTTTAGTTAAGTCCATCTGTCATGTTCAGTTACTCGAATAATGAATTAAATTTTGTTAGAATATAAATGGTCCTCGCCGAGGAACCGATGGGACACATTGTAATGCATATAAATTGTATCCCCCGGATGTATTGGGGAGAGGAGATTTCATAGTGAATTTTGTGTGTTAAGATTTTGCTTTAGTCTGAATAAAAGCCAATATTTTATTGACTATCTGTGTGTGATTGAGTTAGTCTCTGTGTGAATTGTTTGGTCCCGAGCATATTGAATCTTCATTTTGTGATTAATTCAATCCGAATTAGCAGTAGGTGTCAGTAGAAGGAGACCCGCGTCAACGTTCATGTTAGAGACCCTGTGACAACAAAAAGCCAGAATGGATGCCATGGAGCAAAGACAGCCCAAAGATCCTGAAGACATCAGTGAGCCTGAATTAGAAGAAGCGGAAGAAAATGCTGAGATTCCTCCTGACATGAGGCTCCTCAGAACTGTTCTGGGGTCTGCAGTTAAGCCCAAGATTGAAGTATCAAGTTTTGCAGGAGGACTGAATCCAGAGGAGCTGGTGGATTGGATTAATGAAATGAACAAGTGCTTTGACTATGAAGAAATGAGCGAGGATAAAAAGGTCAAGTTTGCAGTAACAAAGCTGAAGGGGCATGCTGCACTTTGGTGGGATGGAGTGCAAGAAGAAAGAAGGAGAGTTGGCAAACAACCTATCAAAAGTTGGACCAGAATGATGGCTAAATTAAAAGGTAAATTCTTGCCTAGTGATTATCAGCTAACATTGTTTAGGCAAATGCAGAACCTGAGACAGAGGTTGCTGACAGTAAAGGAATACACAGAAGAATTCTATAGAGTAAGCATAAGAGCTGGGCAATTTAAAGACACACCAGAGAAGACTGCCAGATATGTGAATGGTCTCAAGCTAGAGATCCAAGATGAAATTGTTCTTCTGTCTCCTAAGACAGTTGAAGAGGCCTATCAGATGGCCTTGAAAGCAGTGGAGAAACTCTTGAGGAAGCAGTCTACCAAAAGGAGAGGTACTTTCTGTGGAAAGGGAAGTCAGGGTGGTAGAGGAAAGCCTACTACACCTAGAGATGGAGCTAACAGTAGCTCACCTCAAAATGCATCTACAGAGGGTGATGCAAGAGGCAGAAGGGGTTCTTACAGAGGAAGAGGAGGCAGAGGCAGAGGTAGAGAATTGAGGTGCTATATATGTCATCAAGTGGGAAACAAGCACTATGAGTGCCCAGAGAATATGGGTGCTGGTCCAAGAAATGCTATTGTTGCTCAGGCTGGAGAAGAGGCAACAATTGAAGAAGAAATCCTACCAAAGAGGGGAGAATCCTTGGTGGTCAATAAGGTCCTGTTGAAGCAAGCCAAAGAGGTCACTGAGCCTGCACAAAGGAAGACTTTGTTTAGGAGCATATGCAAAGTCCAGGGGAAATGCTACCAGCTAGTCATTGATAGTGGCAGCACAGACAATCTGGTTTCCACTGAGGTGATAGAGAAGTTGAAGCTGAAGACAAGGGAGCATCCAACTCCCTACAGGGTGTCCTGGCTGCATAAAGGGCACTAGCTGATTGTAAAAGAACAGTGTGAGATAGAGCTGCAAATGGGCAACTACAAATACAAAGTCCTATGTGATGTGATGCCCATGGATGTGTGTCATATACTGCTGGGTAGACCTTGGCAGTTTGACAGAGCAGCAGTGCATGATGGCAAGAAGAACACTTACAAGTTCTTCAAAGATGGGGTACATCATACATTGATACCCATGGAAGAAGGAGAACCATCAAGTAGAGTGGTTGATCCAAAGACCTTGTTGCTGAGCAGGAAGGAATATCTACAGCAGATTGAAGAAGAAGAGGTAAGCTTTGCTTTAGTTTGCAAGCCTAAGGTAGTTCTTACTTCTACAAATATTTCTGATTTTCCAATAGAAATCCAAGAGATGTTAGACAGTTATTGTGACATTGTTGTGGATGATTTACCTGATGAGCTGCCACCTGTGAGGAAGATCAGCCATCAGATAGATTTTATCCCTGGTTCAAATCTGCCAAATAAGGCAGCCTACAGAATGACTCCCATAGAAAATGAGGAAATCAGGAGACAAGTACAAGAATTGGTGGACAAGGGACTGATCAGAGAAAGTTTGAGTCCATGTGCAGTACCAGCAGTATTGAGCCCAAAGAAAGATGGAGGCTGGAGGATGTGTATTGATTCCAGAGCAATCAATAAGATAACAATCAGGTACAGATTCCCTTTGCCCATAGTTGAGGATTTAATGGATTGTTTGAGCGGTGCTAAATATTTTTCAAAGATAGATTTAAAAAGTGGATATCATCATATTAGAATAAGAGAGGGTGATGAGTGGAAAATTGCCTTTAAAACGAATGAAGGACTATATGAATGGATGGTAATGCCTTTTGGGTTGTCAAATGCACCTAGCACTTTTATGAGACTTATGAATGAAGTGTTGAAAGAATTCATTGGTAAATTTGTGATAGTGTATCTGGATGATATATTAGTTTTCAGCAAAACTAAAGAAGAACATTTAAGGCATCTTAATTATGTCTTGAAGAAGCTGCACCAAGAGAAACTGCTGATAAACTTAAAGAAATGCTCATTCGTGAAGGAAAAGTTGGTGCATTTGGGCTTTGTTGTCTCTACAGAAGGATTGAAGATGGACCCATAAAAGGTTAAGGCAATTGTGGAGTGGCCTTCACCCAGAAATGTTTTTGAGGTAAGAAGTTTCCATGGACTTGCCAGTTTTTACAGGAAATTTATAAGAAACTTCAGTAAGATTAATGCACCCATTATTGAGACAATAAAAAAGAGCAAACAACCATTTAAATGGACTGCTGAAGCAGAAAGAAGCTTTAAACTTTTGAAGCAAAACATAACTGAAAAGCCTGTTTTAATTCTGCCTGATTTTACTAAACCATTTCAAGTGAAGTGTGATGCCAGTGGAGAAGCCATTGGAGCTGTGTTGAGTCAGGATGATAGGCCTGTAGCCTATTTCATTGAAAAGCTGAATGACACCAGAAGGAAGTATTCCTCTTATGAGAAGGAATTCTATGCAGTTGTTCAGGCACTGAAAAAGTGGAGGCATTATTTGATGTCCAAAGAATTTGTATTATACTCTGATAATCATGCTTTGCAGTACATTGTACAACAACCCAAGTTGAATCATAAGCATTCCAAATGGGTTGAGTATCTCCAAGGTTTTAACTTTGTTTTGAAACATATAAGTGGCCAAGCAAATAAAGTAGCTGATGCTTTGAGTAGGAGGCACATGCTTGTTCAAGAAACCAATTTTGAAGTTGTAGGATTTGATTTTCTCAAAGAACTGTATAAAACAGATTCGGATTTTAAGGAAGAATTTGAGGCATGTTGTAACCCTGTTTTAACATATAGAAGCCAGTGGCTGGATTATTTCTTGTAGGAGGACTTACTATTCAGAAGAAACCAACTGTGTGTACCAAAATGTTCCATGAGAGAAAATTTGATCAAGGAGAAGCATAGTGGTGGACTTGCTGGACACTTTGGTACTGAAAAAACTTATGAGCAGCTGAGTAACTTCTATTATTGGCCCAAGATGAGAGCAGAAGTGGACAAGTTTGTGAAAAATTGCAAAATCTGTCAATATGCCAAAGGAAGGAGCCAAAATGCAGGATTGTACACTCCCTTGCCTATTCCAGACAGGCCTTGGGACATGGTGAGTATGGATTTTGTTCTAGGATTGCCCAAGACTCAGAGAGGGAATGATGCAGTCTTTGTTGTAGTGGACATATTTTCCAAAATGGCACATTTTATTCCATGTTATAAAACTAGTGATGCCACCCATGTTGCTAACTTGTTTTTCAAAGAAGTTGTTAGGTTGCATGGGTTGCCCAAGAGTATTGTTTCAGACATAGACAATAGATTTGTGGGCCATTTTTGGAGGAAACTGTGGAAGAAACTTGGTACCAAACTGAGTTTCAACTCAGCTTATCATCCTTAGGCTGATGGACAAACTGAGGTAGTGAATAGGAATCTAGGAAATTTGTTGTGAAGTCTTGCAGGAGAGCATCCCAAGCAGTGGGATCATATTTTGCCTCAGGCAGAATATGCATATAATGACTCACCAAACAGAAGCACAGGGTAGAGCCCATTCCATATTTTTTATGGAATGCACCCCAGAGGAATATCAGAGTTAAGAAATTTGGGAAAGGCAGAACTAAGAAGTGCTGATGGTGAGGAATTTTCTTCGTAGATCCGAGCTATTAAGATCAAGAAATGAAGAATACAAGGCAAAGATCATCAAATACAAAGGCAGAGAAGACTTGAGAAGAAAAGAAGTCCATTTTGAAGTAGGAGATCCGGGTTTTACGCACTGAGAAAGGAGATATTCCTGAAGAAAGGAAGACGAACTCCTAAGCTCAAAAAGATTGGGCCATGCAAGATATACTTAGAAATTTTTCTACAAATGCTTATGAGATTGAATTGCCCTACTACCTCATACACAACCACTATACGCCAGAGAAGATATCGATAAAAGAGTGTTCAAGGCTTGGAGATGAGAGTACTTTCAGCATTTGATCAAATGGAAGGACCAACGAGGAAGATGCCACTTGATGATCAAGGAATGTCAGAAGAGGGCATATCAAGAGAGGAGCCTGGTGGATAGAGTCCATGAAGAAATCACTTTCGGAGTCCTGACGTAGGCATTAGACACTAGCCAGCAATGTAGGAGGTTTTGTCCACATGTTGTGGCTAGGAGGGTTTAGAATCATTCGAATTTGTAACAGCAATGTGTCAATACCTTAGCTACCTATTGCATTTAGGTCAGTTAGAGCCAGTAAAAGTCGAATAGCTTTAAGTTTAGTCCATCTGTCATGTTCAGTTATTCGAATAATGTAATTAAGTTTTGTTAGAAGATAGACGGTCCTCACCGAGGAATCGAAGAGACACATTGTAATGCATATAAATTGTATCCCCCGGATGTATTGAGAGGAGGAGATTTTCGCAGTGAAGTCCGTGTGTTAAGATTTTTCTTTAGTTTGAATAAAATCCAATATTTCATTGACTATCTGTGTGTGATTGAATTAGTCTCTTTGTGAATTGTTTCGTCCCGAGCACATTGAATCTTCGGTCCTGTGATTAATTCAATGAAGAGAATTGCTGTGTGAATCTCCGCAAACTCCTGTCTGGGTTGATTGTGGATTTCCATGGAGTTGTCAGATACATTACATAAGAGACCGAAATGATATATTAACCCATCATCGCAGACGCTGTAGATTCCAATCTTGAAGAGTGTAACTTGTAGGAATTATTTGCCCATAGAACTGTGGACTTCTGGTCGTAGTGGAAAACCTGAATATAAAGGAAATAGACTTGTTTTGCTAGAGGTTAGGCCCTGATTTTGTGAACCAGAGTGAATAGAAAGGATACCGTAACCTCGACTTAAACCGTGGTCAATCACTGTTCCAAAACCGAGAGTGGATTTGCGAAACCAAACCACCCATATCGCACCGCCTTTGTGGGGTAAGCGGTATTTCCCATTCGGACGCGATTCCATTGGCTGCATGACACATGGCCTCAAGTGGTCTGGAGAAACTGCCCTCATCGCGTGCCATCGCGCATTAACGTTCGACAATGAGATCAACGCGATATCGACATACGTCGTTGATCTGGAGGAAGGCTCATCGAACGATGATCACATTCAAAAGTAACACAGAGGTTAACCAAGGTAAGGTGTGTGTATTTAATTGAAATCCGCCGATTGTATGTGTGGGCCTGGGGCCTAAGGTATATTGAAGTGGTTCTTTTTTTTTTTTTTTAAAACAGTAGTCCATACAGTGCAATGGTTTACTTAATAGTGAAACTATTCAAGTGTATTAATGACTCCAACGTTTCCTACTTCATGAGTCCATCATCAAATGCACATAGTATATTGAAGTGGTTATTTACCAATGTCGCCAAATTAATACATTAAAAGCTACAAAAGCTATAAGGTGGCGGACTTTGAGATTGTCATAAATTTATAGCGTGGGGGATTAAAGTCCAAAATATATTGAAAATTGTTAAAGTCTTCCAACTATGGGGAAGGGAGATTATGACGTAATTCCTCTAGAGACCGTGCCTCTCCTTGGGGCCCGACTCAATTTTTGCTATTGTTTGTCAATAAGCCCTGACCTCTAACCTGGATAAGCTTGTTGTTGACCAATCCCAGCATAGGCTTGTTGACCAAGTCCAGGATAAGTTTGATACTGTTGGAATTGCTGTTGTGGCTATGATAGACGAGGAGGTTATGGTTGCCACGAGATTTGATAATATGAATGTTTCCCGCCAGGATTATAACCCAAATGAGAATAGGTTGGACCAGGTTGTGAATAGAGGGAACCAATAGAGGACTATGACATCCCATACAAGGGTAAACTGGCCTGTGGTAGAGGAATTCCTGCTATAGACGTTTGTTGTAAACCAACCCAGGGAGGTAGAGTCTGTAGACCCAAAAATTGAGGGTAAAGGATTGAGGACCCGCCTGAGAGGGTTGAGCTATGGCCAACTGAGCTTGTAAATAGGGTAAGGAAGTAATAACAATCATAGTAGGTATGGATGGAACAGGTTGAACTGGTTGATATGAGTACACAATCGTTTGCGGTTGAACATGCAAGGTAGGCTGCCATTGACAAACATGCATTCCAACATAATATTGACCTAAACATGAAAAAGTACTGCCATATTGGGTAACCATGGGTTCCCCCCCAACATATGGAGTATAATAATATTGAGCTTAATAACCTTCATATGGTGGGAGTCCAGTAGAAACTCAATAAGATGGATGGTAATCAGATGGACAAGCCTGATATTGAGCTGAAGATGTAAATAAAGGATCATGTCATTCATTACTCATAAGAGAGGAACCAGATAAAATTCCAGATGACAACATGAGCGAAGTCCATGGACTAGAGGAGGCACCAGAGTAGGTTCTAGATAAAGAGTGGTAACCCGGTGGGACGGATGGACCACCGTAAAGATGAGATTTGGGTGTCGTAATAAACATCATAAAGGTAGCAATAGTAGATTTTTTCGCAGCTGTAACAGATGGCACAGTATGGGATGTTGTCTCAACCATGGTTAAATGACCCAGTAAATACCCTAAAGAATCTACAGGAACTTGAAATTGAGCAGGATCAACAGGAGCAGTGTAGGTCAAACGAGGAAAAGACGGGTAAAGATGAAGCCTCGACGAAAAATGAGTTGGAGTTGTAGGGGATGTATCTTCTTGAGGTTCTTCCTCAATTGAAATCAAAACAGGTGGAAGTACTTCATCGACAAGCCCGAGATAAATTCCAAGCGGTTGACGCTGCGGTAAAGAGGAAGACTCAATAGCTACGAATGACTCAGGATGAGCTGGTTGATCGTCTTCCGGTATGGGAACAACTTCTTCAACTTCGGGATCAAGATGTTCTAGTAAAAGAACGACAGTTTCTGGATCAAATTTTGGTTGAAAAACTTTGGGTTCTGGATTTACCGTTTCACTAAATTCAACTTCAGTGTCCTTAGGTAACTGTGAGAGTTCTGTCTCGACGGTAGCAGGTAAACCCGAATTGGTAGAAATGAATCGAGACTCGTTACTCAAAGGATCAGATGACTCTAGTAAATTAGATGAAGCACCAAAGGTTCTAGAGGTACCAGAATCGGTAGGATGAGCTCGTCTTTGTCGACTAGGTGTAGCTTCTAGCGGTAAAGGTGATTTATTTTCTATCCCACGCGAACGAAGGGGAAAGGGTTGATATTCTTCCATGATTGATGATTAATTTTATTACAAAAAATAAATAAAAAAAGAGGGTAATGCTAGACAAAATGATTACCAAGAAACTGTGAATTACAATATACCGTCCTCGTAAACCAAGGACTTACGTACATGCAGGCAATCTCCCTGAATGTTGTGTTCGGTGTATCACAGTGTACAAGGTAGCCGACTTGGCTGCCTATGGATGGTAAGCAACCTAATGTTGTCCTCCCAAATATCGTCGACGATACATGGAGGCCCAATTTGTGTTAACGCTCTCTAATGCGAAACTGCACAGTGAAAGCATCCCCATATACTTTTCATAGTAGAACACCGCCCGATATACTCAAGGTACGTGGACAAGCTCCAATATACTTACGTACGTGAGATGAGGTATCACACTAAGAATGTATCACAAAAAATTAACGATAGCTGTTATGTTTTACGACATCAGAACATGTCTCTAGCCTAGATCTCTAAATTTTATCGTTAAGTGACAGTGCTCTGTTAGGTTAATTGAGATAAATTTTAAGTTGATATTGCTTAGAAATTTTCCTTTCAGGTTCACCATGTGATGTATTTGAAATTCCGAGAATGAAACTAAGATGATAAGCATTCGTTTTGATTCAATTTCGACAATGAAAACCTTAGCTACAAGGGATAGAATAATCATATCGTAAGAAAACAACAATGAGCATGTCTAATTCAATTTACCTAACTATTCCTATGCAACACTCACAAACCCTATATGCAAATGCATGTTTTTATTTTACAATTTATTTTAAGTGTGAATGAACGAAAAAAAGAAGAAGATGCAAAAACAATCAATCAATACTTTCCAGAGAAAAAAAGACTAGTACGACAATTCCTCTTTCGAAAATATAGAACTAATCAAATGTAAACTTTAAAATTTGGAGCTATTTTGAAAATGATAAAGAAAACAAGAAGAAACATTGAACAAACAGACACCCAAAGTAAGCAAGAATAACATAAGCAATATGGACTCAAGAAATCAGACACTTAAAAATCAACAAACAAGACACTGAACTAGATGGTAAAAGACAAAAATATGATGAATTTTGGTTGGGAATAGGAGCAACACACCCCTGAGTGGGAGACAGTGCATTGCAGAGCATTGTCTCTAAGCCAACAATGCTTTGCAGAGCACTGCGTCAAGACCAACAGTGCATTGGCACCAGAGGAATCTCAAAACAGGCAAGAAAACACACTTCTTTCACCAAAACACATTTAAATGACTGTAATGAAGCAAGCAAAATCTACTAGAGGCTGTAAAACAAGGATAAAACCACCAGGGAAGATCAATCGGTCCTTAGTAGGGTCGCCAATTTTTTTTTACGGAAATCAAACCTAAGGATAGATAAGTTTCCCTAAGTGTGGTGGACGCACTTAGAACAACAGATGAAAGACACTTGACCTTTTCCTCAAGATAAACAGATAAGAGAAGAACACCTACTTGTGATCCTTCGCTATTCTTTGTCTCCCTTTTGTTGCTCCCATTGCTCTCAATCGAATTGAACTCGTTTTATTGGTACCTGCAATTAGTAATAGAAGACAGAAAATGACATAAAGACATATGATCTATTCATCTTAATCAAACTGAATCAATTTCATTTGAAAATACATATATAAAAGCATGAACACATGCATTGGGAAAAGAAAAAAATATCTTTATTATAATATAGAAGGAGAAGTTACAACTAGTTTGATCGATTCAATGTCAAATCGCTCCAGCTTCAGTCCATCCTTATCACGTCAACAACATTACTCTAGCATCATAAAATTACTTGCAAACAATACGTCAAAGAGATATAATCTCACCAGAATAACACTACAAAATTAAAGCTCCCTTTTGAACTATGAACAGTGCTCAATTTATAGGAAATGAGGGTAGTTTGGCATTGATTATTCATTGAATGGATTTTCCATAAATGGATGAGGGAGTTTCCTTGTTCAATGGGAAAAGGGGATAAGTGATTTAATGGCTCCATGGTGTTCATATTTAAAGTTATCAGATAGCATGATAGATGGAACCACTTCTAGAAGCCACTAGAAAGTGGGAAGATTCCCAGAATCATTTGAAAAATTCACTCAAAGTCGACCAACGCATTGTTAAGTGGGACTAGGTGCTCTACAATGCTGCTTTGCATGGGAGTAAGTTATCTGCAAATCACTTACTGTAGTATAGGGGTGTGTTGGTGGCTCAATGGAGCATTTCAACTGGAATTCAAGTAGTGAAAATTTCATGGATAAAAACCAACAATGGGATGACTTGTTTAAGGAAAGTAGCAACTGATTTAGGGTATGATACACCCTGTTTATACTGATTTGAGTTTTGGGAGTGATGCCCAAATTGACCTGTAACAACCACAGTTGATGGGACACTTATGCGAAGATGAATGTTGGGAAAAATATCCTAGGGAGGGTGTTCATTGGTTTATTATGGCTAAGGAAATTAGCAAGGGCTATGGCTAAGGCATTAAAGAGGCAAAAATTATTTTTGGCACATTTATTTATGAAAATAATGGAAATTAGGAGAAAATGGAGATAAAATATCATAGATTGCATGTGAGGAGGAAAATGAAGGAAAATAATGGAAATTTGAGAAAATAGAGGCCTCATCTATAAAAAGGCTTATGAGGATCAATTGGTACCTTTTGTCAGTGCATTTTTGGAGCTCTCTCATTATTCTCCCTCTCTCTCTCATACTCTTGGATACTTAGAGTTTTCTTGGAGAACTCTTGGAGAGTGTGGATACTTGGTGATTTGGAGTAAGAAGGAAAAGGAAGATCAGGAAAGTGCAAGTGGACATCGAGATCAACAACTATAGTGGAATTTGATTGCAAGTACCGAGTTGCATGTATATTTTCCTCATTAGTTTTGGCATTCATGGTGTATGCATGTGGATTTTCCTAGCCTTGCCATTTGTTGGATAACCATAGTGTTGTGGGTTTATTTCCATTGGTATTTTTTTGGTTGGTTCTCATAATTCCTTTAGCTATGGGTTGAGTTATTAGTTCTTGCAAGCCTCGGTTGGAAAAATGCTCTAGAGGCCCGGAAGACAACTCTGGGTTGAGTTAATAGTCCTGGAAGCCTTGGTTGGAAAAATTCTCTAGAAGCCCTAGGTGGGTTGAGTTACTAGTCCTCGAAGCCCTAGTTGGACAAATTCTCTGGAAGCCTTGTAACAATTAGGGTTGAGTTACTAGTCCTTGATGCCCTGGTTAGAACAAACACTATGGAGCTATGGAAAAAACACTCTCGATAGAGACTAATCCGTGATGGTTGTGATGTACAGACATGAGGTGGAGTCGCTGGAGAGTTGAGGTGTTTTTGCCTTTGGAAGCCCTGGATTGATTGTGATTTATGTGTTTGATGAGGTCGCACATTCATGCTTGGAATATGGCATAAGAGTGATTGGTTGAAGTGAGTCTTGGCTCAACCAATCTATGGTCAGGTGAAACATGGAAGTTCCATATTTGGTTGGTTCTTACATTCAACAATGAAGAGCTCAATCCTTTGGTATTTGGTATGAAAATATATTGGTTTCTATGTGGATTCTATTGTTGTTGTATCCATTATATTTCTGTGGTTACTGTGTTGGTTATAAGCATGTATTTGATCAATGATGATGTATGGCTCTATCCATGTTTTTACTTGTAAATGAATGTACAATGTATCTATGTTAAAATAGATTTTATTGCAACTTATGATGTAGGGGAGCAATGCGTCTTAAAAATTCTGAGATAATTATGAGACCCCTATACTTAAACCTGTTGTTTACACCTATAGATTCAATGTTTGTGACATGTTTCAAAAAATGTCTGTCATGGCTAGAAGGGGTTTGGTTGAGTCCCTAATGACATGTTTTCTTATACATCATTTTCCTATTGTTATTTATCATGTCTAAAATTTTCATGAAGTTCTGGGCAGTGACCTGGGCTCTGGGCCTGAAAAGGTGGCTCAAATCTTGGAGCTACAGGGGCACAACTAAGCATTTGGGGCCCTAACCAATGGTATGCAATGTTATTCTCATGGCTATAGCCTCTTTCCATTGGAATGTAGTTTTATGTTTGTGGCTATGGCTCAAATAGGCCAAAATTTCAATGTGACCCAGGAGTAAGAGGCCTGAAAGGTTGGGTTACCTCCTGGGGGTGTTGTTGTTGTTGTACAAAGTTTGTATGTTGTGTTTTCCGTCAGTTCCACTTCCTTAAGGTCACATAGGAGGTTGAATCTCACTATAGTAGCCTCTCATCACATGCTTATCCTAGTTGGTCAGTTACTTGGGTAGATGTGGGAAGGGGGTATTACAGAGTGATATCAGAGCAAGGTTCAACCCTTGGTCTGTATGGGCGGTGTGTTGGTAATGCTTTTCTGTTGGTTGCATATGTGTTTCTCATAAATATGGTTTATGTGTTTGTTGCATTCATGTTGTGTTGGTCGTGGTGGCAGTGGTGTTTCCATGGATGGGTTGATGGTGTTGTTGTCAACATGTTGTCATGTGTATATGATTGATTGCGTGTTGTTAATGCTTGTGTATTATGCATGCACACTTGCTTACATATTGTTACATGTTGAATATGCATTGCTTGTGTATGCTAGGTCACATATTGGTCATTCTTGTGTAGTGTATGTGTATGCTTGCTTGCATGATTCTATATGTTTATCATGAATTTGTCGTTCATGTTTGGTTATACATGTCAGTAGGTACATGTGATCAAGGTTACGTTGGTATGGTTTAGGTTTTCATGCATTAGGTCATGGTGTTTATTTGGCATGATTACACATTTATGGCTGGAATCCAATTAGAGTGATGTTTATGCACTAAGATAACATGTGTTACGAGTTTACATGTTGTTATGATTATGTATATACATGTATTTCGCTGATTGGTTGATCTTGCAGGATGTATCCTCCCCAAATTACACTAAGGTACATCGGTTTAGCTAACATATTGTACCTTGTAGGAAGAAATCAAAGATGAATAGCATAATGGTAGACTACATAGATTCTCCTTATGAGTCATATGAGCAACATGGTGTTGGAAATTCATCTGATTTTGTAGATACACTGAGAAGTATAAAGGAAGAAATAAGGAGTTGTAAGGTAGACAATGATAGACCCATACAGACACATGAAAAGCAAGTAGAGGTGAATGCAGCCATCCTTAAATTTTTTTTAGAGTTGCAGAAATAGGGGCCACTTAGGATCAGCTATGGGCAGGAGGATGGGACCAATGGGGCATATCGCAGTAAGTCTCCCAACGGTCACATGTCAGATAGGGATGATATATTTAGAGATGGCAGATTGTTGGACACTCTGGATAGGAGAGCTGATAGACACAGGTATCATTCTAGTTCTATTTTTGACAGGCATCATGATCGTCATCGTTATCATCCTTACAAGATGAGTGACACGGGTTATTTTCATGATGAGTTTAAAAAGGAAAAACCACCTACATTTGATGGAGAGATGAAGAAACCACATGATGTAGAGGCATGGTTGCTTGGCATGAAGAAGTTTTTTAGATTGCATGATTACTCGGAATATATGAAAGCTAGGATATCTACATTCAGCCTCATAGGTAGAGTAGACATTGGGTGGGAATATGTGAAGAACATGAGAGATATTTCTGAGGAGGAGTTGACTTGGAGTGAGTTCGAAAGGCTATTCCGAAAGAAATATATATCAAAGAGATACTGCAATGACAGAAAAAAGGAGTTTTATGAGCTGAATATGGGTTCCATGAAAAATGAGGAGTATACTAGTAGGTTCTTAGAGTTACTGAGATATGTGCCTTACCTCAAGGAGGAGAAGGCCAAGATTCATAGATTTATTAGTGGGTTGTCGATTGCATTCAAAGATAGGATTGATTTTTATGAGCCTAGATCATTGGAGGATTCAAACATTTTTATGAGGATTCAAAGTGGAGATCACAGGCAAAGCTAGATTGGAAAGGTAATAACAAGAAGAAAGGAAAATGGGACAAAAAGTGAGCAATGCCTCAAGACACAAGTAATAAGGAGAATGTTTCCCACCTAAGAAGTTCAATACATCTAGTAGAGGATAGGGATTTCGATCTGAGCAAAATAAGGATGAGGGTTGGAAGCCTATACAATGTTGGACTTGTAGCAAAGATCATAGTAGGAGATACTATCCATAACATCAAGGTGGTAGGCCACAGATCTACAGTACGCAGGAGGCACAGACAGTGGGAGATTTTGGGCATAACATTCCTCAAATTTATGCAGTTGTGGACAACATGCGAACAAATCCTTGGGCTTCTATCATTCAGATGGATGATAAGCTTTGTGATCAAGTTGTTTCTATTTGGATTGACCTTGGATCTAACTATAGTTATATTAATCCTGACCTGGTGGATAAGTTTGGTTTGATTAAGGAAATGCATGCAAAATCTTGGTTAGTGCAGTTGGCCACAGGTACGAAGAAAAGAATTTACCATTGGGTAAGAGATTTTTCATTTGAGTTAAATGGTATTCCTATAGCAGCACACTTGAACATATTTCCATTGGGATCATACAATATGCTATTGGGTATGGATTGGTTATATCATCACAAGACCAAGGTAGATTTCTATGACAAAGCCATTGAGTGCTTGGATGACAATGGGGAACCAAGAGTCTTACTAGGAAAGAGGAAAGCCGCATTAGTTAGGATGGTGACAGTTATGCAGAACAAGCACAGTCATAGGAAAGGGTGTGTATTATTTGTAGTTCATATCTATAGTGACAAAGGTAAGGAGGTTGAGGATGTATATGTTTTGATCAGGTATCCAGTTTTACAACAGTTTCAGGATGTGTTTCCAACAAATATTTTAGAGTTTCCACCGCACAGGGAAGTAGAATTTTCTATTGAGTTAATTTCGGGGGCAGCTCCAACATCAAAGGCACCTTACAACACACTTAAGTTGTTAGAATTAAAGTTTCATACGAAGGAGATAGTTAAGAAAGGATACATTAGGTCAAGTGAATCGCCATGGGGTGCACTGATGTTATTCGTGAAGAATAAAGATGACACTCTTAGATTTTTCAGTGACCACAGTAAACTGAACAAAGTGACCATCAAGAAAACATGCCCACTACCAAGGATTGATGATTTGTTCGATCAATTGAAGGGAGCAACAATTTTCTCTAAGATTTACTTGAGATTGAGATATCATCAGGTACGTATCGAAGAGCAAGACATCTACAAGACGAAATTCAGGTCCAACTACGAGAATTATGAATTTGTTGTAGTTCCATTCGGTTTGAATAATGCCCTAGTTACATTTATGTGTTTGATGAATAGTGTATTGCGTCCTTATTTGGAAAAGTTTGTGATTGTGTTTATTGATGACATATTGGTGTATTCTAAAAATGAGGAAGAGCATGTCGAGCATTTGGAAATAGTGTTGAGGTTGTTGAGAGAGCATTAGTTGTATGCTAAGCTTAGAAAATGCAGTTTCTTCCAGACCGAGGTACATTATTTGGGACATGTTGTCTCAAAGGAGGGAATTGCAGTAGATCCAAAAAATATAAGGGTCATCATGGAGTGGGTAGCTCCTAAGAATGTAGATGAGGTGAGTTCATTCATGGGATTGGTAGGTTATTACAGGAGGTTCATCAAGAACTTCTCAAATATTTCTTATCCTATTACATCATTGCAGAGGAAAGGTAAGAAGTTTGACTGGACAAGGGAATGTGAGGCAAGAATTGAGCGGCTTAAGTAGTTGTTAACACATGCTCTAGTGTTAAATATTGCAGATCCAGACAAGGATTTTGTAGTATGTACATATGCTTGCAATAGAGGACTTGGTGGAGTCCTTATGCATGATGGATAATTGGTATGCTATGATTCACGAAAACTGAATGAGCACGAGTAGGAGTACCCGACACATGATCTTTAGCTAGAAGCAATCATACATGCACTGAAGATGTGGAGGCACTATATTCTTGGTAGGAGGTTTGTACTGATGAGTGATCGCATTGGGTTGAGGTACTTGTTTGACTAGTCGAATCTAAATGCTAGGCAGGCTAGATGGTTGGCCACGATCAGTGAGTTTGACTTCGAGATCAGGTACATCAAGGGAAAGGAGAACAGGGTCATAGATGCTCTTAGTAGGTGGGTACAGGTAAATCACATAACAACTATGAGATCCTATGGGACAAACTTACATGTTAAGATATTGCAGGCAGGTCAAATAGGTCATAGGTATATGGATATTGTGCATAGGTTGTAGCAGAGCATGTGCATGTGTGTTGTTATGTATAGGTATTTGTACAAAGTGGTCGTACATGCGTAGTATAGGTGTAGGTACATGTATAGGTATCGGTGTAGGTGCAGGTGTACAAGATTTGGACTATTGTCTCATAGCAGATGGATTGGTTAGATTTAAAGACAAGATATATGTGTCAGATAAAATTGAGCTCAAGAAGGCGATCTTAAGGGAGTTTCATGCGAAACCATATTCAGGTCAGCCAGGCTACCAGAAGACATTTATTGCGGTGAAGAGATTCTATTATTGGCCGAATATAAAGAAAGCTGTGGCAGAATTTGTAGCGAGATGTTTGGATTGTCATATGGTTAATGCAACATGTAAACATCCAGGTGGACTGCTACAAAAAATTGCGATCCCAGAGTGGAAATGGGAGGTCATTTCCACATATTTCATCACAGGTTTTCCCAGGACAGTCAGACAACATGATTCCATCATGGTTGTGGTGGACATGCTGAAAAAGTTTGCACATTGCATTCTAGTGAAGACTACATACTCATCTCGTGATGTAGCAAAACTGTTTATCAGAGGCATAGTCAGATTGCATGGTTTTCCAAAGAATATTATGTCTAACATGGATGTAAAGTTCACTTCCAAATTTTGGAAGGAGTTTTTTGCAAGTTTTGGCACTGAGTTGGCATTCAACGCAACTTATCATCTGCAGACATATGGACAAACTCAGAGGGTCAATAGGATATTAGAGGATATGTTGAGGATGAATGTGATGCATCAACAACATAAGTGGGAAGAGTATCTTCCACTGGTAGAGTTCACCTAGAACAACAAGTATCAAGAGCCATTGAGGATGAGTCCATTTAAGGAATTGTATGGGCGGAGTTGCAACTCTCCTATCAGTTGGAGTGATATGTTTAATAGGGTATTTATTAGACCATATATGTTGGCATAAATGGAATAGGAAATGCAGGTGATCAACCAAAACTTGAAAGAAATACAGGACATGCATAAGAGTTGTGCAGATAGGAACAGGTTGTTCAAGGAGTTTCAGGTTGGTAATCAGGTGTACTTGCATATCAAGCCCAAGAAGAGTTCCTTGTAGATTAGATCATGTGCCAAGTTGGCACCAAGGTTTTACGGACCCTTCAGGATCATTAAGAGGGTTGGGCCAGTAGCCTATTGACTTGCACTTCCTTCCACAATGAAATTCAATGATGTTTTTCATATATCATTACTTAAGAAAAATGTTAAATATGTTGATCATGTGATTGACTGGTTTGTATTGCAAGTGGAGCCAGAAGGAGAGTTCCAGCTAGAACCGCAATGAATTTTCCAGAAAAATACGTTCATTCTCTAGAATAGAGCAATCGAGCAAGTTAAAGTGCAATGGAAGCACTTTGGGCCCGATGAAGCTACATTGGATATGAAAGATCAGATGCAGGCTATGTATCCTTCCTTGTTTTCTAGTTGAGGCGAAGAAGTTTTGGTGTAATGTTGGTGTATTTTTTGGTGATGTTTTGATATATGTTTGATGTGATGCTCAAGTATATGTACATATGTATATGGATGTAAATACTGCCATGAGCTATGTTACAAATCTCCAATAAGCGGTATGGGTGTTATGTCATTATATTTTTCATGTTGTTGTGATGTCATGTTGGTTTTCTTTTCAGTAGGGTGATCATTGTAAATACTGCATCAAGATATGTTATAAAGCTCCATGGGTAGTATTCTTTTCAGCGGTGTTGTTGATATGTGTGATTGAACACCGAGGTAGGTGTCCCCAAAGGGGGAGGGTTCTATAACAGCCCTGGTGAAAATTCCATGTAATAAAGATAGAATAATAACCACGGTGATGGGACACTTATTCCAAGTTGAATGTTGGGAAAAAACATCCCAGTGAGGGTGTTCATTGGTTTATTATGGCTAAGGAAATTGGAAAAGGATATGGCTAAGGAATTAAAGAGGCAAAAAATATTTTTGGCACATTTATTTATGAAAATAATGGAAATTAGGAGAAAAGGGAGATGAAAGGTCACATGTTGCATGTGAGGAGGAAAATGAAGAAAAATAATGAAAAATGGAGAAAATACATGCCTCATCTATAAAAAGGCTTATGAGGATCAATTGGTACCTTTTGTCAGTGAATTTTTGGAGCTCTCTTAGTATTCTCTCTCTCTCATACTCTTGGAAATTTAGAGTCTTATTACTTGGTGATTTGGAGCAACAAGGCAAAAGAATAGTAAGAAAGCGCAAGCGAAAATCAGGATTAGCAGCTAAAATGAGATTTGATTGCATGTACCAAGTTGCATGTATGTTTTCCTCATCAGTTTTGGCATACATGGGGTATGCATGTGGATTTTCATAGCCTTTCCATTTCATGGATAGCCATGGTATTGTGGGTTTACTTCCATTTATTTTTTTCTAGTTAGTTCTCATGATTCCTTTAGTTGTGGGTTGAGTTACTAGTTCCTGGAAGCCTTGGTTGGATAAACTCTCTGGAATCCCAATGAACAACTGTGGGTTGAGTTACTAGTCTTGGAAGCTTTGGTTGGACAAACACTCTAGAAGCCCTAGGTGGGTTGAGTTACTAGTCCTAGAATCCCTGGTTGGACAAACACTCTGGAAGCCCTATAACAGTTGGGGTTGAGTTACTATTCCTAGAAGCCCTGGTTGGAATAAACACTTTGGAGCCCTAGAACAACTTGGATAGAGACCAATCCATGATGGATGTGATGTATGACTGTGAGGTGGAGTCACTGGTTAAGGGTTGAGGTGATTTGGCCTCTGGAAGATCTGGATTCATTGTGATTGATGTGTTTGACAAGATCCCACATTCATGCTTGGAATATGGCATGGGGGTGATTGTCTGAAGTGAGTCTTGGCTCAACCAATCTATGGTCGGGTGCAATGTGGAAGTCCCATATTCGGTTGGTTCTTGCATTCAATAATGAAGGGCCCATTCCTTCAGTATTTGGCATGAAAATATATTGGTTTCTATGTGTATTCTATTATTTTTGTATCCATTGTATTTTTGTTTTTACTGTGCTCGTTATAAGCATGTATTTGATCAATGATGATGTATGGCTCTATCCATGTTTTTACTTGTAAATGAATGTGAAATGTATTTATGGTCAAATATATTATATTTCAGATTCTGATGTAGGGGTGAAATGATTCTTAGCGATTCTCAGGTAAGTATGATACCCCTATGCTTAAATTTGTTGTTTACACCTCTAGATTCAATGTTTGTGACATGTTTGACAAGATTTATGTCATGGCTAGCAGGGGTCTGGTTGAGTCCTTGATGATATGTTTACTTATACATCATTGTCATGTTGTTTTTTATTTGTCTAAACTTTTCATGAAGTCCTGGGTAGTGACCTGGGCTCTGGGCCTGAAAAGGTGGCTCAAATCCTGGAGCCGTAGGCACAAAATTGAGCATTTGGGGCCCTATCTGTTGGCATGTAGTGTTATGCCTGTGACTATTGCCTCCTGGCCGCTAGAATTTAGTGTTATGCCTGTGGCTATGGCTCAAAGAGGCCAAAAGGTCAGTGTGAGCTAGGGGTAAGAGGCTTGAAAGGTCGGGTTACCTCCGGGGTTTTTTTTTGTTGATGTACAAGGTCTGTATGTTGTGTTTTCCGTCGGTTCCACTTCCTTAAGGTCACATAGGAGGTTTAATCTCACTATAGTAGCGTCTCATCGCATTCTTACCCCAGTTGGCTGGTTACTTAGGTATATGTGGGAAGGGGGTGTTACACATCCTCTCCCATATTGAACCAACATTTAATGTTCAAACTCATTTACGAACACTACAACATCTCCACCATATTGGGACTAGCGATATTGAAATTCTTACACTCATTTACTTACACTACAAAATATACCCCATAGTGGACTATAAAGCACCTCTTGACCCAATTAATCCTCCTAAATCAAACCAAAAGTTACCATTATTCTATTTATTTAACAAAATTTCATTTATTAAATAAAATTTTTATAAGTCATTAAATTACAAAAATTATTATATTAAAAAAAATATTATATATATATATATATATATATGAACTCTTATGTTAAATTAAATTCATTTTATTTCATTTTATTTTTATAAGTGAAAACATTTCTAAATTTTTTCATAAAATGTGAATCTAACTTATTTATTTATAAATTTTGACTCTAGATAAGTATGGATACAATATAAAAGGGATAAGATGATTATCCAAAGGAATATTATGATGTGTGTGAATTGATAATTTTCACACCCCCACAATCACTTGAGCACCTAGTTTAACTTGGAACTCCCAAGTCATTCATCATTGTGAGTCGTGCAACACCATAGCTCGTTTTGTCTTGTTGGTTCAATCAATCCAAAACTCTACGAGTCTAGAGTATGAATTTACATTACACTTATTCAATTAATTCATGTTATTACAATTTCAAGAGTTAATCAAATTATCATACACATACATACAAAGCGTGCAACATATAGGAGACAAAAGAAAACTTTGATCCAAGACTCCATGATTACAGACTACATCTTCACCTTGCACTTGTTAAATTTAGTCTTGTTATTACAAGTTAAACACTTAATAAATTATCATACACATACATATAAAGTGTGTAACATATATGAGACACAAGTAAAATTTGTTATACACAAGTGACTAAATTAGCTTAACACCCGCGACAATCTTTACAATATGTTTTTACAACTAGATCATACAAATCATAAAAATAAATACAACAATACATAGCTGAGCACATGTCATGCCAATAGAACTTGTGAAGTCCCTAATGCAACCCTTTAATTGGTCACAACTTGACTCAAGTGGTGCACATCCAATGAACCAACTCCTATGTTGTCCAATCCATCTACTATAGGCCACGTGCTCTCCCCATTTAGATTATTTGTTATCACTTGTGATGTGTTGTTCCTTGCCTCCTCCCACTCAGTTTGTATCCATATATATAATTTATCCCCCTATCATATGGCAAGCCATGTAATTCCAAGTGGAATAAGTTGACCTTCCTTGCTTATGCATGCACACATCATGGAAACCCCAAATATAATGTGCCCATACCTCAACTGATGAACCAACTCATGCACACGTCCAACTACTCTTAAATAGACCCAATAAATGGGTGATGTGCACCTGCAAAGAATTGTGGTTGCCCTCACCTACCTCTTAGATGTGATTATGTTGTGATCTTTTACTTAGCATGCATGCTATCCCCAAATTTTCCATACACCCTATCCATTTCCAAACTGTGGGAAAGCATTCCTCTTGCCCACTTGACTGGCCATACATCAACCTCATCCATAAGATTAGTTGTGCAACCCCCATGCTCATTGAAAAAGAGGGTGTACCTCTAGGTTCTCCTCACGCCTTTGTTTATGCAGTATAATCATCCAAGTTGGATCATGAAATCCTTTGATGTGTGTAACTCAACTTGCCCTATGCTTGGGCAAGTACGTTGACACAACCACATGCTCAAGGTGACCACCTTAATATTCTCAAGCGTAATAAAATCCTAGAGCTCTCTAGGCCCATTTGATTCACTTGTCTACCTGTCATGTGTCTTCTTGTGTGAATCTCCCTAGTTTTTGGCCAAGGTGAGTTTTAGATGTGGCTACCTAGGCATGGATAAATGATTTTGTGACCATGCTTATGTGCACCCCTACATACCATGCACAACTCGAGGGTCTTACATCCTCCCAGACTCCAATATCATTTCCATCCTTGGCAACCTCACAAATAGAAAACTCAAACCTCCAAGTATATCAACTAGAATATTGTCTTTTGAAGTGTTACCTCATGATTTCTTGTTATGATTTTACTCTATTCTACACTTGCATGTGTCTGTGTGTTGGATCCCCCCATGCCTCTAACTATTTAGGTAGATATTTTGATTGTTGTATTGGAGCTCAAAAGAACTAACTTCCTAATGCAATTTCATTCATTTCAAATCTTAGTTGCTACTCCATGAAATTCCTCAAACCACCAAGATCTCAACTCAATCATGGTACCTCTCAAAGCACTCAAATTTAATTTCCATCCACAATTATGATAACGATCCATGCCATCATATGTTAATGTGATGGTAAGGTAAGGAAACAAATTACGCCGCCTCCATCTCCATCCACTAGTTGTATTGTCACAATCAATAAGGTTCCTCCATACTTTTATATACATACATGAGCAAAGGCATGTGAGATCCAATCTTGTTATTTTCATCCTCCACGAGTTTCTCCAACTTTGAATCGTATGGGAAATCACTACCTCCAAGTGTCCCTACAATTAGTCCAATATCCTCCTTGGCACACTTGTACCAAGGTTGCAGTGTATCTTTATCAAACTCCTAGATCATGGGTGAGTCATGCATCAACTCCTTATAACATTATAGCATCCTCATCTCCACAAATTCTAAGGTTTGCTACTCTGCAACATCTCTATTTCCCAAAAATTTGTCAACCAACATCTCCAAGGTTCTCAAATAATCCATCAAGATGTCCTCTATCATGCTGACCTTTTTATTCAATACACATATCATATTATCATGCATTGGGTTGGTTCGTTTGATTGTGTTTTTCCTCTATTTGTTGGAACCTCTATTTGGTTGTTGGTTTCCCCCTCATTCAAGATCAAGAAAGTGACCCACACATTGAAACTTACACTCCTCTCTAAATGTGCACCAATACTAGGATTGGACCATAAAATATGGCCAAAATGTCTAAGTGTGGAATTGGAACAACTTCCTCCATTCACAATAACTCCTACTACAACACAACATCATAGCCATCCAATAGAACAATGCTAAGATTTATCCTCCCTTGCAAATATCTAAGTTTGATTGTGACATCCTGCACTACACCAACCACCTTATGCTCTTCAAATTTAACAATTTTTAATGATGTGTGCATTGGCTCAAGTTTAAACTTGAAATACTTTGGCACATCCTCCTATATGAAATTATGTCGCACCACTATCCACCATTGCCACAACTTATATCCTAATGATATTTACTTGAATATAGCTAAGTTGTGTTTCCTCTTGATCTTAACTTGGTGTGGGTTGTGCCTCCATGACTACGCCCAAGACCTATAATACACCCTGTATTGGCTTCTTTGTCTGCTCCAAAGCACTCAACTTTTGCTTTAATAGACAATTCTTCACATTATAATGTTCTTTCATGCAAATTCAACACAAAATTGGTTTCTTCTCCTTCATGGCATCCATATGCTTGGATTCTTCACCACCCTTAGAAACCTTCACTTTTCCTTTGTCCTTCTTCTTCTTTCCATTTTATCCATGGCCGTCTTCATTTTTCTTAAAATCAATGTTCCTTTTACCTCTATAGTCCAACAAATTTTCCATTGCAATGATAGTTGCTGCAAGGGTTTATAAATTTTGGCATTGAGACTCATTCTACACCCAAGACTGCAAAGCATTCATGAAGTGAAATGACATGTTCTCCTCAAACATTTCTTTTATCTCAAGCATGATCTCGAGAAACTCCTTTATATGAATTTGGATCTTCCTTTTGTGCTTCAAGGCCAACTGCTGGTTCCTTGCAATCCATGCTTGGTTCCTTGGTCCAAATTACTTACACAAGGTGGCTTTCAGCTCTGACTAGCTACCAATCCTTTTATAAGGTGCCAAACTACTAAGTCCTCCACTCGATTTCTCCACCACAACTTTTTACAAATCCTTTTGTTTAAAGAAAAATAGTGAATATCACATTTTAGCATGGTTCATCTTAACTTTCCAAAACAAATCTAATATAAATTAATTTCTAAATTAATACTAACGTATTGTCATTAAATATAAAATCTTACTTCAAATATATCCAAAATTTTGTTGAATTTTTAAAATTATTAAAAAAAAACAAATAATTTAGTCTTTTCTTTTCTATTTAATAATATACGAATTCAAATTTAATATAATAATTTATGACATATTAAAGGTATAATATTTATAATAAAAAATAATTTAAATATTTAAATAATTATTTTTTTCATATTATGATGTAAACATTTAATTAAGTGTGTTTATTTTGGAATAAAATTATAAGAATTTTAATTTAATTATAAATAATTATTAGGTGGATGATAGGGATTTAATGTTAATATAATATTCTAAAATATTTTTAACAGTAATAACAAATTAAAGATTAAGATGTATCTCATAAGCAATTAAGCTCTTTTTATCTTTTAATTAAATTAATTAATTAAAAATATGTCATATAAACAATAATTGTGCCTTTTCTACTTTTAATTAAATTGATTAATTAAAAAATATGTCATATAAACAATTGTTATGTGAAACTAGTTATAGATTTTTGGGCATGTGGTATTTATAAACTATGGTATTGTAACAAAGACTATTTAATCTTCATGGTTAAATGTACCATGAAATAAGTGGATTGATGCCCATTAACATGTACCAGCTACATGATTTATATGGTTGTGTTAGTGTTTTTTTTTTCTCCAAAATATTCAACAAATAATAAAAAAATATAACAAAATAACGTTAAAATAAATAAATAAATTAAAATGCGCTGTGGGTGTATGAAGGATTCTCATCAACCCACATTGATATCTAAAATTGTTCAAAATTTTGAATATAATATTAAAAGGAAAAATTCCTTCTTCATTTTTAAAGAGGTGGTACTTCTCTTTTGAAAAATCGTAAATACAAAATAAAATTTATAGAAATTTCAAAACATAAAACTAAGCTTTTCAAAAAAAAATATTTACAATTATAAATGTAATATAAAGACTTAAAAGAATAAAATAAGCAATTCCATAACACATTTCTTCTAGCATAGCATTTGGTAAGATGAAAATGAAAGATCCACGTGTAACTAACTTGACATGATCATTCAATTAAAATCACAAAGGTTTTAAAGAGTCAAACACTTGAAATCTCATGTTTAAATCTCAAAATTGGAGATTACACGAGCTATGTGTTATAGGTAGTTCTCTATGGATCTTTAAACATTCAAATGCTTATAAAAAGAATTTCATATTATTCGTAACATTAAATGCATTCTTTCAAATGGAGCAAGGTGGGTCCCACCATAAAAATAGATGAAAGTGTCTTGAAGTAACAAAAGAGAACACAATTAGGAATTAACCTTTGACATTCAAAAGGACTCTAAAAGGAAAGGTTGAGTAATTGCTAACTAAGAGGAATATGAAAAGTCAAAGGCATGGTGATGGATTTGATTTACTTACTATGTTGAAAAGGCTCACTCTCTATCACCATTCGATTAATAGTTTATTAAATGTTTTGCCTTCAAAATAAACCCTAACAATTATAACTATTTTTTTAATCTTGTGGGTCTTTAAGGTTTAACTATTTTCTATATGGTGTCACTCAGCCATTGTTCATCAAATTCTCATAATGATGTTGTCATTACCTCATGAATTACCCAAATGTCAAATAATTCACCTTCAATTTCTTTTAACTCAAATCCCAATTGATCTGTCACATTTGCTTGATCATTTGTATTGATTAAAGTATTGAGATCATTATTAAGGGGATTTTCTTAACATTCAACCTATTCTTTTTGTATATTCCAATTATATCCTACTCCCTCATCCAATTGTTTGGACTTGATGAAAAATAAAACATACTCAATAGAAAACATATGGAGAAAATTTTCTGAGTCGAATCCTTCATGTGCTTGGACTTGCTTCATCAGTGTAACATATGGACAAATTTTTTATGACAACTGTGCCATATTCAATGCCAATATCTACCCAAATGTGTGAAGGATGCACTAGTGGTGAGAATTTTATTTTCCTTGAAGGTGGTTCTCTATGCGAAATTCTAGCTCGAAATTCCTCAAAAAATTAGGTATAAAGACTTTGATGGTGCAATTTGAGTGGCCTAAAGTGAAAAATGGTAAAGATGAAAATACGAGTGTGGGGTTACGGGATGGGATGTACAATGAAGTCACAAACATGGTATTTTGCAACTTGCATTATGTCGAAATGGATAAGTATGGAAGTGGTGAAATGGAGGGCATGGAAGTGTGGGGTCAAAGTGGCTTGGTGAGGCAAAGTGATGTCCTATGTCTCATGTCACGCAAACATTGAAATCGACTAACTGTTAGGGAATTGCAAGGTAATGAATAATATGGGAAGGAAGGATGCAGAGGTGTAGACCAACATCCATTGATCATCTACTTACAGGCCATTATACTCTATTTCATACTTAAACCTATTTTCCTAACACTTCACCATTCTTACCCATGTGGGTTGTCAAACAACTTTTTGCTCCTTTTATTAGATTTAGAGAGGCAACAATATATCAAGTCTTGGTGTTTTGACTAATAACATGGTAAAATTGATTTGATTCTTTCTATCCTAATACCTCTCTGACGTATTCCAAATCTGCCCATTGAAACCCTACGCCTATGCACTTTAAATCCCTCATCCGATGTCATCATCATTGAATACACTTGTACAATATGATTCAATTTGAAATGACCAATTTGGTAAGAGAGAGTGGTGCTCCATCTTATGGCCAAATCGTTGTCAACACAGATCATTTCTCCCAACCTACAAACTATTCTTCCCAAAAAATTTAGGACCACAAGACCAAAGTAATGGACGTCGATGTTGTTATTACTTCGTAATTGTCCTAGGCTGGGAGGAAATTGCAGAGGTAACCACAAAACCACTTGTAAAGTTGGGATCTAGCCCATCCAGCTTCAGAGAGGGATCTCTCTTTATGATTTAGATTTGTTGATTAAAGGTATTAGGCTAGTTATTGAGTTCATAAGTCGATTTTTGAAAGATTTGGTTGAAACTTCAAGAATAAGCCATTGGGAAATGGAATCATAAACCTTAAGTAAATCAAGTGCAAAAATAATAGATGAAGTGTAGCAGGGAAAGGTAGGCAGACTATTGGATCTTTGGAGCTTTGCGGAGTGAATTAGAGAAAAATACTTAGATTCAATTAAACATAGACCATTTAAAAATGAATTCTATATTTAATTTCAGTTTGAAAATGCAGATATTATTTATAAGCTAGATAAAAGTGAAATTAAACAAATTCATCCCTTAATTTTCTTTAAACAATACAGATAAGAAAAACATATGGAAAGACAGAGAAATAACAATTTCACATTAAGAGGAACATCACCAATTTTTCTGACACAGGAATCTTGGAACAACTTTCTGTATTACTGAAAATAATCACATTTAGCTCAGTGAACAACTTTACATAAAAAAACCTTCTTTCTTCCTACAAATTCCAACCCATTATACTTCGAATTATAAAGTGTTTATACAATTCTTAGCAAAATACCTTTATTTAAAATATCAAGATTTGTAACAAAATATTTCAAAAATTGTTTATAAAAATAGTACAAAAATATAGGACAATTAAAACTGCTGAAGCTGGTACAACTATCTTCGAGGATTGCTGGTGATGACTAGGCCTAGAAAAATGTTGCTCTTTTGTTGAAGATGTAAATCTGATTTTTACTCCAAAATTTTACACAACTTATCCCATCTATTCTCATTTTCGATGGAGAATTTAACTAACTTCCTGTAAGTTTCAGCCACCTCAGTATATTTCTGGAAAGTTTGTTCGCTTAAGAACAAATTTTTTATTTCATGTTTAATGATCAGGTAGAATTTCAAAGCCTCCATGAAAGGTTTCCATGTGATGGTTCCTATGATGGTGGAAAACTTTGACTTATCCTTTGCTATGGTGTATAATTTCTGCTGACAATCTATCAATTGAACTAACTTGTCTCCAATTCCTTTTAGCCCCGGCAACCCCTTTTGATGCAAAACATTGAATTTTCTATGAAATTTATGGATGTTGGCCTCCAAGTTATGGCATTTGTTTTATAATTGAAACATCAGATTCTTTTTGGCAAGGACTCTTTTTACTTCAAGGATGGTTTCTGTCCTGTCTGCAATCTTAAATTTCTCTAGTTCATCCTTAGTTTTTGAATTTATAACCTTTATCAATGTATTGGATTCACCTGACATCTGTCCCAAACTATCTTTTACCTTTTCAATGATCTCCTTTGATCTCTGTATTAGTTCCTGTTGCTAAAAAATTATCTCAATAGAGGGCCATATTTCAGTGATAGATTCATTTATTTCGACCCATATGTTCTCCTTATCTTGTGCAAGTGTTTGAACCATAATAGACTCATTTTCTAGCTGTTAAATTTTCCGGGTCAATCTGTGACTATTTTGAAGCACTGCTACATATGTACTATCAATTTAAAACTTCTGTTCCTAATTGTTTTGAAGCTGAGCTTTTAGGTTTTCAATTTCCTGCCATCTAATGGACAGGTCTTCCTTGGCCTTGATTAATGCGCCTGATGCATCTTTAGACTGTACCCCTGTTGTGATGCCTATTGAAGTGGATGCTTTTGCTATTGATGTACCTGCAATGGGAACTATACCTACAATAGGAACTGATGTGAGTGGAATGACTGTTAGCTAAGAGGACTGTTCCTTTTCCTTTAACAACTTCTCCATCTCGATCTCCATTTGTTTAATTTGACCATTTTGTTCAATGATGATCTTGAACCTATCTTCTTTTTCTCTCTCTAAGTGTCCAAATTATTTTTCTTGAGGATCTTTAGTGGATGGAAGCTTGAGTTTCTTCCTTAATGCTGCAATGTCTGCATTCTTTCTTTTAACAATTTATTCAACAATCCTTACATCTTTAGGATCATATCCTAGTTTTATCACTAGATCTTCCAAAGATTTAATTTTTGTTTCTTTAGCCAAAGAGGATATATTATCAAGTTTTAACTGATATTGGATGTTGTTGACTGAAGCTTGAAATTTGGATGTTGTCATTGCAGTGTTTCTCAAATTTTAATATAAAATCTCACTTGTTTGTTTGTGCATGTCCATTTGATCAATGGAATGAATATGATCAACATTGAAAGAAAAGATAAACTTCTTGTAGTCATCTGCAATTTTGGGAAAAGGAATTACTGCTTGGAGGAAATAAATATGCATCTGTCCTTTTCTCTGTGTCAAAGGTAGAGAGAAGCCTATGTTATGAGATTGTTGCCTGTTTCCAAAATTGGGAATAGGTGGTAGCCTTGATCACCTCTTAATCTCTTTGTACTTGGAAAATATGTTTGGTTCAGCCTTGTTATGAACCAATTCTGTTGTCTCAGATGTGTCTAGAGGCTCTTGGGAGAGCGAGGAGGATGGAGATCCTTTAAAAATTTCTTAATTTATTGGGAAAATAGAAGCACACGAACCTGTTAGAACTATAGTAGACTGTACATCATATTCATGCAGAAAATCTGATGTTGGATTGGTCTCCTGCTTCTTCTTATATATTTGGAATTCTTTAACTCCAATCTCTGTGACTGAAGGGGAAACATCTTGCCTTGGAATCTTGTCTTGTTTCTCTTTTGGTTCTGGAGTCTATGAAATCGTTGTAGATATTACCTGCTCTTTTGCTTCCTCTAAAGTACTCTCCTCCCATTGATCTTGATTCATAAACTTTTCTATCTCAGGCCTTGGAGTGTGAGTATAAGGAGCAGTCTTCTATTCTACTCTGAGTTTTGAAATGATGCCAAAGGGGTCATATGACCAGGTGAAGCTGAGTTTTAAGTTCATTTGCTTTATGATAAAATCAACTTCTTTGTCTGCCACCCTGGTGTTGCAAATAAAGGGTGCAACCTATGTTTTGATTTTAATTGGGACTTCTTCTTTACTACAAAAAAATGTAGATCTTCCATATTAATCATTTGTCTGATATACTCTAATGACAATATCCTCATAGGGAAAAACTTAGGTAACCTATAAGGAGGCAGGTCACATCCATAGACTCTGATTTCTGTGTATTTTTGTTACAGGTACCAGTGACCTATCTTAGTCTGCTCATTGAGATGCATAAATCTCTTTATCTCTGACCCTATCCTTGGTTCAACATCACTATTCAATAGGCAGGAAGTTATATTAAGAATTGGTCAACATAGTCACTGAAGGTAAATTTAGTGGTATGCTCCCTTACCAAGGAAGTGCAATGAATTACAGATTGGGAAACTCTTTGCTCATTTAATTTTTGTAATGTAAACTGAAACTGGTCTGCCTGATGGAATAAAAATAAATACACCAAAAATGAAGCGTACTTGAAGCTCCCTTATGTGGAAAACTTTAGGAACTCTTAATGAATGGCATTTCCTAAGAAATCAACGTATTTGAAGATAATTGAGGGCTTTTCAGCCTTTGAGAAAATTGACAAAAATCCCGTGATGGATTCATCAACCCACCAATCATATTGATAGCCTAGTAAACAAGAAACTATGGAGATTATTTTCTTTATCATTTCAGGGAACATGGAGGATGGATAAGAAGGATTTTTCTTAGATAATTGGGCATCCTCAGGTAAGAAAATATCAAAATTTTTGGCTTTGTTAGGGAAGGTAAAGGTCTTGTATAGATCCATGAGGGACTCTTCTGAGAATGGTTTCAGAGAGTCATTATTTGGAGCCTGTAACATTTGATTTATTGAATTAGGGGTTATGGTGAAAAGAATGTCACCATTTTGGGCTACAATTTACCTCTGACTAGGGATATATCTAAAATGGCACCATGCCACAAACTCAGGAAAGTGATGGGTCTGGGGAAAGATGAATTGGGGTAGGGAGGAGTCACACAAAGCCAATTCATCAGTGTGATAAAGGAAGTTTTGTTTTATACATTTGTGTAGTTCATAAAGTTCGAAATCACAACTGGTTTCAAGAATTTTATATTCCTGATCTACCAGGGGTAGGTGGTCTAGTTTTATGATAGGAGGTAGCATGGAATTTTCATTTATTTTCTTAGATTTTCCTTTAGGGGGCATGATGAAATAGAAAATAAAAAAAATTCTGCAATTACTCGAGAATTGATCATCTGAAGGTTGGTGGCTTGATAATTGGGGCTATGACAAGTGAGCTTGATGACTGGACGTTTTACATGTTCTGGTTTTGCTGATTAGGGTTGTGATGACAGGTTCAACTGTTGACTAGTTCACTGTGAAATTTTTTCTTTCTCAGCACTTTAGAACAATACATGGGAGGGGCCACCAGAACGGGATAATGGTCGATATATACATGAATGGATTATCGTTGGGGTTTTAAATGTTAATGGAGTGGATTCGTTGATTAGGGTAACACGTAGGCCACGTGGCAGGACTAGGTTGGGTGAGGAGTGGGAACGATGTAACAGTAGAGGGAGTGGGGCCGAAGTGAACATAATACGTGGAAATAGGGGAGTGAAGGTAAGGGGATACGTGGTGGGAGAGGGATGGAGCGGGGAACATAATTAACGATTAAATTTTTTGGCAAGAGAGAAATAGTGGATTTCGTAGAGGGGGTGGGGTAGTGAATGATTTTAGGCGCAAGGGGTGGCGGGGTGCAAAAAGGATGAGAGAGCCCCACGTTGTGAAATTCAGGAAAATGAAAACCCGCTTTTTGAACCCCCCCCTCGTGGTTAACCGTCATAGGGGCTGGGGGGTTCCGAACCCGATGGCCTCCCGTTGATTCGGGCGGGTTATATCGTTGCCATCGGATTTTGTACACTTTTTATTGCATAACAAAAAAACTTCGTGTCCAAAATAACTTTATTACAAATTAATTGATTATGTTTATACAATGCAATTTGTTTGTTTAAACATACTTAATTTATCTCTAATGTTGCATTTTGACTAACAAGCATATTTTTTTATTTTTTCTAAGTTTATACATCATTTTATTTATTTATTTTTATTGAGTGGCATTTAGACTAGCTCAATTATTGAGTTTTTTTTTTCATTTATTTTATTTTTTCATTTTTTCTTTCACATTTTTCTCATGTATCTCTTTTTATTTTTTACATCCCCTTTATTTTCCTATTTTTTATTTTCTATTATTTTCTTGGAAATAATTTCCAAGATGAAATATTATTTACAACATCTTTCTATGCAAATCAACAGATAATTATCAATTTATCCTATAAAATATAGGACCCTAACAATGGCTCTAATGGGGATGGAATCCTCCTTGTAAGGTGTTAAGAATGCTTTAGATCAGTAGCCTTTATCCATTGGGCATATTGTGCTTATTCTGAAGTTGAATTGATTCACTATTGTTATTATAAATGTGGCAGCAACTCATCATAATCTTAGGGCCTTCTCTTCAGGCTTCAATTTGTGATGTTAGCCACCCACACTTGCAGTAGAATAATAAAATGATAATCACAATGATATGAATGAAAACTTATCTATTCTTGAGAAAATAGTGTTTGAGCAGTCTGCCATTGACAGGTCCACTTGACAATTCTTCTCTAGTCAAGTCTTTGAAAAATAATGCATTATTACCTCGCCAGTCTTTAATTTTGTAGGGTCCTTTCCACATACCCTCAAATTTACTATGCTTGCCTTTGTCTTCATTTATGGAATCCCACTTAAAAACTAGATCATTCAGTTTAAAATCATCCTCTTTAATCCTTCTATCATAGGTCTTCTTGATTTTGTGATGAATTAATTGAGTTTTATTATAGACCCATCCCTATATTGCTGCAACTGTATGGTTTGATTTATCCTTCTCTATAATTAATTTTCCTCTACTTGTGATTCCTGCAACAATTTTAGCACAGGAATTCCCAGGGAGGAAGGAAAAATTGTATCCACTCCATATATGTTACACTAAAAATTGTCACCTTGACATTCTGCTGACTGTATGAGCTCATTGTCACTCATACATGCCTCCTCTACAAGTCTTACAACCTTGGTTCCTCATTCCAAGCCCTGAAACATGGAGAAAAAACCCTAAAAAGCTCAAAAACCTTGGATACGTAGTTAATATGAAGCCTACCTGCGTTTTTAGCTAGGGTACGCAGGTAATATGAAGAGAAACTGCTTTCTAGAATGCATTTTTCCAGTGTAATGCCTGCGGTACCCCTGTAAAGTCAAAAAGCGCGAAAGAAAAGATTAAAAAGTTGAATTTTGGTCAATTCTAGAAGGTTCTGGATGAGATTTTTTGGGGATGAGTACACTTTAGTAAGGTGCATGTATCCTACACCTTAAGGAACTAATCCATTGATGTAAGGAGCCTATCCCTTTGAAGGAGGATTCTATCCCTTCAAAGGTGGAATCCTAACCTCCTCATCTTCTCTATAAAAGGAGGCATTGGGTAGCCTCAAAGGGTTAAGTTAACAAGAAGATTGGTTAACAAGTTTTTGGAGATTAAGAATTGGAATTCAATATTTATATGTGTTTGAGTTGAAGTGCTGTTGAGATTTAGACTTCTTTCTGCTGAGCTTTTGAGAGGAAAGATCACATACCTCTTTGTGCTCCTGGAGGAAGAGTGCAAGGCTTATCAAAGTAGAGGAGATTCCTGCTTCGGACCCCGGGAAGACCTTTCGAACATCAAGGCTAAGGTTGTAAGGTTCTTCTGTATATTTTAAGATTAATACAATCAAGTTCCGTTTTTCTCAATAAATTGTCGTTCGATTGTTTATTTCAATAAGCTGTCGTTTGATCGTTTATTTCATAGATTCCTTGATCACTATGATAGGTATGTTTTATGATTATTTGTTATACAGGTGCTATTTGATATTTTCTTGTTTGTGATTGCAGATCAACGAAAGATGATACTTTCTTGTGACAAAAGGGCCCTTGTTGCGACGAAGGATTATTGATGCAATGGAAGCACTGCGACTACAAATAAGCATTTGGATCTAAGGTAGGATCGACACCTTCATAACATTTATTTGTAAAACGAATATATATAGAGAAAGACAAACTTAGTTGTTCGTTTGTTGCTAGATTGTCTTCTGACACTAGGGAGATCGGTCTTGTCCGCAAGAACGATTTATCCGGCCAACAAATTGGCGACTCCACTGGGGAAAGAAACTTGTTGTTTTTGGTTCTCTTTTATTTTGATTTGAGGAAAAGTTTTCCTAGTTTTTGATTGATGGATATCTGCCTGGGTAGCTTATTTTTTCTCTGTTTTTGAAAATTTTGAAATCTTTTACATTTTTCTTGAACTTTTCTGGGGACCGCACTTTTTTCTTTTGAACAGTGCAGGTAGTTTCACACTTTCGTTAAGTAAACAGTGCGGGACCGCACCTGTTACTTCTGGGAGCCTGCGGACCCTGTTAAATTTTTTGAAAAACTTCAGATTTCTTTTTTCTAGTTTAGTTTAGATTTAATTTAGGATTCTTAGCATCTACCCAGATCTGTATTTTTCTGTCAAAAATTCTTGTTTCTGAATTTCTTTCAGCAATTCTATATCTCATCAATCTCCATTAAGTTAATTGGGTGTTTTGAGTCTCTTTTTTGAGAAATTCTTAATTTGATTTCCTTTGTTCATTACTTGGAGGTTTGTCTCAGTCTTTTCACAATTTTTCATCTTTTTGCTTTTGTTTTTGTGTATGAGTGTTAATCGCCTTTGAGTGTTTTTTGATCTTTGGAACTCTCACCTGATTTTCTTGACTTGCACTTGATTGGTTCTTAGATCACATTAGAATAATCTTGTGTTTGAGAATTCTCTTGCATAGATCACATTTGCATAATTAGAATTCTCATTTTTAGAATATGAATGAAAAATGTGCATAGATTACATTTGCATACTTTTCAAGTGAATTGTGCATAGATTACAACTGCATAGTTTACATTCTGAAAAATCAATCATAGATTTAGATCATTTTTATTTGATTTGAATTTAGATGTTTTTATGCTTGTTTTAAAAACACAAAAATAAAAAATTGTTTTGGAATTGATTTGCATTAGTTTTTCTTGATGAAATTAGTGCATTAGAGAATTTGTTATATTTTCTCTTAGTGATCAATTTTTGCATTGTTGGAAGTGAATGGAAACTCTTTCCTTACTTTAGTTAGGATTCATCGAATTGAAAAGATTACATTATCATATTCAATTGCATTCAGTTTTGGGTCGGGTCATAACACATTGGTTTCATATCCATTTACCCTTTTGAGTAATAACAGCCTAAATAACACAGTGCTTAATTAAAATTCATCTAGTAATTTTTACATTTTTAGGGCTCTTTCCACCAATATAGCTTAGGCTAGTATCTTGGAGTAGGGAGTAATTAACTCTCCAAGGTAGTAAAACAAACAAGTAGACAAATCTTGCAGTAGGAAAAATTCCAATTGTTGCATCTATGCTCTGGGAAGCTCCTCCTAAAGGAGTCAAGCACGAGATCATATCTGAACTAGTGAGGTAATCAATCCTTCCTCATTGGGAACGATGGAAGATATACACGTATTAACAATGGTAAACCTTGGATTGACCATTATCGAGGAGCCTGGGGTCACTTGTCGGTAAACCTTGGATTATGTCAAGGAGCCTTCAAGGGGATTGAGCTTTGTTACTCTGCCCGTGCGTGTGTATCGGATCGTAGACTGTTCCCCCAGGTATATTTGTTTCTATTGGTAACCTTAGTGGCCATAATCTATAGGATTCTTTTCTAAGGTGACGGTGGAGGGAAGATCCCACTGTACCTGGAGCAGACGTCGACTAGACTCACTTGGACTCTCTGGGGGGTTCTCTTCACTCGAGATGGTATAATGGAGAAACTTGCACCGTTCTGTTTCATTAAGCAGGTTGTTGGGGTAACTGTTCCAACTGCCCTTTCTGTATTAAATTCTACGATGTTGGTTTTCATCACCAACTAGTGTTTTTAGTACGGGAAGTTACTGTTTGTGTGTGGTTTGACTCCTAGATTTGATAGCGCGTGTTAATTTCTTTGTTTTTACTTTTAGAGACCATAGGTGTGAATTGTGAATTTTAATTGTTAGGTGTAAATTGTGAATTGTTAATTTTAGTTTTAAATTGTTAATAAAATTCACTGAAGTTGAATATAATGGCAACTGTTCTGGAATTTACCAACCAAGGAACCCCTCTTAATGAGATTCCTAGTACTTTTCCTTGCTTTGGAAATGTTGGTCCTCCTTATATGGCTACATTGTCATTACCTGGATTTACAATAGGTTTACCGATATGGTTATTTTCAACTTCGTTGGCCCTGAACACTCCAATTGTTCCACCTCAACCGGATGCTTCACAGAGTTCACCATCTCAACATCACCAACCTTCTGTTGACCCTTTACCTTCTTCGCCTAATATTTATTCCTCCATTTCTTCCTCTTCGCCTGGTAAAAGCCTTGATGCTAGTAACCAGGTGGCTAAGAAGAAGAAGAAAGGGAAGAAGAAGAAGAAGAAGAAGCAAGATAAGAAAGAAGTCAACCAACCAACCATGGATGTAAGTGTTAGTTATGTTGAGGAAACCTCCAACATGCATCGTAAACCCAAATACCCTTGCAGGCTTTGTAAGGGTGACCACTTCCTTATCAATTGTCCTGGTATTCCAAAGGTCTTGGAAGTATGGTCAGAGAAATCTCATCAACTTTCTGTTGATCCATCAACCAATGATAGTCAGGTTCCTGGGAAAAAGGGTAAAGTTAGGTTTCCTTGTAAGTTATGCAAAGGGAGTCATCAAACTCACATTTGCCCTCACATGGATGAAGCCTCAAAATTGTTGGAAAACCTTACTGTTCCACATCAAGAACTTCCAACTGGTTACCGTAAACTTTCTCCCAACCTACCGTCAACTGGCGGAGTGATTGATATAATTTCAAATACGGTCGATCTCACTCTTCCATTGGAGAGTGAAACTCATATCACTCAGGTTGATGATCCATTAGTTGATCAAGTGGTCGATTCGATTTCACATTCGGTTGATCCCATTCTCCCTGTAGAGAGTGAACTTCATACCGCTCAGGTTCTTCTTATTACATCATATTCTTCTACGCTAGGGGGCATTTCACCTGTTTCTATAGAACCCCCTCCAAATACTGAGGTCTTTTCCTTTGATTGGAATAGACTGACAGAACCTCGTCTTCCTTCCTCTATCCCTTTCCAAATCGTTGTGAAGTTTGGTGGTAGGGACATACATCGCACACAGGTAGATGAAGGTGCTTCTGTTAGTATTTTATCCTCAACTGCTTGGAAAGCTTTGGGTTCTCCTCAGCTTGTGCCTATTACGCAGAATCTGAAAGCTTTTAACATAACCATTAGTGAACCTTTAGGGATCCTTCCTAAGTTTTCTATTACTTTGGAAGGTAAAACTATCTGTATTGATCTTATGGTAGTTCGAGGCCCCTTGGATTTCAATTTACTCCTTGGGCGAGACTATGTATATGCAATGAAAGCTGTCGTATCGACACTCTTTCGCGTGATGTCTTTCCCTCACAATGGCAATATTGTGACTATAGACTAGCTTTCGTTCCCTAGTCTTGTTTCTACTACCAATAATATGACACCCCTAAATGTTCCTAATTCGAAAGTGGTATCTACCCCGCCACGGGTTAATTATGTGGCAACTAGTCCCATGTTTTCAATTACCGATGTAAGCGAGCCTCTCATTGTTTGCTCGACTTCCTATGACTTAGATCCAGTAATTGACATGGAAAACTATATGGGATTATTTTAACGTGATGTTCTTATCCCTTTTGAGTCCCTTGACATGTGTTCCTTCCAGAGAATTGTTCTTCCATCTGATGAAGACCTCTTGGAAGCCATGATCAAGGTGGGTCCATTGACATGTGTTTCTTCCAGTCGAAAGCCATGATCAATCAGTGAGTGAGAGGATAGTTCCTTTTACTGTGTCAACCTCGTTAAAAAATGAATCAGTGAGTGTGAGGAAAGTTCCTTGTACTGTGTCAACCTCGTTAAAAAATGAATCAGTTAGTCTGAGGAGAGTTCCTTTTACTGTGTCAACCTCGTTAAAAAATGAATCAGTCGGCAATGAGGATAGTTCTTTTCCTATGTCAACCTCAGTAAAAAATGAATCAGTAGGTAGATTGTAGAGAGTAGATTGATAGATTAGAAATAAGTAGATTTGAGGACAGTTCTTTTCCTGTGTCAACCTCGTTAAAAAATGAATCAGTTGGTCAGAGGATAGTTCCTGTTACTGATTCAACCTCATTAAAAAATGAATCAGGTATGAGGATAGTTATTTTCCTGTGTCAACCTCATTAAAAAATGAATCAGTAGGTTATATAGGTAGATTGTAGAAAGTAGATACGAGGATAGTTTCTTTTACGGTGTCAACCTCGTTAAAAAATGAAACACGTAGGAGAGGAAAGTTCCTTTTACTGTGTCAACCTCGTTAAAAAATGAAACATGTTGCCATGAGCATAGTTCTTTTCTTGTGTCAAGCTCGTTAAAAAATGAAGCAAATCCTCCCCTAATTGAGTCGATTCTTTGAATAGACCTCGTAAATGTTAAGTCATATATTTAGGTTAGTTTTTAGGTCGGGTCTTTCATATGATCTCGTAAATGAACCTTCATTCCATCCAGCTATTAATTACCAGTAGTGTACTTAGTTGAATGAAATGAAGCTGGGGGGGCATGCACTCTAGCAGTTACGCTTAGGGGGTATCAAGCATAGTTTTTCTCTGTTTCAAGCTTGTGTAAAAATGAAACCACTCTGAAGCATAGTTTTTCTCTGTTTCAAGCTTTTGTAAAAATGAAACCTATCCTGAGTCAATTTCGGTTATTTTCAAGACTCGTTAAACTCATGAAAATCCCGAGATTATTTTGCTATCTTTCATTCTCGTAAAACACATGAAAATGCCGAGTTCTTTTCGTCTTTTCCTGCTCGTTAATTAAATTGAAATTAGGCCACAGGAGTACATTTTTATCCCTTTTTTGAACTCGTTAAAACTTACGAAAAAGTGAAAACCATGAGTACATTTTTATCCCTTTTTCGAACTCGTTAAAACTTACGAAAAAGTGAAAACCATGAGTACATTTTTATCCCTTTTTCAAACTCATTAAAACTTACCGAAAAAGCGAAACCCTGGAGTCCTCTTTTAAGCCCTTTTCAGATTCTCTAAAAATGAAAAGATTGCCGAGTACTTGATTATTCGAACTCGTTAAAGTAAATGAATGATCGTCCCTTCAGTATAAGTTTACCCCTTTTACGGACTGAAATGGACTATTTACGAAAAAGGTATACGTTGACTAATTATGGTCAATAGAATTCTCTCCCGCATTATTTTATCCTTTTTCGGGCTCGAGAGACTAAATTTACGAAAAAGTACACCCATGGAGTTTTCTTAAGTTTTTCTTCTGACTCCCTAAAATTGAAAAACACCGAGTTTCTCCTATACTGGACTCGTTAAAACTTAACAGTAAAGGACCTGTTTAATTTTCAACAAGAACGAACCACTCCTTCTTAGGGTTCGAATTTTAAACTAAGTTGGACTCATCCGAAGGATGAGCTTATAATCAAGAAAATGTTATCCTCCTCAAGCTTGTCAAAAATAAAGAGGTACTTGCCAGAAATGGTGGGGGAAAAGAGAGAAAAACGAACCTGTTTGTTGTATTTTGATTATTCGGAAAACCGTTAACCACTCTTGAACACGACACTTTTGTTCACCTAGGTTGGGAAATCCTTTGCCTAACAGTTAATCAAACCACATTGAAAGTCTTCAGCCAGTTTCTGGGTATTAGCTTTGGGTCAATTTCTACCAAGCCATCTGCAGTGTTGTTATGTGTTCAAGAGGATAGTTCAAATAAACCATTCATCTGCAAAATATCTGTCATCCATTTTTGACCATCCCTAAGTCAGTCCTTGCTAATATATTTTCAAAACTTGATCTATGATTTCGTGTTGTGGGCTTGCCTACGACAGATCACTTTCTATCGACATCAGCACATTATCTAGGAAGTTGATCTAGAAATCGTCAGTACCTTGAAATCTTCATGCCTCAATGGCAGGTTTCTCGCCTTCGACGACAGGTTGCATCATTGACCTTCGATCGAATGATTCCGTGACATGTTCGACTTCAGCTCATTCATTCACATTTCATGGATTGTACTGAGTACTTTGAGAGCCATCGACATTACTGGTGGTTTCTCTCACACTTGTTAACAGTTCACATCATTGACTGGTAATCAAGTGGTTTCTACCATGTTCGACTTCAACACATTTATTCACATGGATAGAATCGTACTAGTTCAAGATGCGGAAATCAAGACCCTGGATCTAGTTTCCACCATCCAGGCTGCGAGGAATTTTGTTATCATTTATACAGTGGACTATTTATAAACAGATGGCTGCGTCCATGCTGTGTCGACATATGTCTATACTGTGATGTATTCAAAATCATTCCTGTATCAGAACAATTTAGATTAGTTTATAGTTAGTTTTGATCTGAGTATGGGAATGCCTACCTCAGCGATGATATGATTACATATATATATATTTTGCATTGAATGTTTTTACAGGTTCCGACCGGGGTGTCCACAGGATGATCCTTGAAATGATAAAGTACTTCACTCTTCATATATGACAGACTTCATCTTCATCTATTTCAGACTTCGCACTTTAGGGGGCAATTTGTTACACTAAAAATTGTCACCTTGACATTCTGCTGACTGTATGAGCTCATTAAACACTCATACATGCCTCCTTTGCAAGTCTTACAACCTTTGTTCCTCATTCCATGCCCTGAAACTGGAGAAAAAACCCTAAAAAGCTCAAAAAACCTTGGGTACGCAGTTAATATGAAGCCTACCTGCGTTTTTAGCTAGGGTCCGCATGTAATGTGAAGATAAACTGCGTTCTAGAACGCATTTTTCCAGTGTTATAGGTGCGGTACCCCTGTAAAGTCAAAAATGCGCGAAATTAAACCAAAAAAGTTGAATTTTGGTCAATTCTAGAAGGTTCTGGATGAGATTTTTTTGGGGATGAGTACGCTTTAGTAAGGTGCATGTATCCCACACCTTAAGGAACTAATCCCTTGATGTGAGGAGCCTATCCCTTTGAAGGAGGGTTCTATCCCTTTAAAGGTGGAATCCTAACCTCCTCATCTGCTCTATAAAAGGAGGCATTGGGTAGCCTAAAGGGGGTTAAGTTTTTTGGAGATTTGGAGATTGAGGATTAGATTTCAAGCTTCAGGTGTGTTTGAGTTGAAGTGCTGTTGAGATTTAGACTTCTTTCTGCTGAGCTTTTGAGAGGAAAGATCACATACCTCTTTGTGCTCCTGGAGGAAGAGTGCAAGGCTTATCAAAGTAGAGGAGATTCCTGCTTCGGACCCCGGGAAGACCTTTCGAACATCAAGGCTAAGGTTGTAAGGTTCTTCTGTATTTTTAAGATTAATACAATCAAGTTCTGTTTTTCTCAATAAATTGTCGTCCGATTGTTTATTTCAATAAGTTGTCGTTTGATCATTTATTTCATAGATTCCTTGATCACTATGATAGGTATGTTTTATAATTATTTGTTATACAGGTGCTATTTTATATTTTCTTGTTTGTGATTGCAGATCAACGAAAGATGATACTTTCTTGCGAAAAAATAGCTCTTGTTGCGACAAAGGATTATTGATGTAATGGAAGCACTACGACCACAAATAAGCATTTGGATCTAAGGTAGGATCGACACCTTCATAGCATTTATTTGTAAAACGAATATATCTAGAGAAAGACAAACTTAGTTGTTCGTTTGTTGCTAGATTGTCTTCTGACACTACGGAGATCGGTCTTGTCCGCAAGAATGATTTATCCGGCCAACAATATACCAATTGGAAAGGAGAAATTACAATAGATTTCTTAGTGCTAATTCTCTCAATTCATAGGGAATTAATCAACTTCTTATGCCAAGATTTTTTATTTTCCTGCAATAATTTCTTTATGGTGTTGACTAAACTATTATTATAAGACTCAACTAACCCATTCCCTTGTAGATAATAAGCAGTATAGTGTCCTAACTTTATTTTATATTTGTGACAAAATTCAATCATTCTCTTTGATTTGAAAGCAACAACATTGTCAATAATGGTCTTATTTGGAAAACCAAATCTGGAAAGAATATTACCTTCTAAAAACTGAATGATTACAATGTTTGTAGTTTGTTTGGTTGGAATAGCCTCAATCCACTTGGTAGTAGTCAGTGGCTGTAAGATCCATTTATGTTGAGCTGAAGAGCTTGAATGGATTCCTCCAATAAAATCCAGACCCTGTTGCTAGAAAGGAACCTGCACTGGAATTGGTTTCAATGGAAAGGGAAAATTTTTTCTCTTCCCTTGAAATATTTGGCATTGATGGCATGTGGTAACTTTCTTATAAACATCTACAAACAGGGTAGCCCAATAAAAACCAACCCTTAGGATTTTTTTGGTTGTGGTTTTGTAGTATAAATGTCCTCCACAGTCCCCTTGATGGAATTCCTGCATCACTTTTTCTGCTTCATCGTCCAATAAACAATTTAGAAAAATACCTCCAACATCTTTATAATACACATTCTCATCTAAAATACAAAATTTCGTAGCTTTTAACTTGAGAAATATAGCTTTTGTATTAGTTAAAATAGAAGGATCTTGTAAATTCTATAATACAAAATAATATCTACATACCAAGGAGAGGTATCAAAAGATTCTGATACCTGTTATCACTCAGATTGAACCTCAGGTTGAAGAAGGCAATTTCAAGGTAACCACAAACCACACTTAGCCAAGTAGCTAGCCCTAATAGGCAAGGAGAGGGCTGTCTCCGTAAGGATCACAACCAAGATGGCTGAGTAAAGAAGATATTAGACTAGGTATAGTAGCTCAGGGTTTTGATTTTGATTGTATAGGGTTTTTCTGGATCAGAAGGAGTCAAATAGTCAGGGCAAGGAACATTAGGTCAAAATTTCCAGGGCGTTATATGGGGCAAGGTAGACATAGTGATTTATCACTTTAGGATTTCAATGGGTGGGATGATCAAGATAATTAAGGATCTAGAAAGAGCATGGTGGAATCATGGGTTCTTTATAAACTAAAGAAATTGCAGACTCTGAATATTTACCCAAAACAGAGCATAACAACTATGGATTCTGTTAATCTAACTTGAAAACATTCACTTAATAGAAATGAAATGATGGATTAAATAAAAAAAACATTCTAAAATCTGAGCACAAAAGGAGAAAATAAAAATGAACACCATACCACAGGGATCTCATAAAAATAGCTGCAAATTTGATTAATATCCCTGCTCAGAAACTGATACAAAGTGTGTCTCTTCAAAAGCCAAGTATCCAACTGAGTCCAACCCTTACAAATGAGAAAGAAGAAGAAGATATAGACCTAAAAACAACTCACCCTAGCCTCAGGGAGTCGAATCCATGAGATGAGGATTAGTTTCCATCAAATGCTGAACAAGAATCTGAAGACTAGGAAGACCCAACAACTTGCCTCTAAGAGAGGAAACTGATTCATTTGACCTCTAGAGGACTCAAGTTAATGAATCTACTCATAGTAAACTAATCCTCATCATAATTAAATTCATATTTATCAATTACATTAGTAAAAACCCCAACTAGTGAGGTAAAACTCAAAAATGATGTGACAAACAGAGAAAACAGACAAAATTTGTCCTATGCGCATCGCTAAGGAGGAAAAAATAGTCTTTCTTGCAGGTCACTTTTGAATACCTTCCTGGTGTCCAAATTGAGCTCATGATATCTCATTGGAAATATTGTACTGTCTACTTTCCATATGTTCTTGTAGTTTCTAGTTTGGAGTTGTTTTTACCCATAAAAGTGAAATCTCCCAAGACTACCTATATGTGTAGAGCCACCCTAAAAAAGAGGTAGAAACATGATTTTTTGGGTGTTTTTGGCCCTTTTTCCTGACCAATTTTGCTCCAAATTCTTAGAAAAAGTACAGGGGGTGTGTCCTTATCATTATGAACATACTGATTTCTTCCTTTTGTCCATTGGATGCCCCAAAAGAGTGCACAACACCAAGGCGCTGCACATAGAGAAGAAATTTCTGTGTTTTTCAAATTCTGCCCAAAAACTCAAAAATTTCCCAAAATTTTCAAGATTGTTCAAAATTTATGGGATAGGCCCAAAATCACATGTCAAGTTGAACTAAGGAGGCATCAACAAGTATCTTAAGTTTTTCGACTCCTTTCTTGCCCTTCCAGATCTTCTTTAGTTTATCTTTCATATGTTTGACCTTGATATTGAAAATTTTGTTCTAGGTATGATAGTGATGGGCCATGCGCCTGAGCATCTGATTGTATCTATTGGAATTCATTAGTAGCTCCTCCAAGTGAATTTTGGCTCTCTCAAGCCACACTTCTCTGTCATCTTCAATCTCCTTTGCCAACTGCTAGTCAAAACTCAGACTTTGGGCTTCTTGCTTTCTCCAATGCTCTTTTGAGGCCTCTTGTCTTTGGCCTTTTCCTGATGTTTTTAGCCTCCTCGAGATCTTCCATAGCTGCTTGATTAATCATGTTTTTCCTCCTCTCCTGTAGCAACTTCATATCTAAAAGAGTTTGCTTGTCTGTCAACTGTTTGTTCTCTTGCTCTACGAAAGAGATGATGAATTTTTCCTTCTCAAGATGGGTTTGAAGCTCTCTGATCTTTGCCTCCTTTTATTTGATTAAAATTCTTGATGTGGTAGTGTCATGAAACCCTTCAAGGTCTACTAGCTCAAAATAAACCTCTACCTCATGGGCATCTTCATGCTCTTTATCTGTTTCTCCATGTCTGACCTCTATGACTTTCCCTTTTCCTTTCAATGCTTGGTGTACTTGTTTTGTTGATGAAGTAGGCAAAGCCCCTTTCACACCAAGTGGAGAAAATTTTTTCCTCTGTGATGATGAAGAAGGCAAGGACCCTTTCACACCATGTGGAGCAAGCACTTGTCTCTCTGCTGCAAACAGTTTTCTAAGCCCTCTTTGATATGTTACACTGCATTCTTTGAATTGCTTGGGTGGTTTGACTTTATGCTTCCTTGTTTTTGCAGCTGTAAGGTTAGTAGACGTCTCTCTTATCTCTTGTGGCATTGGTGGAGGAATTTTGGGATTTGTGAATATGTCATTGGAAATGAAAGTATCCTAAGAGATGTTGCGAATATTTAGATGATGAAGCACAATGAGTTTGATGAGGGAGTGATGATAGAGGCTGCTCATCTACTGATGATATTCTTTCTTTGCCACAAAGTATTCCATCTTCTCAATGTTCCGGAGAAAGAAGTATGGGATGTTCATCATCCTCACCCTAGTGAAATGAATGAGAAACCTGATATGATATGTATAAAATTTGGAGAATATGCCCTCACAAGTGAAGTATCTCATGATAATATTCATCATCGGTGCATACTTGTTGAGGAGGAAACTGAAGGGGAAAAACTTTCTTTTTTCATTTTTGTACCTGGTCTTGAGGTAAGGCTCAAAATAATGATCACCCAGGTCCTGTGATTTGTAGAATCTCTCCCCTACATTTGGAATCCCCATAGCATCAACAATAATAGAAATGGAAATGGAAAAAGTTACACCTGCAAGAGTTACCCTTTTATCATGGAGGTTTAGTATGAAAATCCTAGTCAACTCAGGATGATGCTGAACTCTTTCCACCTTTTCACAAAACTCATAGCACCCAACATATCTGAAATAGGACACAGCTAAAGGTGAAGCCTCTAGTGGTCTAAGGTTTTCTGTCTCTACTCTGATGATTCTGCCTCCCTTGTATGGCCTTCTATGCTGTACATTCTCATCTTCCTCAAACTAATCATCACTGTGTTCCTCCTCTTTGTAATCTCTGACCTTTCTCTCCATGCTTGTTTATTTGGCACTTTGGAAACCTTGTTTTGGAGGCGAAGAGGCAATATTGAATTGTTTGGAGGAGTTTGGGAGGGTTTTGGCGCTGTGCGCAGTGCCTTACCAAGGTGAGCAGTGCCCTCTCTTTATGCATAACGCCATGTAATATTGCACTGGCAAGAATTCTCTATGCATAGTACCATAGCTCTATGCGTAGTGCCAATGTTCTATGCACAAAACTACCCAATTTTTGCAATTTTTTCCTTGCTCGAACCAATGCTGCTCCAAAATCACGTTTTTCTCCTTGACACATGAACAAATGAGGATTTCTTTTGGAAAATGGGCTTTTATACTTTGAATGAATTTTGCATTTGAATGACTGGGATCCACACTTCTTCCTTCTCATTAACCTTTCAAAATATTTTTTGATGCTTTGGATGATTGACATGGCCTTTTTATTTTTCATAAAATGTCTTTAGCTAGGAATAAACAACTTTTTTAGAATTTATTATATATAGTGACTTTAAAATTACATAAAACTAGAACATAAAAATATCTCTGTTTTTATCTCAAAAATGTGATTTTTGAGATGAAAACTTACAAAGATGAAATGTAACTTTACATGGTAAACCTGAATGAAGAAAATCATGAGTTTATTCTGGGTCACCTTCACACCTTTTGCTGCCCTTTATTGAAAATGAGACAATGCAATGATTTGACCTAATGAAACCCTAGTGACCTAATGAAAAATGAAAGAAACTGACTCAATGAGTGATTTTGACTAAAAGTGAAATGAGAGCAAACTTGTTCTCAACATGATGAAGACATGGAAGAGGGTTAACAGGCATATACTTGTGAAGGAAAATGGGACATTTGACAAGGACAACCACCAGTGGAACAATTTTATGTCATGACCTAATGGAATGATTGAAAATTATTTAGAATGGGACACCTAAGATGCACATGCAAAATGTGTTTTGATCCTTGGTGGAAGTATGAAAATATAGACACTAACATTTGCCTTATTAGGGATGGCAACTCCTTGGAGGTGTCAAGAACACCGTAGACCAAGTGCCTAACCTTTGGGCCAATATGGTCAAACAATTTAAAAATTGTAGACTATTAAAACTGACTCAAAAACAAACCAAAGTGACTGAGAATTGACTCGAAAAATGACTTTGAAAATAACTCAAAACTGACATAAAAACTCTGAAAATAATAGAAAATCAACAAGCTTTATAGCCTTCACTTCGGGCCCCAAGCCTAAATGATTTTCTGCTCCAAACCTTTCAGAAAATATAAAATGGTATTTACAATGAAAGTGGAACATTCTTTCAGAAGTTGCATTAGAAATAGTAATTTTTCAAGAGCCTACCATTGACTGGTCCTCCTCAACATTCTTTTCCATTCATATCTTTCAGCACATAGGCATTTTGTCCTCAATAAGCTAAGATCTTGTAGGGTCCTTTCCATATATTTTCAAATTTCCCGTGTTTTACTTTCTATTCATTTCTTGCATCCCATCTCAGCACTACATCTTCCAGCTGAAACTTATCTGCCTTGGTTTTGCGATCATAAATATTCTTGATTTTCTCCTGAAGTTTAGAAGCAGTTTGAGAAAATTCCTCCCTTGTTTGCTGAAGGTGAATCATTTGATTGATTCGACGTTGAATATCATCTTCCTCACTACCTGCTTCCTGCAATAATCTCATAACCAGACTACAAGTGATGTAAGAAAAACTGTATTTGTACCATAAACCAATTCAAAGGGTGACATACCTATAGACTTCTTGCTTCTCACTCGGTCTGCCCACAAAGAATTGGTAAGCTTCCTATGCCAATTTTTCTTATTCTCCTCCAACATTTTCTTAATGATATTAAGCAAGGATTTATTAGAGGACTCAACTAATCCATTTCCCCGTGGATAGTATGCGGTAGAATGGCCCAACCTAATGTTATACTTGTTACAAAACTCAATCATCTTCTTTGACTTGAATGCCGCTGCATTATCTATAATAATCTTGTGAGGAAAACCAAAATGAGACAAAATATTAGACTCTAAAAACTGAATAATTATCGTGCTCGTAGGTTGTCTTGTAGGAATAGCCTCGATGCACTTAGTGAAGTAGTCAGTGGCTGTCAGAATCCATCTATGTTGTGCTGATGATGTAGGATGAATTTCCCCAATAAAATTGAGTCCCCACTATTGAAAAGGAGCATTTACTAAAATAAGTTTTAGTGGAAGAGGAGGGAGTTTCCTTCTTCCTTAAAAAACTTAGCATTCATGGCAGCTTGTGACTATTTTGTACAAATCTAAAAATAGAGTCGGCCAATAATACCCTGCTCTCAACACTTTATTAGTTGTTGTTTTCCAAAACAAGTGGCCTCCACAATCTCCCTTATGGAAGTCATCCATTACCTGCTTAGCTTCATCTTCAACCAGACAATTTAAAAGAACACCTCCTAGATCTTTCCAATAAATGGCACTACCTAGAATACATAATTTAGCAGATTTCAATTTCAAAGACCTACACTTACTTTTTGAAATTCCAGGAGGAGGACATAAGTGCTGAAGAACATACACTATATCTGAATACCATGGTGAAGTGAGAAACATTTCTGATACCTATATTAGAGCGCCATGTTCTTCATCATCTAACATTGCTGCAATAAGGTTTATGTCTAGAGCATGTAAGTTGGATTCAACCGTGAGCTTGGATAATCCCTATCCCTTGATTAGCTTGGTGGGCTTGATCTCAAGATCATACTCTAGCATCACTACTATCCATTTACCTCTTCTTCCTTCCGGATCAGTTTGCATAAGAAATTATTTTACAGCTACATTTGGAACATAACCTATAGTGTGTGAATGTAGAATATAGACCCGGAAATCCTTCAAGGCTTTAATTAAGGACAAAGCTTTCTTATCAATAATATTATAGCCAAGAGTAGCATCTCTAATGGCCCGACTGAAAAAAGCAATGGGCTGCTCAACCTTATCCTTCTTTGGCATCAAACCGCAGCTGAGGTGTGCTCATACGCAAATGAAAATATTATAAAATCACTAGTATAATCAGGACTAACCAAAACAGGGGCTGTAGTTAAAACAGGATTTACCAAATTTAAAGACTTCATAGCATCATTAGTCCATTTTACAATGCAGTCCTTCTTCAACATATTAGTCAACTCACACAAATTCTCGGACAAATTAGGAATACATCTGCGTAAGAAATTCATCTTACCATTGAAAGCTTGTATCTCCTTTTTATTGCGTGGAAAATCTATTTTCTGAATTGCTTCCACTCTAGAAGGATCAATGCGAATTCCATCTGTTAGACTCCTATACCAATAGGTTTCATTTTTCATGATTGTCTTGATTGAACTATGGAATATGTTCAAACCTTTTTCTTGAGCAAAGGTGTTCCATATTCTTGAAAAACCAAAAAATCAAAAAATTTAAAAAATGTAAAGAGGGTATACCCTAAAAGAAAAATCAAAGGGTAAGAAAAAATAAAGTGGTCAAAAAAAGTGAAAGAAATGAACCCCAAACAAAAATAGACCAAGGAAAGTGTGCAAATCCAAATGCCACTACTATTTCATTTTTTTTGTAAATAAGTAATTGTGTGCAACTTGTCAAACTTTGCCACAATTTATGAAGGGTCAAACTGTTTAAACTTGACTTATTCATATTTCAATTTCATGTTATAGAATAGAGAATAAATATCTGACCAAACAGTTTAATCTTGGCAGATAAGTAGATAGGTAGAGTTAATAAAAGGTGCTCAATAGTTTAATCTGAGCCCTTGGATGTAATAAGGGTAGAATTAGATAGATTTGCCTTGTAAAAGAAAAGAAGATTGATAAGGGTTTGCAAGTCCAAATGCACCCTAATAAAGAAGAGAAAATGGTAGTGTCAAGTAGATAGGGTAGGTAGATGGTGTTGCAAAACTTTCATGTGATGAATGATGCTGTTAAATGTGTTATTCATTTACTTTCATCACAAGTACTCAAGCAGAAAATGCACTGAAGAATTCACAGAAAGCAAAGTCAAAATCATTAACTTCCCACATCACTTTTTCCCTAAGTTTTTACTAATTTCCCCAAAGTGCTAAGGTATTTGGAGATCAAAGGGGCTCAAGGCATTTCCTTGACTTTTGGAGGGACCGGACCCTCGGCCTGATGATCAAAAGACCTAAGTACTTGAAGTTATCTATTATCATTCACTTTCAATCTTTTCCTAAGTAAAATCCCATTTTTCTTAGGAAAATCATGCAAAATTCCATAAAAATCCCTCAAAATAACTTACTATTCTAAGTTTAAGTGTTGAAAATGAGATATTGTAATTTACTTCAGAAATTGTCACTTTCTTAGATGTGCAAAGTATTTTGCGTTCCCTTGCCCCTTTGTCATATTTACATTTAACTCTATTTACTAAATCCCTAGTCAAAATGCTTTATCCTAAGTATATAACTCCTTTTATATAAATATCCAAAAAACCCATCTTATTATAAAGTTTAACCAAAGTACTTATTTCCCAATTATTCATTAAAAACCCGCATCATGCGCCCTTTGGTTAAATTTATCATTATATAATAGTCCCGCCCTTATGATAAGTTAATTATATTGGTTAATTTATCATATAATAAAAAACATAAATTAGAAATGCTTTAAACATATGATATATATGTTTAACACGAAAAAATAATCAACCCGGAGTTTTATTTTTAAAACCAAAACTTCGGAAAAAACTCCCATGCCACCGTGGCCCATCCACTTGGCATCCCACCCGACACTTTAACTATTGATCGAAACCCTGTCCACAACCCCACTTTCCATTAAACCAAGGGATTAATTAATTATCAGGATTGATTAATAACCTTTGCCTCCGCCTATCAAAATCCTCCTAGGGTGATTAAATTAAACAATAATTGTTTCAAAAACCCGCCGGGCCCGCACGATAAACCCCCGCTTACTCCACGTCCCTTCCCACCGTCCGATCTCCCGCTATGAGATCTACCGCCAGCATTCATTCCGCTACCCATCCAATACCCGAACAATAACCCGCGGGGGCACGGTGGTATTTGACTAGTACTCCGGCCACGCGTCAATAACTTTGTGGAATCGCTGCTCTCGCGTTTAAAACCGCCATTGCTCATAAGCGGTGCGGGGATTACCGCTTACCGCCCGACCCCTGCGCACGTCAGCCCGTACTGAAATGATGTCATTCCTCGAAAAAATAAAAATCCATTTTAACTTGTAAATAAAACAAATTTCGTGTTTTTCCCGTCATTTTCATTACTGAAAGCGACTGCGCCTTCCGCTGCAAAATTCAAATTTTCACTGAAATTTACTCTTCTATCCGATTTCGCTCCAGAATTCCGCCGGACCAGTGTTCAAGCATCCTCTTGCTACCGCCTGATACCTGTTAAAACCCAGTTTGCCTCCAAGAACAGGTATTTATCCTATAGCGCTTCGAACTTCAAAAAGAAACTCTGTTTTCCTTGTTTTCCACTGGATTAGTGATTAAATCTTATCGCTAAGATCATTCTCTGAGGTTTAAAACTGTGAATTGTTCCCCTGAAACTGCAATTGTGCTAATTTCCTTCATTTAAATTGAAATCGCGTCCCGGCTTGTAAAGAAAACCCAGAAACTTCCATTTTGAATACACAAGAACCAAAATGGAAGCTCCGACAGCCCTGAATGTGACTCCACTGAATGCCCCCCACAGAGAGTTAGAATATTTGCCCTTAGTGGATAAAGATTTTCAGATTAAAGACTTGCATTTTGATGAAAGCCCCCTTCTAAGTTATTGTCGCTGCAGAGACGATTATTCGAAGGGGCAAGATGTCATTGGGTTGTGGGAATCCAATCTCCCGAGATATCTCATCCCCTCAGTCATTACTTTCCCAGAAATTATCCACTATTGCCATTCTAACTATGATCCCACTCAAAGAGCTGTAATATCCCCTGGTCAGAGTGTTCTTTTCCCCATTACTCCCCAGGCTATCAATGCAATGCTACATTTTGAACCAGATCAAGAACTAGCACCTTTGTCTATGGAAGAATTGATTGAAAAGTCTAATCAATTGACCCCAGAAAAATTGGAGTCCATTTGCCAGAATTTCATGTTGCCTGAACATCAACCTAAGGGACCTCCTCCCTATGGTTTTTATTATTTCACTAAATTGGGAAGGCTCATCCTAAATATGATATCTTTTGTCTTGGGTTTCAATACAAGTGAATATGTTGATGAAATAACCCTGGTTTTGTTGTCTATCTTTACTCCTGGGCAACCTCCTGAAGTTAAATATGACTTTGCCTCTTTCATAGCCAATAAAATCCATGAACAGTTCATGAGGCTAGATGATGAGAAAGTTTTTAAATATTCCTCAGCTATTTATCATATCATTATCTTTTATCAATCAGAGAAGTTCCCTTTCCCTGTTAAAAATCTTGATGCCAAGGGAAACCCTAGGTCAGTTATATTTTGGTCTCCCATAATTCATTCGTCCTATGATTCTCCCTATTCCTATACTGAGTTCATCGATCTTTTTGTATATCCTGCAACTACTTTGTTGATAGGAATCCCTCCTCCAAGGCTCAGTAATGAAATCAAGAAGATCTTGCAGCTTTCAAGGACTTATAAAGTTGGAGATTGGTATTTATATCAAAACCATTCAGTCATCAGAATCTATGGATGTGAATTACATCCATTCAAGTTGCCAAGATATGTGCCCATGAGACTTTTTGCATTGGAATACTTCAGGAAAATGAATAATTCAGATGTGATTCATTTTTGTAGTGTGAAAAAGAAAGCCCAACTCAGGATTAAAAGTCAATTAGGTCCCTACATATGCAACTCTAGGGATGCTGAGCAAGAAGCAGAAATTATACTACAAAACCATTGCAAGTTCCAAAGAAGTTTTCGTTGGGTTCCTTATGATCCATTTGGTTTTATCTGTGAAAAGAGAATAAAGAACAAATCATCCCCTTACATACATCACAAGATTCCTGAAATAGAACAATATGCCAACCAAGATGAATGGGTTGAAGAAACACTAGTTGAAGAAGAAAGTGAAGAAGACAAAATGAACAAAATTATGAAAGATCTTGAGAAGAAGTATGACCTAGAATCTTATGGTCAAGTGCAGGTACCTCACATAGGCACTTCTTCAGCAGCAAATCTACAGCAGAGATTACAGGAAGGCAGTTCACCAGTTGCAGCAGAGTCAAAAGGCAAAGGAAAGGAACCTGAAATACAGGTCATTGAAACTTTAGTCATGGCAAAGAAACCTCAAACCTCCAGAGCACCTGATCAAACACAAGTTTCTCCCACTCAGGTAAAACATCCTGAAGTTTCAGAATTACAAACTCCATCCAACATGGAAATAGGAAAGAAAAGGTAGGTTCCAGATACTACTCCTCCCAAAGAGTCCTCAAAGATACATCAAGCCAAAAAACAGAAACTAGATCCACTTCCAGATGTGGAAATCATAGATGAGATGTTTGATGATGGAAGAGAAGATAGCCAACTAACTGGCTCTGTTAGTATGACACACACAGATCAGAAAGGAAAAGCTTTGCAAAAGCAATTGAGCACTGAAGTTTCTTCTTTTAGGCCACCAAAAACAGATACAGGGGATATAAAAAGAACTTTCATTAATATAAAGGCAAAGAATGATCCATTGAGAATGAAAGTATATGATCAATATTTGAAAATGGCTCCACATAATCAGGAAAGGTTAATGTCAACATTTGACATTTCACAAGGCAAAATGATGATGAGCCACTTCAAGTCCAAGGTGTCAAAACCCATGACAACAGCTGATTATATTAGAACAAATTTTGAGGTCCTGGCAAAGGACATTCATCCTCTAGATCAGATAGAGCTGCATAAACAAACTGGGGAAATGGTCTATTCCACTCTTACTGATAAGGCCATGGCAGCCCTAAGGCTGCAAGATTCTTTAAATAACACAAGCACCCAATTGCAAATTGAAAAGGCCTCTTCTCAGGCCAAAGATAACAGAATAAAGTCTCTGGAAGACATAATCATCAGCTTGGGTCACAACCCCAAAGATATTAAAAGCATTGAGGCACTAATTAAGAAGAAATATGATGACATAGCTGCACTGAGAAAGTAGCTGAAATTACCAGCCTCAAGGCATCCCCAGACCCAAGAAGTTTTGAAGGGGAATTCACAAGAAGAGATAATGGAGTTGCTCTTAAAGATGACTGAACGACTGGGTGAAACAGAGAAAGGATTGGAACAAGCTTTACAGGAAAAAGAAGCTATCATGCAGGCATCCACCACAGAAGCTACTACAACCACAGGTACTACAACAGCAAAGCAACAAACAGTGCCAGCGTAGGTGAACACTTCTGGTTTAAGTTCTGATGAATTGACAAAACAAATGGAAAGTTTACAATTAAGAGTCACAGAACTTCAAACCACGAAATTGCAGTTAGAAAATTTGGAGCAGAAATATGATACATCTAAGAAGACAGTTGCTGATAATACCAGGGAAATTAAAAGGTTGGAAAGATTAGTTAAGGCTTTAGAAAAGGATCTTTCATTAGAAAATCCTTTGAAGGAAATAAATGAAATTCTTTGGGGTAATATAATTGAATTAATAAAAAGTATTTGGCCCTCTGTTCAAGCAATTTTTGAACAAAATGACTTGATTAAAGTAGCTCAGGAAGAGATAAACAGAACAAGAGATGAATTAAGAGGTAGACCTGAGCAGGCCAATCAACTCATTCAATTTTTGAACACCCGAACTAAGCAACAGCTTGCAGTATTAGGAATTGAGGACAAGACCGGCACCATTTTGGAGATAAAAAGAGTTTTCATCAAAAGAACTTTTATGCAGAATTTGGAAAGGAAGTGCTCAGATATTTTGGCTGATATTAATACTTTCAGAGGAAAATTTCAGGTTTTGTTGGACAGTGGGTTACCCAGTCCTATGCTCTCAGAGGACCAGATAATGGACTTGGAAACCTATGTTAAGAAAATAGATATCCATGCTCAAAATACAACTGCTAGTTCTATCAGTTTGCCAGAAGCAACGTTGCCAACAGGGAGAAATCTCTATGACAGGTTGAAGAATTTATTTCATCTTGAACATGAAATAAAGTATTTGTTCCCTGATCAACCCACTTTTTACAAACTCACAGAGGCTGATGAAATGCTAAAGAAACTTAAAAGAACCGTAATAACAGAAGATCAAAGGTGGAATGACTTATTGGAAATTTTATGAAATTTATCTTCAGGTGGAGAATTTTTTTTACTATCATGTAAAGGATAAATAGTAAGAACAGGTTAAAGAGTATCAGTCGAACAGGTTAAAGAGTATCCGTAAAGACAAAGAGTATCAAACAAGCAAAGAAATTACTCCAAGGGACAGCATCGAGCCCTATTTCAGCACTTACCTCCAATACATTAGCAAAATGAGGAAACAACACACCAGCAATTACATTTTATTCTATCTACGAGACCATCTGTCTCCTTTTTTATTGTAACTTATTTATTAGTCACCCTAAATTGAGGGCTAGGTTAGTGTAAGATATTTTCAATCATTTTTTGTATAAATAAACCCCCAAAGAGAGTATTGAGGGTGGATTCTATTACTTTGCTGTGACATTGAAGTTTTTGGAATAAAAGCATTTTGGAGAAATTTATTTGTGGCTTACTGGATGACAATTTGAAGCTCAGGACTTTTTGCAGGATTCATGTGTCGGACTGCAGTTCAATAAGTTTTTCTATCCTATGTTTTAAGTTCTATATCTTTTTATAATATCATTATGTCCATTTCTGAATAATTTACATAAAGGATTGAATCAGAATTTACTTAATTGTACTCTGATTTCAGATGTGATTGTTCTTAATGTTTTCCTCTAAATTGGTTATAAGCACGAATTCTTAAATGCTCTTGCTTTGCTAATTTAAACATTCTTGATTACTATAATAAAGAATTCTTAATTGCTCTTTGTTTGTAGTCATCTCATTTCTTTCTTTTGAACATGGTGAAAGATTCTTAGCTGCCTTTCATCCCTACAAAATCATCCCATCCACTTTAAATTTTAAGGATTGTTCTCTGTCTAGCTATCTTGCCCTGTAAAGCCATCTTGTGTGTAGAATAGAAATCTAGTAAAGCCATCCTTTGACTCCATAGCCCAATGGACTGAAAACTTTCAACCTTGCCCTTAGTTTGTGGATTCCACCATTTTCAAACAAACTCTTGGATTTACAACTAGCCTAAAACTTTCTAAGAACAAAGATAAATTATAAAGAGAGAGCCCTCTCTGGATGTAGATTGGCTAGATTCTGCATCTGAAGGTTGGTTTGTGGTTACCTCGGGTATACTTTCCTCTTCCACAACTTCAAGGAAAACCTGAGTGATAACACCATCCTTGGAAATTATGTGACCGAGGAGTTTGTCTTCTTCCATGGAAAAAAGACTCTTTTTCGGATTCAGAGAAATTCCGAACTCTTTGCATTTCTAAAAAAAAATTCTCAAATGATGTAGATTCTCATCATTAAAACCAGAAAACACTCTCAAATCATCTAAATACACCACTAAGAAAAAATCCTTCTCGTTAGAAAAAGCTATATCCATCGCCCGCTAAAAATTATCCCCCACATTCTTGAGTCCAATGACATTTTGACATACTGAAAGTCCCCCCACAGTGTTGTGAAAGTAGTTTTATCTTGGTCTTTTTCATGTACCAAAATATAATTATAACCTGAATAACCATCAAGCAGCGACATCCATGATGCTCCAACTACTCTTTGCGGAATATGGTCCATCTTAGGAAGAGGGTAATTATCCTTCAAAGACACTTTATTTAAATTCCAGAAATCAATGCACAACCTTATCTCTCCGGTATTTTTCCTTACCGAAACCAAATTTGAAATCCAATTAGAAAATCTAATTGGAACAATGATACCAGATTTATACAATCGATTTACCTCTTTCTTGATGGATGGCAACAGTCTTGGATTTATCCTTCTTAACTTCTGTCTGAAAGGTTTTTGATTCTGCTTGATGGGAATAGTGTGATAAATAATATTTTTGTCATATAACTTCAAATATGCATAATCCCATGCGAAAATATCATAAAATTCAGATAACAATTTGATGTACTTATCATTTTCTTCGGGAGATAATGTCTTAGACAGTTTAACAATCTTGGGCTTATATGTTGTTCCGATGTTTACGTCTTCCACACCCTTTTTAGTAGGAACCAATGTTAGTTTTCTTGCCACGTCATCCTGATCAAACAACTCTTTTAAAGTTATGAGACCTCTAGGAATAATATTATCCTTCAGCTGCAAAAAATTAATATGATTGGCCTCTATGTTTTGATCATCAGAATCACAAACATCATCAATAAAATAATCTTTGAACTTTCCTTCATTCTGTAAAAAGCTATTAATTTCTTTATCATCCCAAAAAACTTGCCAATACCTTAAGTTATCAGGAACACTAGGTCTATGTTTGACATGAATTTCAAATTTATTACTTGAGTTCATCGGAAATTTGAGATTACTTGCTACTGTAGCAAGCAAATCTGCAATGATATTTTAACTTCTTGGCATCGCTGTCAATGTATATTCATGAAATATTTTAAAGATATCCAAGACTGCATTCTTATAAGCTCTCATTCACGGATGCTTTGCTTGATATTCTCCTTTCACCTGCTTTATGACAAGCTCAGAATCACCATAAACATAAATTATTTTTGCGCCAAGTTTCTTCAAAATTTTGAGACCTGTGATCAATGCTTCATACTCCGCTTTGTTGTTAGAACAATCAAAATCCAATTTATAAGAGCATTCTCTAACATTACTTGGAATTATATCTGGCTTACAAACATGACTTCGGATACAAATTCCAATACCTGCACCTTCCTTACCCAAAGCACCATCGAAATCCATGCTCCAAAGGCCATCTTCGTCTTCTAGATGCTGAAACTTGACTATTGGTTCTGATTTACTTTTGCCGGTCACCTCATTTTCCTATTCTGCACTGATTTTCTGTTCTTCTAAGGGTTGTTTAGAAGAATTCACCATTCATTTTTCTTTATCAAGAACTTCTCTAAAACACTCTGAAACTTCTGGTACATCTTATACCTCTACTACCCGACTATTTACATCATTCAAACTATCATCATTATACAAAATAAAAGATTCTAGATCTGTATGTACAACCTATATTGGATGATTTATGGGCTTATCCTTACTATTTATTATGTACTTCATCTTATTTTCCCAGTACAATTTTCTCAATTGCCTGAAAACAGGAATAGTAGCACAAGAGAATTCAAGTTGTAAAGTACCTTTGATTTCAACTACCCATGATCTAGACAACAACATGCCAGATCGAGGCGATATATCAGCCATCACCACATCCATTACGACATTCTTGGCTAGGATTTGGTCTAAGGAAACCACTAAATCTTTAATGAGACCAATGCAGTGAACTCTACCAGAATCAAATGAATACAAATCATGATATGGTCAGGTGATATCCATTCCCATATTTTCCATAATAGCCTTTGGCATTAAATTATGAGAAGCCTCGGAATCAAGCATATCATTATGAAGTATATACTCATGTAGTCTAAGGCTTAAATAAAAGGGGGGAACTTCACTCTCTTCTAACTGAACATCTATAGCTGGACCGAAAATGAGCTCGGGGTGCTCGTCTTCAACGTTAACCATATCAGACAAATGATCACTTAGCAAAATTTTAGACACATGGTGTTTGTAATGACTATTATTTACTAATTATGTCAAAGGAATGGACACTTTCAATTTAGCTATTTCACTTTCTAAATTAAAATTTGTGACTTTATCTACCTCTTTGATGACGGTATCTCTTCTATCATTTTGATCCTTTGTTACATTCTCCTTTTTCTGAGTCTCTTTCTCTTTAGTAGCTGAGCTTGTTGATGGCTGGTTGATTTTTCTATGATTCTAATCCGCATGCTCTTTACCCTTTCTCTGATTGTTTGGAAGATCATTTTTTGGCTGGACCTTTTTTCTTTTATAAATAGGACTGACAGGTACATCTCTGCTCCTTAAATAATATTATTTCTGTTGTGCACTCAAAGCCTTCATATACCCACACTGATAATCATCAAATTCAGTTTCCAAATAATCATCATTTGCTAAGATGTAGTCCTCATCCTTTGGAATATCTAAATTTTCGGTATACTCTTCATCTTTAGTCAGAAACATGGGCAGAACATTTGTTGTAAATAAATGATTTGTTTCGACAACCGGATCTTCATCTTCTTCCTCTTCCACTCCTTGAACATAATTCTATTGCAGTGGGGCCCGAATTTGCTATTGTTGTACTGGTTGTTCAGATGATTTCTGCTCTCTTTGCTTGATTCTAAGCTGAGGCTACTACTGCCCTCTGAAATTAGGGTTCCGGATTAGCGTTTCAGGCCTATTTGAGATAGATAACCGATCAACCATTCTCTCCATAGTTCAGATTAATGAATCCATCTTAGCATCAGAAGTAGAAGTCTCCTCCTTCACAGTCACTCTCTTTTTAGATCTCATCCTTGCTCTTTTGGATAGCAAATTCTCTTCCACACTTACAACATTCTTTGACATTTCTGCTAAAGTTGTAGGATCACGTTCACGTAGCTGATATGCCATATCAGTATCAAACCCATCCGGAAATTTGACTAAAGCCAAACCTTCGGGTGGTTTGATATGTACGGGAAGAGCATTGTATACTGCATTAAATCTCACAAAATAATCTTGGACACTCTTGCTAACATTTCTTTTGATGTTCTCATATTCGGATAGAATTTGAAAGGAATTTTTATTTTCTTCCCATCTTTCTATGAATTGTCGATGCAAGGCTTCTAAAGAGTTAATAGTGGCTGCTTGTAGAGCTCTGAACCATTTCCTTACTTCCCCTCCTAGAATTTGTACAAAAAGCCTCATCTTCACATCCTCAACATCAATTTCATGAATATCAAAGAAATCATTCATCTTGTCTACGTGCTTTTGGGTTGTCATAGGCTGAGTATTGTCAAACAAAGGGATTTTAGTTTGGTAATCTTGGGGCATAGCATCTGGATTCTGAGGGAGAACAAGGGGGGCATATCTTGTAGCCATGATTAGAGGTGGAGGATTAACAACATGGATTTTGATGTTTGATGTAATCAAGGGAGGATTGGTCACTGATTGAGTAGTGTGAACAGTATGTGAAGAAGAAGGTGAGGGATGAAAAATATTTTGGGTGATAGTAGATGTAGTGACGGTATTTTGAAAAAATGAAGGATCCAAAGAAATAGTAGAAGAAGCTGAGATTTGAGGTCTGCTTATTACCCAAGCATTTATTTGTGAATAAAATTTTTGCAGATTATCAATAATGTGTAAAAGTTGTGACCCTGATTGTGACCTCAATTTAGTATGTGAGAACATATCTTAAACATGATTCTGAAAGGAAATGGAGGAATCAACAATTTTTTCGTCAACCAAACTCAAATATTTTCTCCGGAATAAGCTTTGTTCAAAATTTATATCAAACTCAATATCTTGAAAGGTTTCTAATTTTCTAGGGAGTGAATTAGCTCTAGGAATGGAACTTTTGTCTGATCGATTTCCGGCTAAACTAGATTTCTCCACAATAGTTTTGGCTTTTCATCCTATGTTCTAAGGATCACTAACAATGGTGGGAGGATTTGGATCTGGATTGGATCTACTGTATCTTCGGGAAGTCAATATGTCCAATTTTGAAAACTAACTTTCAATTCAGCCTTTAAATAAAATCTAAACTTATCATCCACAAGTTTAAGAATTTCAAAGAAAACTTACTGGGGTGGATCTGATCTTACTTTTTCTCCCTAGTATGGTCGCCAAAATGTTATCACTCGGATTGAACATCAGGCTGAAAAAGGAAATTTTGAGGTAACCAAAAACCACGCTTAGCCAAGTAGCTAGCCCTACTAAGCAAGGAGAGGGCTCTCTCCATAAGGATCACAACCAAGATGGCTGAGTAAAGAAGATATTAGGCTAGGTATAGTAGCTCAGGGTTTTGATTTTGATTGTATAGGGTTTGGTTGGATCAGAAGGAGTCAAACTGTCAGGGCAAGGAACATTAGGTAAAAATTTCTAGGGTGTTTTATGGGGCAAGGTAGGCATAGTGATTTAGCACTTTAGGATTTCAATGGGTGGGATGATCAAGATAGATGAGGAGCTAGAAAGAGCATGGTGGAATCATGGGTTCTTTATAAACTGAATAAATTACAGACTGTGAATATTTACCCAAAACAGAGCATAACAACTATGGATTTTGTTCATCTAACTTGAAAACATTCACTTAATAGCAGTGAAATTATGGATGAAATAAAAAAAAAATTCTAACATCTGGGCACAAAAGGAGAAACTGAAACTAAACACCATACCATAGGGATCCCATAAAAAAAGTTGCAAATTTGATTAATATTCCTACTCAGAAACTGATACAAAGTGTGTCTATTCAAAAGCTAAGTATCCAACTGAGTCCAACCCTTAAAAATGAGAAATAAGAAGAAGATATAGACCTAAAAACAATTCACCCTAGCCTCAGGGAGTCAAATCCATGAGATGAGGATCAGTTTCCATCAAATGTTGAACAAGAATCTGAAGACTAGGAAGACTGTAATATTCCAAAATGGGAAAATCAACAATACATGCATTAAAAACACATTTTTCAGAAATATGTGTTATAAAATATGAATGAAGCCCATGGATTCATTAGATCAGACATTATAACAACCAAATCTGAAAGGAAATCAGCAACAAATCATTATAGCCTAGTTAAACATGCCTCCCATGCTCAAAACAACCCAAAAACACTGAAACCTTAGACTACTGCAACACAGAATTACTGCAGAAAGTGAAAACGCATTTTTATTGAGGATTTATACTCAGAAATAAGAGACAAAATAGATCTACTCATATATTTATCAATGATGCTCAAAAAACAGAGATCTAGTCTCTTTTACAAAAATCCAAGATGACCTGACAAGGGTTTCTTGATAAACATGAAGTATAGGAAGAAAATGCTGCAGATCTATGGCTGAATCATGTAGAATGGCTGAAGAAATACATACACATGGCTGACCATGCAAAGAAATGGCTGTATCTCCTCCTACTATCTTTTCGAGGAAAAGACTGATCCTCCTCCTGGGAAACTAGCTCATAAACAAGGGTTAAAACCCTCCCACTGCAACACCAAGTAAAATAATGTAGATCATCCAAGAGATTGTGCTATGGCTGTAGGTGACTTCTGGGAAAAGTGCCAGATAATGGAAATGAAGTCCAAAAAACTCCTCTCAGATTTATTAAAAAATATCTCCAAGCAAGAGTTGGGAATTCCCGCATGAGAAAACCCTTGCACTAAACAGTGCATCAAACTTAGCTAAATAATTGAAGCATGCAATAAGTCTAAACAGACCCAATCATCAAATCATATCTACAATAATTTACCATATGGATGTCATTCCCTCCATTATATAGTTGATGAGCTTCCTCACCATGGGTCCCACCCATTCATGAGGTTACTTCCATGAAATGGTTCCTCCTCCAAAATTACGCTGTCTCCATGAGTCCCACTCTTCTATTTACATCGATGTTTGATTTGGTCAACCTTGACTTGATATTCATGCATTTTCTCCTTTCACACCAAAGGTGTCTTTATTCTGATTAGCTAAACTGATCTACATTCACATTGAGCTGTCTTTATTGATGATCCACTCATCCCATATTAATGCTATTTACTTGGTCAAACTTGACCTTGTCCACATATTTTTAGACTTTTTTCACACATGAGGATGATTGATATAGTTATTAACATGATCCCTTTTCACATTAAGAGGTATACTTAAGATACTTATGGGCCTCCTTTCCCATTTATTCATCTAACTATATGTTAAGAGAAAAATTAATATTCCCATTAGCTGCATGCTAATTTAGGAATATTACAGTATTTCCCTCCCAAATGTTACTTGTCCTCAAGCAACTACAAGGGTGCTGAAAAATCTCCCCTCCTCCTCTTGTGGCCTCCAAATCTAACAATCTCCACCATTGCTTCAGAAATTCTACAACAATTCTGTCTCCCAATGGTTCCTCCCAAATGTGTAAGTTGGCCTTTGGTGGAGAAACCAAATGGCTCTGATCATGAAATAATGGAAGGTCTATATGGAAACCTTCTTGCTATTCAATGGCCTCGTCAAGGTATAAGTGATGACATTCATGGGGGACTTCATTCCCAATGAAAGACTCCCATTTCCATGCTATCATCCAAATGAAATGAATCACCTCCCAACTTGGTAATTCATAGAAAATCTCCTCCCAAATGCTCATGAGAGGCATTTCCCAAGTGCTCCAAAAAATCACATGGTCCACCTCATAAGGAAACAAGTGATCTACTATAGTGGCCATATCATCTCCCATTCTCCCCTTTAAGCATGTAGTGCAAAAGCTGTGGGAAATTTCTTTCCCCAGGGACACATCCAACCAATGTGTCTCCCCTCCAAACATGTTCCCAAGAAAGATACATCTTCAACATATGGAATCATAATTAAAGTCATGCTAGCTGCCATATGTAATAAGGGAGAAGGACAATGGTCCCTCATGTGCAACCAACACAGTTTTTCTCCTAACTGCCATAGAGTATGATATAACAAGTGTTCTTTCCACCACTTGTTTGCTGCCCCATTATTCTTGCATGATTGGAGAAGGTGTATAATGGTTGGTGTAAATGAATCACACCATGAATAATACATTATCCCCCCAAAATATTCTAGGTAATGGTTAATATCATCATTTCTCATGGGCCCAAGTAGCCCATGAAGCAAATAAGGAAGAGTGCCCCCCCTTGGAGCAATGTTCTGCACACGTGTGGTAAGAAAATGAAAGTATAAAGTAAATACATCATGATGTTCAGAAATACAATCCTTACCATACACTTGATTTGAATCAGTGAGGTAGCTCACGGATGAGATCCCTCTCACACCCAATGAATAAGGAGGTGATAATGATAACTCTTCCCAAGAGCTATGTTCCTCCTCAACCAACAAATAATCTATGCACTTCCTCATGTGATAGTGCATCTCCTCTTTGAAGTTTTCCCACATAAATCCCTCCAAGATAGTATAGTATGCTTCAATGAAACTAGTGGGATTAGAAAGAAAGATCTCATAGGCTACATATAGTAGTTTTTCCTTGAGAATGGAGTCTCTAGTCAAATAGATCTGATCATGAAAGTAAATTACTCCATCAACCACTTTATACCTCCCATCCATCACTTGCCCATAAATAACCTTACATGTGAAGAGGTTCTTGGAATATTCCACCAAGAGTTGGGACTCCCAATATGGATCTAGGCTTCCCAACAATGACAACACTATAGAAATTTGAAATGAGGTGCCTTTCATATGATAACTCTCCTCTTTGACATGATCAATAACAAAGCCACATGTTGGAGCAATGCCACTCCACATTTGCTACCTCTCTTGCTCAAGACAAGATTGAAGTATATGGAAGTCAACCCTTCTTGAAAGGTTTCTCTCTTCCAAAACTTCCATAGTTTGGCCCATCCATTCAAGAGTGGTAATACCCTCTTGTCATATTCAGAAATATTCATTATATATAGAAGTATCATTTTCTACTCCAAGGATATGGAGTGGCCATTTGACACCATCCTCATGTCACCATATATTTTTGAATCCTCCTTTTCCAGCAAAAATAGCTGAGTGGAAAATAATAATGTCCCTATCAGAAAATTGCTCATCTCTCCTTGGAACACATCAATGGTTCTCAACGCTGTGGTAGCTCCTCTCAAGGCTCCTTCCTTAGCCAAATATGTCACTGCTGCACATAGTTGAGAGAACACTTTATTCTTCTTCCAATCAGGGGGTCTCCTTGGTGGAATGCCTCCATGCCAAGGGACATCAAGGCATAGAGCAGGATGTATATGTGTATGAACTGATTTGTCCTTGCCTTCACTGCACAATTCCTCCTGCCTCTTTTGTGCATTAATTTTCTAAAATAGAGAGGGGTGTGTGCTCCTCATCATGTGATGCTTGTCTTCCCCTTTATCTCCTTCTACCTTCAAGATCTCACCATTTGCTAATGATGGCACATGCTGCACATGGATTGTTCCATGATATCCATATGTGAGATTCTTTAGAACTCCTTGCAAGAGTGAAAGAGTCTCTCTCCTTGGAGCAAGTGCTCCATCTTCCTTTTCATGAGGTACTGGATGTGCTCTTAATATGACATCATTGTTACCTCCAACCTTCTCTTCCTCCTCATCAATATCTGTGAATTCCTCATAAAAAATGAGAGACCTTAGATCTAGGTCTTCCCTTCAAGGAGGAATCTCCATGTCTTTCCCTTGAGAAGAAAGCTCATCATGCAATGGGGAATTTTCCCTTGGCAAGGTATACAAGTTTTCATCCCCCTCAATGGTTTTTTGAAATGGAGTTGGGTTTATAGATCCTTGCAACCCATGCAAAGGTTTTGTTTGTTTTGGTTTGATTAGCTCCACAGAAGGTGTTTCATAAAATTGTTCATGAAACCTTTCCACTACTCTTCTAATGAAATTTGCAGAAGTAGATGTATTTTCATTCTTTAATGAAAAGGACTCAAACAACCACCAAGCATAAGCCTTACCTTAAAAATTTAGCGCTGCTACTTTAAAGGCTTCATTTTCTCAAACTTGATGTTGCTGCACATAGGTGTCTAGCTCCTCCATCCAAGATCTAGCTGAACATTTAGGTGATCCATCAAAAGCAGATAGAAATAATCTACCCACATCATGCTGCTTTCTCCTTGTGCTTCTCTCCTCCTTTATCTTACAAAACCCTTGGAATCTTAGGTGATCTTTGAACCTCTTAGATTGAGATTCATACTCTTGCAAATAATCACCAAGAGTCTCCTTCTTTGGCACATCTCCTTTCTCCATCTCATTTGTCATGAACATATGGCTGGTAGAGCATTGTAAATCTGATGGTGTGGCTGAATACTCACACCCATAATATGAGGAACTAGGGCTTTCCTCATGTACAAATCTTGTTGAGGAATCTCCATGTTTTTCCCTCCTCATTTCTTTGATGTCTTTGCTGATACCATGCAAAGTTTGAAGAAGAGGTTTTGAGAACTCCTTCCCAATAGACAATAAGGGTTTGCCTTGATACCTTTTGAAGATCCTCTCCTTCCTATGAGAATACTCCATAATGGTTGAAATACACAGGCTGAGCGAATATTAGAGCTCTGATACCACTGTAATATTCCCAAATGGGAAAATCATCAATACATGCATTAAAAACGCATTTTTCAGAAATCTGTGTTATAACAGATGCATGCAGCCCATGGATCCATTAGATCAGACATTATAACAACCAAATCTGAAAGGAAATAAGAAACAAATCATTATAGCCTAGTTAAACAGGCCTCCCATGATCAAAACAACCCAAAAACACTGAAACCCTAAGACTACTACAACACAGAATTACTGCAGAAAGTGACAGCGCAATTTACTCAGAAATAAGAGACAAAATAGATCTGCTCATATATTGATCGATGATGCTAAAAAAATAGAGATCTAGTCTCTTTTACAAAAATCCAAGATGAATCGACAAGGGTTTCTTGATAAACATGAAGTACATGAAGCAAATGCTGCATATCTATGGCTGAATCATGCAGAATGGTTGAAGCACTGCATGCATATGGCTAACCATGCAAATAAATGGTTGTAGCTCCTCCTACTAGCTTTCCGGGAAAAATAATGATCCTCCTCCTGGGACACTAGCTCATAAAACAAGGGTTAAAACCCTCCCACTGCAACACCATGTAAAATAATGCAGATCCTCCAAGAGACTGCGCTGTGGCTATAGGTGACTGCTTGGCAAAGTGCTAGATAGTGGAAATGAAGTCCAGAAAGCTCCTCTCATATTTCTTAAACAATATCTCCAAGAAAGAGTTGGGAATTCCCGCAAGAGAAAACCCTTGCACTAAACAATGCAGCAAACTTAGCTAAACAACTGAAGCATGCAATAAGTCTAAACAGACCCAATCCTCAAATCATATCTTCAATCATGTCCCATATGGCTGCCATTCCCTCCATTATATAGTTGATGAGATTCCTCACCATGGGTCCCACCCATTCATGAGGTTAATTCCATGCAAAGGTTCCTCCTCCAAAATTACTCTGTCTCCATGAGTCCCACTCTTCTATTTATAACGTTGTTTGATTTGGTCAACCTTGACTTGATCTTCATGCATTGTCTCCTTTCACACCAAAGGTGTCTTTATTCTGACTATCTAAACTGATCTACATTCACATTGAGCTGTCTTTGTTGATGATCCACTCATCCCATATTAATTTTGTTGACTTCGTCAAACTTGAACTTGTCCACATATTTTTAGACTTTGTTCACACATGAGGATGCTTGATCTAGTTATTAACATGATCCCTTTTCACATTAAGAGGGATTTTATGCCTACTTAAGATACTTATGGGCCTCCTTACCCATTTATTCATATAAATAGATGTTAATAGCAAAATTAATATTCCCATTAGCTGCATGCTAATTTAGAAATATTACAAAGACACAACAACTTGCCTCTAAAAGAGAGTAAACTAATTCATTTGACCTCTAGAGGACTCAAGTTAATGAATCTACCCATAGTAAACTAATCCTCATCAAAATTACATTCATATTTATCAATTACATCAATGAAAACCCCAACTAGTGAGGTAAAACACAAAAATCACGTGACAAACAGAGAAAACTCCAAAACAAGCATAATTTGTCCTATGCGTAGCGCAAAGGAGGAAAACATAGCCTTTCTTGCAGGTCACTTTTGACTGACTTATCGGTGTCCAAATTGAGCTCATGATAGCTCATTGGAAAGCTTGTCCTGTCTAGTTTCTAGATGTTGTTGTAGTTCCTAATTTGGAGCTGTTTTGACCCCTCAAAGGTGCAATCTTCCAAGACCGCCTCTATGCCACCTTGAAAAAGAGGTAGAAACATGATTTTTTGGGTGTTTTTAGCCCTTTTGTCTGACCAGTTTTTCTCCAAATGTTTAGAAAACGTACAACGGTCATTTAATAATCATTATGAACACAATTATGTCTTCCTTTTGTCCATTGGATGCCCCAAAAGAGTGTGGAGCGCCAAGGCACTGTGCATAGAGCATAAATTTCTGTGTTTTTCAAATTCTACCCAAAAAATAAAAAATTTCCCAAAATTTTCAAAAATTTTCAAAATTTGTGGGATAGGCCCACAATCACATATCAAGTTGAGCTAAGGAGGCATCAAAAATTATCTTGAGTTTTTCACCTCCTTTCATGACCTTCCAGATCTTCTTCAATTTATCCTTCATCTATTTGACCTTGATATTGCAAATTTTGTTCCGTGTTTGATAGTGATGGGCCATGTGCCTGAGCATCTGATTGTCTCTTTTGGCCTTCATTAGTAGCTCCTCCAAGTGAATATTTACTCTCTAAAGCCACACTTATCTGTCATCTTCAATCTCCTTTGCCAACTGCTAGTAAAAACTCAGACTTTGGGCTTCTTGCTTTTCTTTCTCCAATGCTCTTTTGAGGCCTCTTGTCTTTGGCCTTTTCCTAATGTTTTCAGCCTCCTAGGGATCTTCCATATCTGCTTTATTAATCATGTTTTTACTCCTCTCCTGTAGCAACTTCATCTCTAAAAGAGTTTTCTTGTCTGTCAACTGTTTGTTCTCTTGCTCTAGGAAATAGATGATTAATTTTGGTGTCTCAAGATGGGTTTGTAGCTCTCTGATATGTGCCTCCTTTTCTTTGAGTGCAATGCTTGATGTGGTAGTGTCATCAAACCCTTCAAGTTATACTAGCTCAAAATACACCTCTACCTCATGGGCATCTTCATGCTCTTGATCTGTTTCTCCATGGCTGACCTCTATGACTTTCTCTTTTCCCTTCAATGCCTGGTGTACCTGTTTTGTTGATGAAGAAGGCAAATCCCCTTTTGACACCAAGTGGAGCAAAAATTTTCCTCTGTGATGATGAAGAAGGAAAGGCCCCTTCCACACCATGTGGAGCAAGCACTTGCCTCTCTGCTACAAACAGTTTTCTAAGCCCTCTTTTATATGTTACACTGCATTCTTTGACTTACCTGGGTGGTTTGACTTGATGCTTCCTTGTTTTTGTAGCTGCAGGGCTAGTAGATTTCTCTCTTCTCTCTTGTGGCATTGGTGGAGGAATTTTGGGATTTGTGAATATTTCATTGTGAATGAAAGTATCCCAAGAGATTTTGAGTGGATTTAGATGATGAAGCACAATGAGTTTGATGAGGGAGTGATGATAGAGTCTGTTCATCTGCTGATGATAGTCTTTCTTTGCCACCAAGTATGCCATCTTCTCAATGTTCCAGAGCAAGAAGTATGGGATGTTCATCATCCTCACCCTAGTGAAATGCATGAGCAGCCTGATATGATATGTATACAATCTAGATAATTTTCCCTCACAAGTGAAGTATCTCATGATAATATTCATCATCTGTGCATACTTGCTGAGGAGGAAACTGAAGGGGAAAAACTTTCTTTTTTCATTATTGTAATTGGTCTTGTGGTAAGGCTCAAAATAATGATCACCCATGACCTATGCTTTGTACCATCTCTCCCCTACATTTGGAATCCCTGTAGCATCAGCAATAATAGAAGTGGAAATGGAAAAATTTACGCCTGCAAGAGTTACCCTATTATCATGGAGGTTCAGTATGAAAAGCCTAGTCAACTTAGGGTGATGCTGAACTCTTTCCATCTTTTCACAAAACTCATAGCACCCAACATATCTGAAACATGACACAGCTAAAGGTGAAGCCTCTAGCTCTCTAAGGTTTGCTGGCTCTACTTTGGTGATTCTGCCTCCCTTGTGTGGCCTTCTTCGATGTACAATCTCATCTTCCTCAAACTCATCATCACTATGTTCCTCCTCTCTGTAATCTCTATCCTCTCTCTCCATGCTTGTTTCTTTGGCACTTTGGAAACCTTGTTTTGGAGGTGAAGAGGAAATCTTGAAGTGTTTGGAGGAGTTTGGGAGGGTTTTGGCCCTATGCGCAATGCCTTACCTAGGTGAGCAGTGCCCTATCTCTATGCGCAACGCCGTGTAATTTTGCACTGGCAGGAATGCTCTATGCGCAGTGCCATAGCTCTATGTGCAACGCCAATTCTCTATGTGCAGTCCTGCCCAATTTCTGCAATTTTTTCCTTTCAAACCAATTTTGCTCCAAAATCACGTTTTTCTCCTTGACACATGAACAAATGAGGATTTATTTTGGAAAATGGGCTTTTATACTTTGAATGAATTTTGGATTTTTAATGACTGGGACCCACACTTCTTTCTTCTCATTAACCTTTCAAAATACCTTTTGATGCTTTTGGATGATTGACATGGCCTTTGTATTTTTCATCAAATGTATTTAGCTAGGAATAAATAGCTTTTTTAGAATTTATTATATATAGTGACTTTAAAATTACATAAAACTAGAACATAAAAATATCTCTGTTTTTATCTCAAAAATGTGATTTTTGAGATGAAAACTTATAAAGATGAAATGTAAATTTACATGGAAAACTTGAATGAAGCAAACCATGAGTTTATTCTGGGTCACCTTCACACCTTCTACTGCCATTTATTGAAAATGAGACAATGCAATGATTTGACCTAATGAAACCCTAATGACTTAATGAAAAATGAAAGAAACTGACTCAATGAGTGATTTTGAATAAAAGTGAAATGAGAGCAGAATTGTTCTCAGCACGATGAAGACATGGAAGAGGGTCAACATGCATATACTTGTGAAGAAATATGGGACATTTGACAAGGAAAACCACCAGTGGAACAATTTTATATCATGACCTAATGGAATGATTGAAAATTCTTTAGAATGGGACACCTAAGATGCACATGCAAAATGTGTTTTGATCCTTGGTGGAAGTATGCACATACTGACACTAACAATACCTATGGAGTTGCCTACTCTTCCTATTCATGAAGTGAAGCTATAAAATTTATGTGTAGTGCATGGAAATTGGACACAATGATTAGTTTTTCCAATCCTTGACCTTGGATGAGCTTAGTGGGATTTATCTCAATTTCATATTCTAGAATAATTGCAATCCGTTTACCTCTTTTCCCATCTGGATCAGTTTTTGTAAGGGTATATTTTACCACGACATTTGGGACAAATGCAATGATATGGGAAGGTAGAATGTAAACTATGAAATCTTTGATTCCTTTTACTAAAGCAAAGAATTGTTTCTCCATGATAGTGTATTTTAATGAGGAATCCCTCAAATCTTTGCTGAAGAAAGAAATTGGTTGTTCATATCCTTCACTTTTTTCCGCAACAAAACTGCTGCAATGGTGTGTTTAGATGAAAAATAAAAAAATCATAGAATCCTTTGTAAATTCAGGGCTAAGTAACACAAGAGTTCGTGTCAATGCCTGTTTTACTTCATCAAATGAATGTTTTTCTTCTAGGTTCCATTTTACTTCAGTGTCTCTTCTTAGCATATTATTTATAGCCCTTAGAAGCTCAACTATATTGGGTATAAATATCCTTAGGAAATTTATCCTACCATTGAAAGACTGCACTTCTTTTTTGTTTCTTGGAGGATTAATTTTCATAATTCATTCAATCCTACTAGGATCAATTTTAATACCATCTTTTGAAAGTATATGGCCTAACAATTTTCTTTCTTCTAAACCAAACAGAGATTTCTTTGGATTCAAAGATATGCCAAATTTCCTAAATCTTTAAAAAAAAAATTTCAAGTGATGTAAATGATCCTCATCAACTTTGGAGAAAAAATTTATGTCATCTAAATATTTCACAATTAATTTGTCTCTTTCATCTGCAAATTCTATATCCATTTCTCTTTGAAAAGTAGTCCCTGCATTCATCAATCCAAAAGACATTTTAACAAACATAAATTTTCCCCAAGGTGTTGTAAAAGTTGTCTTATCTTGATCATCTAGACGTACTCAAATATGGTTATAACCAGAAAAACCATCCCACATTGAAATCCTGCTTGATCCAACTACCCCTTTAAGTATATGATCCATATTTGGTAGGGTTAGTTAGCTTTGAGAGAGAATTTATTCATGTTTCTAAAATCCACAAACAACCTTATTTCACCAGACTTTTTCCTCACTAGTACCTACTTTGACACCCATTTAGAGAATCTGAGTGGTACTATAATCTTTGCATCAAACTATTTTTTAACCTCTTTTTCTATCAAAGGAAGTATAATAGGATTAACTCTCCTCAATTTTTGTTTAAAAGGTTTTTGATCCTCCTTGATGGGTATGGTATGTTGAATTATGGCTTTGTCATAAACCTTTAAATCTTGATATCCCCATGCAAAGACATATGTATAGTGTTTAAACAAATCTATGGATTTTTGTTTTTCTTTAGGAGGTAATGATTTGGAGAGCTTAACAATTTTAGGATTTTCTTCAGTACCTATATTGCAATCCTCTACTTTGGATCTAGTTGGTTGAATTGAAGGCTTTTTTCCTACATCATTAAAATAAAATAATTCTTCAAGCAGTACAACACCCCTTGGAATTTTATTATTCTTTAATTGCAATATTTTAGATTCCTCAAAGTATTCATCAATTTGATCGAAAATGTTTCCCTCTTCATTTTCTTCACTGTCTTGTCCTATGTCAATGTTCAAATTTTCAAACTCCTCTTTAGTTGCAAGAAATTGTCGAGTTGTTTGTCATTATAAAAAACTTTCCAGTAACTGATATTATCTGGAATAGAAGGTTTATGTTTGAAATCAATTTCTAGTTTTTTGCTTGCTATAAAATGAATTTTTCAAGTACTTGTAGAAGTAGTTAATGCATCAACAAAAAAAATTGATCTCTAGGAATTAATGATAGTTTTTATTCTGGAAAACACAACAAAAAATATAAAACATCATTTCTATATGATCTCATTCTAGGATTTATAACTAAATATTTACCTTTGATTTTCTTTATGATCAATTCATAATATCCATGATTTGAAATATTCTTTTCTCCCATTTGTTTTAATTTTTGCAGTCATAATAGAAAAGCTTCATATTCAGCTACATTATTTGTGCACTCAAAATTCAGTTTGTAAGAATATTTCTTTGTTGTACCTGATTGTGTATCAAAGATCCATACTATAATACCAGCTCCTTCTTTACTTACTACCCCATCAAAATCCATGTTCCATAACCCATCTTGCTTTACTTGTTCTTGAGATTCTATTTTTTCTTCTTTGACATTCTTCTCTTCTGATTTTATGTATACAACATGATCTTCTTATTCCAAACAAATGTCATTGCACAAGATAAGAGAATCCATATCTGAATGCACATAGTAGATAGAATAATTATTAGGTTTGGCCTAGCTACTCACCATATATTTCATTAAGGTATCCCTATACAATATTGTTTTTTGGTCGGAAACAAGAATTGTTGCATATGTCATATTCAATTGTACTGTACCCTGTAATTTTTCTCCCTATGATCTCAATAAGAGCATGCCATACTTAGGAGGAATATTAGCCACAACAATATCCATCACTAAAATTTTGGTTGGGATTTGTGTGAGAGTAACACACAAATATTTGACTAATCCAAAGAATTTTACTCTATTCGAATCAAAGGAGTAAAGGTATTTATAAGGTCTTGTTATATCTAAACCCAATTTTTCCATGATTTATTTTGGCATAAGATTGTGTGAGGCACCTGAATCTAGCATGGAATTATGTAGAATAAAATCAAGGATGTTAATACTAACATAAAATGGAGGAACACTGCCATCTTGTGGAATACCATCTACTTCAGGTCTGAATCGAAATTTGGGTTGATCATCAGTTACATTAGCACTGTCAGTTCCTTCCTCAATTTGTAGTGCCTTTACAAGTTGACTTCTATAGACATCCTTTTTTACTAATTCAAGCAATGGAACTGGAATTTTTACTTTTGAAAGCTCATTTTCAATATTGAAAGATGTTTGAGACTTTTCCACTTCCTTAATACTTACCTCTTGTTTTTTAGGAGTTTCTTTCTGATTGAATTCATTTGTTTGACTAGTAGAAGCTATATCCGTGGGTGACTTTTTGGGAGGGTTTGCTGCCCTTTTTTTGCTTCTTAGGTTGTATTTATTATGTACTTCCATAATAGAATTTTGATATCCTTGTTAATAATTTGATGATTTTTCAAGCATATCCTCTGGTAATGAAGATTGAAATAGGTCTTGTTCTTCTTTTGTTAGAAAAAAAAGGTATGTTTCACCTTCTCCAAAAATATTTGATCTTCTTCTAGTTCTTACATAGTTTTTTATTCTTTTTCAACAAATTTTCTTGAAAAGGGGGTTTGATATGTTTCTAATCAGCTTGACCTCTTTTTTCTCTTTGTTTATTTTGAGGTTGTGGTCTTCTAAAATTTGGATTTCGAATTTGAGGTCCCCCTTGAGGTTCCCTAGGAGGTGTTCTATCTGCCATATTCATTCTATCCATCATTTTTTCCATAGTTTTAACTAGATTGTCTAGTTTTAAGTCTGATGAAGAAGAAGGTTCTTCTTTGATAGTGGCCCTTCTTTCAGTTCTTAACTTAGCTATTTTGGATAATAAATTAGCCTCTATACTAACAAAATTTAGTTGCATCTCTTCAAGTGTGTTTTGGTTTCTTTCTCTCAACTGATAAACCACATCAGCATCAAATCCTTCTAGAAAATGGATTAGGGCCAATCCAGGTGGGGGTTTTATTGTAGCTAGGATAGAGTTGTAAACATTTTTAAATTTAGTGCGATAATCCTAGACAGTTTCATTTGGGGCCCTCTTTAAACCTTCATATTCTGAAAGAATTTGGAGGGGGTTCTTTTTAACTTCCCATCTAGTAATAAAACTTTGATGGAACTGTTGTAGATCTACAATACTTCCAGTTGGTAATTCTCTATACCATATATTTAATTCTTCCATTAAAATTTGTGCAAAAAACCTCATTTTCACATCATCAAAACCTACTTCTTCTAGATCAGAGAATTCATTTATTCTATCAATTTGTTGTTGCACTGCTATAGGACTTGTACAATCAAATTATGGTATTCTCTGTGCATAGTTTTGTGGCATGTCATGTAATGGTGTTTGCAATTCTAAACGAGCATATCCTCCTACCATGACTAGAATATGAGTTGTGGATGATGTTACAATAGTAGTTGATGAAGGAGGTGGAGGGGCTGTAGAAGAAGATGGGAATGTTGTAGTATGTGCAATTGGTTTATTAGAAATACGAGTTGAAACTGAAAAAGGGGTGAATGAAAATGGAATGGTAGATGAAGGTGGAATAAATGTAGGAATTGGAAATGAAGAAGAAATAATAGTAAAAGAGTGTTTATCAACACCTTCAATGGTTCTATTTAATATTTTAACAAGATCTTCAAGTTTTTAAAACTACTTTAAAGTATCTTTATCATATTGTGAAGTATGTGAATTATGAACTGTACGAAAAGGTTTTAATTGAGCTTCATCCAAAATAGTTTCATGTGTAAATTTTTTTGATTTAGATCTGAAAATACTATTCTCAATTTGAAAATCAAACTGAATATCTTTGATTGTTACAATACTTTCTGGCAAAGAATTTTTTCTTGATAAGGAGCTATTACTAGCTTGACTTGCTGTGGAATTCTTTTTCCTTAACAAAATTTCAAGATCTTTTATATTTTTTGGAGGGTTAGGATCTTGATTAGATCTAGTATATATCATTTTGGGAGAAATATCTTATTATTAAACTATCCTTAATATAATGGTATTCACAAAGATTAATATACAAGTTTTAGGTGAGGGATGTCCAACATTTAGATTTCTATTTCATTGTCACTTATAAGGAAATAGTACTTAGGGACTTTGGACTTAGATTTGTCACGGGAATTTCTTTTTTTTTATGAGGCTCGTTCCTCAGTATGGTCACCACTATGTTAATACTTCGTAATTTTCCTAGGCTGGGAAGAAATTGTAGAGGTAACCAAAAAACCACTTGTAAAGTTGGGATCTAGCCCTTCCAACTTCAGAGGGGGATCTATGTTTATGATTTAGATTTGTTGTTTAAAGGTATTAGAATATTTATTGAGTTCAGAGGTTGATTTTTGAAAGATTTGGTTGAAACTTCAAGAATAATCCATTAGTAAATGGAGTCATAAACCTTAAGTAAATCAAGTGTATAAATAACATATGAAGTGTAGCAGGGCAAGGTAGGCAGACTATTGGATCTTTGGAGCTTTGTGGAGTGAATTGTCGAAAAATAATTAGATTCAATTAAACATAGAGCATTTAAAAATGAATTCTATATTTAATTTCAGCTTAAAAACAGAGATATTTTTTATAATCGAAATCAAAGTGTACTTAAACAAATTCAAACCTTAATTTTCTTTAAACAATAGAGATAAGAAAAACATATGGAAAGACAGAGAAATAACAATTTCACATTAAGAAGAACATCACCAATTTGTATGACATGGGAATCCTAGAAAAACTTTATGCATTACTGAAAATGATCACTTTTAGCTCAGTGAACAACTTTACATCAAAAAACCTTCTTTCTTCATACAAGTTCCAACCCATAATACTTCAAATTATGAAGTATTTATAAAATTATTAACAAAATATCTTGATTTAAAATATCAAGATTTATTACACAATATCTCAAAAAATATTTATAAAAATAGTACAAAAATATAGGACAATACAAACTGATGAAGCTGTTGGCACTATCTTCAAGGATTCCTGGTGATGACTAGGCCTGAAAAAACTATTGCTATGTTGCTGAAGATGTAAAACTAATTTTTACTCCAAAATTTTGTTGGACATTGTGTTCAATTCTCCCCGTGTGTTTCGTGACATGGACTAACCACCTCTCGTGTATCCTAACTCTGGCGATTGTAGCAGAGACTAATGCCTGTGGGTTTTGGTCTAACGACAATCGTGAGTTCCAACAAGTGGTATTAGAGTGACAGGTCTCGAGTTTGAAACTCACTCGGCTTGCGTTAAGGGGGAGATTGTTGGACATTGTGTTTAATGCTCCCCATGTGTTTCGTGACATGGACTAACCGCCTCTCATGGATCCTAAATTTGGTGATTGTAGCGGAGACTAGTGGCTGGAGGTTTTGGTCTAACGACAATCGTGAGTTCCAAAAAATTTGACACAACTTATCCCATAGATTCTCATCTGGGATGGAGAATTTAACTAACTTCTTGTAAGTTTCATCCACCTTGGTATATTTATGGATAGTTGGTTTGATTGAAAACAATTGTTTTATTTCATGTTTAATGAGCAGGTCCAATTTCAAAGCCTCCATGAAATATTTCCCTGTGATGGTTCCTTTGATGGTGGAAAACTTTTCCTTTGCTATGGTGTATAATTTTTACCGATAATATGTAAATTGAACTAAATCATCTCCAATTAATTTTAGCCCTGGCACCCCCTTTTAATGCAGCACAATCAATTTTCTATGAATTTTCTGGATGTTGGCCTCCAAGTTATGCCATTTATTTTCTAATTGAAAAATTAGATTCTTTTTGGTAAGGAATCTTTTGACTTCAAGGATGATTTATGCCCTGTCTACAATCTCAAATTAATATATTTAATCCTTAGTATTTTAATTTAGAATCGTTATCAATGTATTGGCTTCACCTGGAATCTGTCCCAAACTATATTTTACCTTTTCAACGATCTCCTTTGATCTTTGTACTAGTTCCTCCTACTAAAAAATTATCTCAATAGAGGGCCACATTTCAGTGATAGCTTCATTTATTTCGGCCCATATGTTCTCCTTATATTGGGAAAGTTTTTGAGCCATAACAGACTCTTTTTCTGGTTGTTCAATTCATTGGGAAATTTTGTGACTCTTTTGAAGCTTTGCTACATATGTATTGTCAATTTTCAACTTTTGTTCTAGAATGTTTTTAAGCTGAGATTTCATCTTTTCAATTTCTTGCCCTCTGATGGACAAGTATTCCATGGCCTTGATTAATTCTCATGATGCATATTTAGACTGTACCCTTGTTGTGATGCCTGCTGAAGTGGATTCTTCTGCTATCAATGTACCTGCAATGGGAATTGTATCTACAATAGGAACTGCTATGAGTGGAATGACTATTAGCTGAGAGGAATTTTCCTTTCCCTTTAAAAACTTCTCCTTCTCAATATCCATTTGTTTAATTTGACCATTTTGTTCAATGATTCTCTTGAACATATCTTATTTTTTTTCCTCTAAGTGTTCAACTTCTTTTGCTTGAGGATCTTCAATGGATGGAAACTTGAGTTGCTTCCTTAATGCGACAATGTCTGCATTCTTTATTTTAACAATTTATTTAACAACCTTTACATCTTTAGGATCATATCACAGTTTTATCACTATATCCTTAAAAGATAAATTTTTTGTGTCTTTAGCCAAAGAGGTTATTGATGGGCCTCTAAATTAGACATAAAATAAGGCCCATCTAACCTTTCTTAAGCCCATCTACCTTCCTTATTCACATGAATATATATATTAAATCTCTCCTTCTGCACAATATTTTCTTAGGAAGGTTTAAAGGTAATTGCATATTTGTGCCTGATATTGGTTATTTTGTAGAATATTGTGAGAATATTTGGCAGATTATGTAGATTTGGAGAAGGAGATGATTTAGGGACTTGCTACTTGCCACTGGAAGATCAAGATTGGAGAATAAATGAGCACAATATCAGGAAATTAGGGAGAAATATTGGAGAGATTCAAGGGGGCTGTCCACACTCCTTAACTCTAAAAGATAGCCAAAGGATCCTCATGACATCCCCTCCAGCAATTCGAATTCTAGAGGCATCCAATCAACTCAAGACCATGTGCACTCAAGCCATACTTCACTTGGAGTCAAGTGGACTCATTACCTATTTTTTAGGGAGTTATTGGTAGCTGCCCTTGAGGATATATAAAGCTAATCAAGAGCTAATTAGGTTCGATTCTATTCCATTCTAGTCTGGCCATTCGATTATGGTCCATTCAATACAGTCCATTCCATCCCATGCCATCCATTTTCCATTCTATTAGGCTTTTGATGTTTAAGACCTTCGGGATGTAATAAGATTTCATTTTAATGCAATGAGTACTCAGATGACATTTCGTTGATCTAGTTTCAGAGAGTTGGGCTCGTGGAATAGGGACCAATCCATGTGCCTCAACTTCTCTACCTATTACCATTCTTTCCTTTCTGTCATTTAGCTAGTTTGTTTCTATGCATTAGTTATTTTTTGTTTCTGTCATTTAGTTAATCTTGCTTCTGATAGTTTCAAGCTACTATTTCGAATTACTGCAGTAGGTTTTCATTTGCTTAATAGAATGGAGGATAAAACCCTAAAAGTTGTGGATCTAGACTTCCCTTCTCATCTCTGTCAATAGAGCTCGAGGGGGGTAGGCTTTCACATAGGCCAAAAAAATTGATTTTTTTTCACTATTATTATCACACATTCTTTTATGTTTTCCCGTACATGAATCCGCAAGTTTGTTTGTAGGAAACAGTATTAAAGTTCCAGAGAAGTTCACCCTAGCCTTCTCGCTTCATTTTCCATCTCTGCTATTATGATTCTATCCCCTTCTATTTTCACTTATTTGCAACTACCGCACCCTTTTTATTCCCAAAAACACTTCAAAATGACTAAGTGTGCCTTCTGTTCCTTCGTTTTCACATTTTGCGGCTATCACAGCCATTTTAACGAAAAACACTTGACAAACCATAAAAGTTTGACCTCCACCCTTTTCTTCTCGGTTCTCCCGCTACCGAACATCGAAATTGCAGTTCGCAACAGTTACCCTTTTCTTTTAATACTTACAACACCGATCTGCTGATTGCGATATTGCGATTGCGCTCTGCCGCCAGTCCCACCATCACGTCACCCGTCGCATTTCACAGTTCACACCATTTAATTGGTTTTCGTTAACACTTACTTCTTCCAACAACTGATTGCGATATTGCAATATCGTGTATTGCACTTTGCAACATTTACCACATCACAAATCACAATGTTTACCCCGTCGCACTTCTCACTTCCCTGATTTTACCTTTTCACAAATCACACTTCGCTCCCACTCCCAAACTGTACTCGCGCTTCTCTGCCATCACACTTCTAAAAAAATTCCACTCCAAAGCCATTTATACACTATAATAAGGTTTTATAAGGTTTAACCCCGCTTTCCACTTCTAAGCCTTGTTTCATGCATTTATCCCTCCATTAGCCTCTTTAGCCCTTTTTCCTCCAAAATGCAAGCACACTTCTTCAAATTAGAATTAGGTCATGAATAACTGCATAGATAGGAGCATGATAGATAGAGTAGGGTGTGTTTAGCCGATTGGCCAAGTTAAGTGTGGTCTAAATTAGTTTCATTTATGCCATTTCCTTTCTACAAATTGAATTAGTTTCATTTCTGTCATTTACTTTCTACACTTTATTTTAGTTTCATTGAAGTGTGACAGACTTCACTAAGAACTCCTAGAAGTAGCACCCTTTCATAGAGCGGAAGAGGATTACATAAACAAAATGCATCTGTTGTGTATATAGCATTGTCACCTCCAAGTTTTTATGAACCCTGGGTTGATAAAGTAAAGTAGGGCAGCCCCTGGGAGTTGTAGCACTCTTGGTGCAATACAAGGGCTCACCATCTTTTTTCGCCATTGCCAGGGAGGTGTCTAGTATATGCTTTGATTTTTTTTTATCATTCTTTTCATTTCCTTTCTTTTCATGCCATTTCAGAAATATTAAAAAAAATACAAAAATATCTGATTTTCATGCCTCATAGGAGTAGGGATACTCAAAAAAAAAAAAAAAAAAAAAAAAAAAGTATATATATATACTTCTCCAATACCAACCCCCCCACTCGACCACATGGTGCAGTAAGAACCACATCACCATACACTTTTGAAGGTAGAAGAGATGGATGGATATGATGAAAATGAAGAAGATCTTATTGGGTTTCCCATTCAAGATATGGAAATCAGTGTACATATGAAGAAAATCCCTCCATCTTTCCTTCCCAAATTCCATGGTATGAGGACAGAGGATCCGGAAACATTTATCTTTGAATTTGAGATACTTTGTAGGTCTTATGGCTACTTATCACACACTCAAAAACTAAGATTGTTTCCTACAACATTGAAGGATAGAGCTCTTAAATGGTTGATGAGTCTAGGTACCAATTCAATAATATCATGGAATGATATGCAAAATATATTTCTAGAAAAATACAAAGATCGTGATCTTAGAGAATAAATTTTTAGACTGAGACAAGAAGAAGATGAGAGCCTTGAGGATATAATAGAGAGGTTCATGTATAATTTTAATAGGGAAAAATTGCATCATTTAGGATTTGACACACTAAAAAACCTCTTACTTAGAAAAATTAGGGATGAGTGGATTGATCTCCTTAATCTCATGAGTAAAGGAGATGTATATCAATTATCATTTGAAGAAATTTGTGAAACATGTAAGCGCATATCAAGAGGAAGGGAAAGAGTAAGTAAATCAGCATCAACATTGGTAAGGCAAGATGAACTTGGAAATTTTCTTGACAACTTTAAAACAGAAATTCTTAACAATCTAAGTGAACAAGTAGAAATGTTAAGAATGTAAAATGAGCAAAAAGAAGATGCTGATATTTTTGTTATCCATGTAGAATCATATGCTACTAAATGTTGTTCATCATTCCCTAGGTTTAAAGAAGTTTACCAGGAAGACAATGGAGCAAGGAAATCACCAAAGAAGCTATGTTATGTAGCTCCAAGGAGACCTTGGCAACCTAGTCAACTTGATATGATTAAAGGACCCACTTCAAAATTTCAGTGTTATTCAAATCCATCTCAAACTAATTGGTACACACTCCCTCCTTGGCAACCTTGGCCTTCTCAACCCCAAAACCAATCTTGGCAACATGGTTGGCAACGTCCTTATCGGGAAAATCGTCAACATCCTCAATATTTCCCTCAATATACTTCATACCCAACTCCATGTTATCCCTACTATCCACCTCCACCACAACCACAGCCTCAACCACATCCATCTCATATATCCACCCCCACTTAACTACCTGTACCACCTTTTACAAACCCATACAATGAAGTATCTCAACTCACTTACAATGCTGAGGTACAAAAATACCAAACATATCCTCTTGACATAAATGGTTTGCATCTTAGTTCAAGAAAGGTATTGAAAAGAAGATATTTTCTTAATGTCATTGAAGGACAACACAAAGAAGAAGAATATCCAAATGAGGAGATCAAAATATCGAGGGCTGCACTTGATGAAGAGAAAAAATCAGAATTAGATGTTGAGAAAGTTCCCTCATGTTTACCAACATTTCCTCCATGTGTTCAAGAGAACACTCAGCAAAAAGAGGAAAATTTTACTGCGAAAATAGAAGAGGACATCCAAGGTGATCCAACTCAGCAAGTGAACCAGGGGAATCACAACTATATTGACATATGGTTCCAAACAGTCATTAAGTTGTAGCAACACACTCTTCTCCAACAATACTTGATACAATCCCAGTCAAAGAAATTCACCTCTCATATTCAGGTACATGTCAAAGCATGTATTCCAAGTTTGCACATGATTTTATCAGTCATCTTGATGTGTACATGGCTCCATTGGAAGTATTAATATACTTGAAAAAGGTTTTGTTTTTTTCAAGTAGAGTAGGAAAGTGAAAAAGAAAAAAAATAAAAAAGGGAAAGAATAAAATCTCAGGTGAAAACCTCTTTTGAGGCGTCTGAGATTGAACCACTGATTGAAAACCTCCATGAGGCAGTCATCTGCTTGGGAAAAAAAAGAGAAAAATAAAATATCCTAGGTGAAAACCTCCTTTGAGGCGCCTAGGCAGACCTACTAGTGGAAAACCTCAAAGAAGCAGCTAGTAGGCCTTTAAAAAAAAATGCATTTCTCCATGTAAGCTGGAAAACAGAAAGTTGGCACAAAAATGAAATTCGGTCAATACCCTGGTTAAAGGTAGTCAAACTTGGACTTCCTCCTCCTGTGCTCATAAACTCCAAAAGGACCTCAAGTAGATTATCACATGTAGCTTCAGAACCACCGAAGACAACTTCAACAACTTCAATATCACTTGCAAAAACAAATCAATGGTAAGGCTCAGGTATGCAATCATCTAACCCTTTCTTCAAATCTATTTTAGCTTAATAAAACATTAAAAAGTGTGAGAAGGATTTTTTTTTTATATATAGCCAAAATCAGTAGCAGAGCAATCTTAGCGTTATCTAGCAACTAGCCTCACTTTTTCCACCAAGAAAAGGAACAAGAGAAAAGTAAAAAGGACTTGAGAAAGTGGGCAGTAAGAATTTAATTGTAATATAAGACAAGGAGTGCCAATGGATAACCAAGGGTGAACTCAGTTCACAGAAAAAAGAACTATGAGTTTACTTTGCATGCAAAAAAAAAAGGTGGATCCACCAACTCTTGGCATGCAAAAAAGACTTTCTTAAGGCATCTGAGGACCTCCATGAAGCACCTACAAGAAGAAATGCAAGAATAATAGCAAGAATATTAGCAGGAGGAGTAGTGCATGGGCCAATAAACAGAAAATGAAATAAGTCAACATGTAGGAAAAACTATAAGGAAGGGAGGATGAGTAAGTTATAAAAGGTGGATCCACCACCTCTTGGCATTCAAATAGACTTTCTTAAGGCATGTGAGGACCTCCATGAAGCACCTAAAAGAATAAATGCAATAATAATAGTAATAATATTAGAAGGAGGAGCAGTGCATGGGCCAATAAACAAAAAATGTAATAAGCCAACATGCAGGAAAAACCATAAGGAAGGGAGGATGAATAGGTTGCTCAGAGGATGAGCAACAATTTCAGTAGGGGGGTGATGATGGGCCTCTAAATTAGACATAAAATAAGGCCCATCAAACCTTTCTTAAGCCCATCTACCTTCCTTATGCACCTGAATATATATATTAAATCTCTCCTTCTGCGCTTAGTAATGTTTTCTTATGCTTCAATATTTTCATAGGAAGGTTTAAAGGTAATTTCATATTTGTGCCTAATATTGGTTATTTTTGTATAATATTGTGAGAATATTTGGTATATTATGCAGATTTGCAGAAGGAGATGATTTAGAGACTTGCTCCCTGCCACTAGAAGATCAAGATTGGAAAATAAATGAGCACAAAATCAGGAAATTAGGGAGAAATATTGGAGAGATTCAAGGGGGTTGTCCACCCTCCTTAACTCTCAAAGGTAGCCAAAGGATCCTCATGAGATCCCCTCCAACAATTCGAATTCCAGAGGTACGCAAGTGACTCAAGACTAAGTGCACTCAAGCCATACTTCACTTGGAGTCAAGTGGAATCATTACCTATTTTTTAGGGAGTTGTTGGTAGCTGCCCTTGAGGATAAATAAAGATAATCAAGAGCTAATTAGGGTCGATTCTATTCCATTCCAGTCTGACCATTCGATTCTAGTCCATTTGATATAGTCCATTCCATCCCATCCAATGCCATCCATTTTCCATTCTATTAGGATTTTGTTGTTTAATACCTTCGGGATGTAATAATATTTCATTTTAATGCAATGAGTATTCAGATGAATTTTTGTTGATCTATTTCCAGAGAGATGGGCTCGTGGATTAGGGCCTAATCCACGTGCGTAAGCTTCTCTGCCTGTTACCATTCTTTCCTTTTTGTCATTTAGCTAGTTTGTTTCTGTCCATTAGTTATTTTTTTGTTTCTATCATTTAGTTAATCTTGCTTCTGATAGTTTCAAGTTGCTATTTCAAATTGCTGTTGTAGGTTTTCATTTGCTTAATAGAATGGAGGATAAAACTCGAAAATTTTTGGATCTATACTTCCCCTCTCATCTCTGTCAATAGAGCTCAAGGGGGTTAGGCTTTCCCACAAGCCAAAAAAATTGATTTTTGTTCACTTTTTGTATCATGCATTCTTTTATGCTTTCGCATGCATGAATCCACAGGTTTGTTTGCAGGAAGAAGTATTAAAGTTTCAGAGAAGTTCACCCTCACCTTCCCACTTCATTTTCCATCTCTGCTATTACGCTTCTATCCCCTTCTATTTTCACTTATTTGTAGCTGCCACACCCTTTTTATTCCCCAAAACACTTCAAAACGACTAAGTATGCCTTCTATTCCTTTGTTTTCACGTTATGCGGCTATTGCAGCCATTTTAATGAAAAATACTTGAAAAATCATCAAATTTTTAACTCCACCCTTTTCTTCTCGGTACTCCTACTACCATACATTGCAATTGCACTTCGCAACATTTACCCTTTTCTTTTAAGACTTCCCGCTCCGATTCACCGATTTCGATATTGCGATTGCGCTCCGTCGCCGGTCCCACCGCCACATCACCTGTCACATTTCACACTTCGAACTATTTAATTGGTTTTCGTTAACACTTACCACTTCCAACAGCCGATTGCGATATTACGATTTCGCATATCGCACTTTGCAACATTTACCACATTGTAATAGCAATGTTTACCCCGTCGCACTTCGCACTTCGCAGATTTTACCTTTTTGCAAATCACACTTTGCTCCCTTTCCTAAACTGTACTCCCGCTTCTCTGCCATCTCACTTTTCAAAACATTATGCTCCAAAGCCATTTCTCCGCTCTAATAAGGTTTAACCCCACTCTTTCCACTTCTAAGCCTTGTTTCATGAGTTAAGCCCTCCATTAGCCTCTTTAGCCCTTTTTCCTCCACACTGCAAGCACACTTCTTTAAATTAGAATTACGTAAGAGAAGTAGCACGCTTTCATAGAAGTAGCACACTTTCATAGAGTGTAAGAGGATGAAATTAACAGAATGAATCTGCTGTGTATATAACACTGTCACCTCTAAGTTTGTATGAACCCCGGGTTGATAAAGTAAAGTAGGGTAGCTTCTGAGAGTTGCAGCACTCTTGGTGCAATACCAGGGCTCACCAGTTATCTTATCAAGTTTTAACTTATGCTGGATGTTTTTGACCGAAGCTTCAAATTTGGATGCTGTCATTGCAGTGTTTATCAAATTTGAATATAGCATCTCACCTATTTCTTTGTGTTTCCATTTTATCAATGGAATGAATCTGATCAACATCAAAGGAAAAGACAGACTTCTTGTAGTCATAGAAGTAGCCCTAGAAGTAGGAAAAGATAGACTTCTTGTAGGTAAGATAAGTAGCACGCTTTCATAGAAGTAGCCCTAGAAGTAGCACACTTTCATAGATTGTAATAGGATTACATTAACAGAATGCATTTTCTTTGTATATAACACTGTCACCTCTAAGTTTGTACGGACCCCGGGTTGATAAAGTAAAGCAGGGTAGCTCCTGAGAGTTGCAGCACTCTTGGTGCAATACCAGGGCTCACCAGTTATCTTCTCAAGTTTTAACTGATGCTAGATGTTTTTGAACGAAGCTTCAAATTTGGACGTTGTCATTGCAGTGTTTATCAAATTTGAATATAGCATCTCACCTATTTCTTTGTGTGTTTCCATTTTATCAATGGGATGAATCTGATCAACATCGAAGGAAAAGACAGAATTCTTGTAGTCATCTACTATTTTGGGAAAATAAATTTCTGCTTGGAGGAAATAAATCCACATATTTCCTTTCTTTGTGTCAAAGGCAGAGAGAAGCTTGTGCTGTGAGGTTTTTCTCTATTTCCAAAATTGGGAATAGGTGGTAGCCTTGAGCATCTCATTTTCTTCTTAATCTCTTTGTACTTGGAAAATATCTTTGGTTTAGCTTGGTCATGAACTAATTCTGCTATCTGAGACATTTCTAGAGGCTCTTGGGAGATAGAGGAGGATGGAGATCCTTTGAAAATGTCTATATTTCTTGGGAAAACAGAAGCACAATAACTTATTATAACTATAGTATATTGTACAAAATCTTCATTTAGAAAATATGATGTTGGATTGGTCTTCTACTTATTCTTATAGATTTGGAATTCTTTCTCTCCAATCTCTGTGACTGAAGGGGAAACATCTTGCCTTGGCCTCTTTTCATGTTTCTCTTTTGGTTTTGGAGTCTATGAAATAATTGTAGATATTACCTGCTTTTTTACTTCATGTAAGGTATTTCCTCCCATTGATATTGATTCGTAAACTTTTCTATCTCAAGCCTTGGAGTGTGAGTATAAGGAGTAGTGTTCGATTCTACTCTGAGTTTTGAAATGATGCCAAATGGGTCATATGAACAGGTGAAGTTGAGTTTGAATTTAATTTTATTTAGGAGAAAATCAACTTCCTTGCTTACTGCCCTGGTGTTGCAAATAAAGGGTGAAACCTGTGTTTTGATTTTAAATTGGGACTTCTTCTTTGATGCAAAAAAATGTAGATCTTCCATATTAATCATCTGTCTGATATACTCTAATGAAAATATCCTCATAGGGACAAAATAGGTAACCTATATGGAGGCAGTTCACATCCATACACTCTAATTTCAATGTAGTTTTGGTACAGGTACCGGTCACCTGTCTTAGTCTACTCACTAAGATGAAAAAATCCCTTTATCGCTGGCCCTATCCTTGGTTCAACATCACTATTCAATAGGCAGGAATTTTTATATAAGAATTGGTCAACATAGTCACTACAAGTAAATTCATCAGCATGCTCCCTTACCAAGGAAGTCCATTGAATTACAAATTGGGCAGCTCCTTGCTCATTCAAATTTTGTAATGTAAACTGAAACCAGTTTTCTTGATGGAATAAAAATAAATACACTAAAAATGAAGCATACTTGAAGCTCCCTTCTGTGGAAAACTTTAGGAATTTTTCATGAATGACGTTTTCTAATAACTCACTATAGTTGAAGATAATTGAGGGCTTTTTATCCTTTGAGAAAATTGACAAAAATCCCATGACGGCTTCATCAACCCACTTATCGGATTAATAGCCTAGTAAACAATAAACTATGGATATGATTTTATTTTTCATTTCAGGGAACATGGAGGATGGATAAGGAGGATTTTTCTTAGGTAATCGGGCATCCTAAGGTAAGAAAATCTCAAAAAAATTGGCTATGTTAGGGAAGGTAAGGTTCTTGTAGAGATCGATGAGGGACTCTTCCGATAATGGTTTTAGAGAGTCATTATTTGGAATTTGTAACATTTTATTTATTGACTCAAGGGTTATGGTGAAAACAATGTCACCATTCTGGGCTACAATTTCCCTCCGACTAGGGATATATCTAAAATGGCACCATGCCACAAACTCAAGAAAGTGATGGGTTTGGGGAAAGATGAATTGGGGTAGGAAGGAGTCCCACAAACCCGATTCATCACTATGATCAAGGAAGTTTTGTTTTAACCAGTTGTGAAGTTCATAAATATCGAAATCACAACAGGTTTCAATAATTTTATAGTCCTAATCTACCAAGGGCAGGTGGTCTAAGTCTATGACAGGAGGTATCATGGGATTTTCATCTGTTTTATTAGATTTTCCTTTAGGGGCCATGATGAAAAATAAAAGAACATAAATGCTGCAATTACCCGAGAATTAGATTAATTGAAGGTTGGTGGCTCGATAATTGGGGCTGTGACAAGTGAGCTTGATGACTGGACGTTGTACAGGTTCTGGTTTTGCTAATTGGGGTCGTGATGACAAGTTCAACTATTCAATAGTTCATTGTGATAAATTTTCCTTCTCAACACTTTATAATAGTATTTTGGAGTGACCACTAGAATGGGACAATGGTCGATTTATACAGGAATGGCTTACCATTGTGGTTTTAAACGTTAATGGAGTGGTTCCGTTGATTAGGGTAACGAGTAGGCCACATGGCAGGAATAGGTTGGATGAGGAGTGGGAAGGATGTAACGGTAGAGGGAGCGAGGTCGAGCGGGGCATAATACGTGGAAATAGGGGAGTGAACGTAAGGGGATACGTGGTGGGAGAGGGATGGAGTGGGGGAACATAGTTAATGGTTAATTTTTTTGGTGGGAGATAAATATTGGATTTTGGAAGGGGGGGGGTTAGTAAATGGCATTAGGTGGGGGGTGCAAAAAGGATGAGAGAGCACCACATCGTAAAAAGCGAGAAAAGGAAAACCCGATTTTCGGAACCCCCCGTGGTTAACCATTGGAGGGGCTATGGGGTTCCGAATTCGATGGCCTGCCATTGATTCGGGCAGGTTAGATCACCATTGTTGGATTTTGCACACTTTTTATTGCATAACGACAAAACGTCGTTTCCAAAAGAAATTAATTACAACTTAATTAATAACGTTTATACAATGCAATTAATTTGTTTAAACATACTTAATTTATCTCTAATGCTACATTTTGACTAGCAAGCAGTTTTTTAATTTTTTCTAATTTCTACATCAATTTTTTTTTTGATTGAGTGGAATTTAGACTAGCTCACTTATTGGGGTTTTCTTTCATTTATTTTATTTTTTCATTTTCTCTTTCACGCTTTTCTCATATATATATATATATATATATATATATATATTTTACATCCCATTTCTTTTTCTATTTTTCATTTTCTTTTCTTGGAAATCATTTGCAATATGAAATATTATCTACAACATCTTTATACACAAATCAACAGATAATTATCAATTTATCCTATAAAATATAGGACCCTAACAGACACCAACCAATTCAAGAATGAAAATAAACTTACACGAACTAGAAGAAGGCCTACTGGAAGCTATTTTCCAGAAGCTATAACTAACTTGAAATTTGATCTACAATCTAGCCGTATTAGGGAATATATTCAATACATGAGGGGTCATGCCTTCATTGGGAAATTATTAGGCATATAGCTGACATAAAAAAACACTCACCCAATGGTTCCGACTCAAACAAAAATCCAAGGGCAACATCAAACTAGAACTGGAGAAAAGGGTTTCTTCAACATTGTATTTGCTAGCATTGAATATCACATGTGACTCTTTGAGAATGGCCCATACTTCTTTAACTCCATAAGGCTTAACCTAAGTTGCTTGACAGATAATTTTTTTCCTAAAAAAGAGGATTTAACTACAACACCAATATAGATTAGGATGTACTCTCTCCCTTGAGAATTTTTGGGAGGAAGATACATTGGTAGGAATTAGAAATGCCGTGGGTTATTTTATCAAGATCTCCAAGGCTACCAAGTAAGCAAGGTACATATCCTACACTCGCATTTGTGTTTACATGAAATATTTGAATCCTCACCTAAATATATAGATATCTAATACTAGGATGAGTTTTGGAAACAAACCCTTGATCATGAACATATTCCCTTTAGATGTGATGATGCCACGAATATGGGAACCTTTATCGAAATTTCCCCTTATTAGCCCAAACCACTATAGTCGATTTGCCCCAAATTGAAGATTAAGATGGTTTTTCGAAACCTACTACCCATCATCAAGGCCCTAAACCTCCTTCTCCACCTCCTTTCTAAAAAAAACCCATTCTACCAACAATAGTTTTGGTCCTCTCACTTCCCTTTCCTCCATGCCTCAACCCTTTGGCCCCTCCCCTTCGAAGCATGACATGCTTGATTCTTATCAACCCGTCATCCCTTATAATGATTCCCAACCCACCCATAACACCCATATATAACCTACACCCCAAAAACCCCTAACGGTCAACTCTAACCCCAACAAACACAATAAAGAGACCAGGGACATGGATCTTGATGCCCTTGACCTCCCCATTCTAGACAATGCTTGGAAATGAAAAAATCCAAACACCATAACAGAGCACGAGGTCAAAATTCTCAATAATGCCTTTCTCAAATCTTATAAACAAGCTTAAAAGTCCTCTAAGGGATAATATAGTTGCAATCCACTAGGAGTTCAAGAAAATAATAAAGTGAGAAAGAGAAATTGGTAGACCATATAGGAACTTGGATAAATCCTAGTCAACTCAAGAAGAATCAAGCTAATTTGAGAGGTTTTTCCCTCTAATTCCACCCCCTCCCCCACAAAATGAAAATTGTATCTTGGAATATTAGAGGCCTCAACTGCAAAGGAAAAAAAAAACTTTTGAAAGAAATATGGAGAAATGAAAACTCAACCTTCCTGTTTAATTCAAGAAATTAAAATGACTAATGATGCCATTCATCAACTAGTCAAGAAATGGGAGCAAAGTTGAAACTCCCTTTCCATAAACATATAGGGGAAATCGGGAGGGGGGGGGGAGTCTTGCTATTATATGGAACATTTAGGAACTTATTTTTTCAATTGCTTCACCTCCTTACACATTTTAACCATTCAATTCCAACTACTAGGATCCTCATAAACTTGATTGCTTTCAAATGTATATGGTCGTACACTCTCCAAAGAAAAAGTCCATTTTCTGAAATTAATCAGGAAAACCTACCTCCTAATATCCCCGATGCCATGGATATTGGGAGGGGACTACAATTTGAGAAAATATCATGAGGAGAAGAAGGGAGGAATATGTAAGTTGGATGGATAATCTACCCTCTTTGAGGAAACAATGGATGCCTTCCATCTGATATATTTGGATACTGCTAATGGACTACACAATTGGAACAATCATTGAGGCATATATAAACAAATAAAATATTGTCTTGACACGGTTCTCATCTCCAAAGGACATTAAGGCACACCCAAATAACATACACTTTTGATTGGAATGATTTTGGATCCATCACATAGACTTGAAATAAAAATCAATAAATGGTGGCACAAATTAGACATTGTCAAAGGAAAATCTATGTGTATACTACAATAGAAGCTCAAATAGATGAAAAAGCAACTCAAATTCTCAGACAAGGAAAATGTTGGTGACATTATCCTCAATAAATAAGATCTTTAAGCCTATATGGAATAAATTTAATAAGAGGCCATAATCCAAGGAATATCATATGATAAAATCATTCCCTGAATCCTAACACAACTTGAAGAGAAGTGTCGGTAGGAAGAAAACATTTGGAAACAAAAATCATGTAGTCAATAGCTAAAAAATGGGGAAGGAAACACAACCTTCTTTCACAACTAAATTTTTCATCATAGGCACGACAATCGAATACATTCACTTAAAAATTTAGAATCTCTTCTACTTTAGGACCATGATAACATGGCACCAAATATCATCTAATTTAACCAAAATATTTTATCTAGTCCTCAAATTCAAATGGATGCTTCCATTGAAATAATCACTTATCATATCCCACCACTGATTAATTTAGAGAAAAATGATTGTTGGCTAAATATAATAACAATGTTAAGACCCAGGTTCAGGAATAGGGGCCAATAAAGCTCCGATGTAGTCTAGCACATCATTAGAATTTTCACCTTACCCAAGATTGGGTAATGAGTCTCAACCAATGCATGTTGCATCCTTAGTTAGATGGGGGAGTTAAGATTTATTATCAAGAAGCCTACCATTGATCCGAACAATATTAAAGCAATCTCAATGCTAACATGTATATGTTCATCCGCAACAAGCCATGCATATTGTTAAGAAAAAATTACTTGAAATTCCATATTTAAAAAAGTTTTAATAGCTAAGTAACCATGCAATAATAATATAATGAGTAATCGTTCAATCAAAAGATAGAAATACCAACATGTCTTGTTTCCATTAAATTCTTCAAATAACATTACATCAGGCTCAACAGGCCTTCCCATAGTATATTTGAATGATTGAACAACAAGGAATTACACAGTAGAATAACTACATAGTGGTCTTGTTCACTCTGTCACAACATTCCGGCACTCTCTCCTACTTCTTCTTCTCCCGCCCATCCTTCCTTATCTCTTCATGCCCACCTAAACTGTAAGTTTCTCCCACCTCTTTCCTCACTTGTCTATCTCTAGTGCTCAGTTGCTTGTTGTTTTTTCCCGCTCGATTGTATTTGTCTTTCTCCCATCGGTCCTATGAAAATTCTAGTTTTCTACCAATTCCTTCTCTGTCCTTTCCGCAACTCTCCAACAGGTGTCCTGCAACCTGACATTATTCTATCCATTCCCAAAATTCCTTAGTCTTTCAAAAGCAAAGGCCCCAACCATATCTCATTGAATCATCCTCAAGTCAATATCTCATGGGTGATGTTGGTACTGCTGGTACTTCCTCTTATAGTGTTGCCATTGTTGGTTATTTCATTGTTGGTGTCACTACTGTTGGTGCTTATGCTATTGGTGCCGATGCTATCTCTACCTGCATCATTTTATCCTGAATGGCTCTTTTGAATGAAGACCCCAATTCAGGGATTGTGTTGATGGCGGTTTCCTTGAATTGTAAAAATTCGCTTATCATCGCCTGCCAAGATTCTATAAGTGCGGTTGCTTGGTTGATGAAATGGATCCTGGTGTCTGCTTCCAGGTATTGGGGATAAAATATCATGATGGAATCCCATTGTGTCTCTATTTCATTGTTGAGTTTCTGAAGTGTTTCCAAGTGATTTTTCACTAGCAGTCTGAGATCTCAAAGCAATTATTTTTTCTTTGTTGATTCATCCTCAATTATTAGAATTTGTGCCTTGAGGACTTCTACCTTTTCGTGCATTTGTTTTCTCAAAATATTTTCTTTTGTTTCATTGAATCAATCAATAAATTTTGTACCTATCTTAGTAGTGGATATACAGGTTTATTATTTATGGCGAGGCAACCTAACCAGTCGTGGACCTATTATAGTAGGGCATGATTTTCCTTCATAACATTGTAGAGTGTGTCCTTGAGCATGACTGCATCCACCACTTTTTGTTCTATCTTGAATTCATATGTTGTTATTGGATTTGAAAATGCTTGTCGTGTTTCTTTTAGTGTTTATTTGAGCTCTCAATTAGCAGAGAGAAAATAATTACATGTTGTCTTAATATGATCAAAACATTCTACAATTGTGCATGTGGAAAAATATTTTGGGGGATTTTCCACCACATATGTGATGTTTGGCTACAATCCTTGAAATTTTTCAGTAATCTACTCAAAATAATTTTGGAGATTGTGCTTGTCCTCCAGCAGTTGGTAGCGCTCTACAGTCACGCACTAGGATTTATTGATGTTGTTGTTCATAATCCACTGAAAAATAATTGTGCAATTCCTCTGCTGAGCGTGCAACTACCTGAATGAAATTAAACAGTTGGGCTTCTAACCAACCCTAAAGGTATTCCTGGTTCATATTGGACAGGTTTGGAAATCTAGATTGTAATGGTTGTCCATTGGAAATGAACATTTCAGAGTGTCCGTGCGGGGATGTAGGTTACTGATAGGGTTCAATTGAGTGCAGGATGGTATGTATGGATACGGGAATGGGTGGAATTGAAATGATGGATGGAAGTGGTAGTGATAATTGATGTGGATCAATGGTGAGTGGAGTTGTAATGATGGGGGTTGTGAACATTATGAAACCTGAATTTAACAAAAGGGATAACATTGACCCATGTTCGAACTTGGTGTTGGTACCTATGGTGACAACCTGGATGACATAATCAACCTCCATATCCATTTTTATCACGAGTAGTGTCTGAGTTGGAAAGGTATTAGAGATGGTTGTGAAAGTGGAGGTCATTTTCAGAGATGGGTTCCGCGAGTTGGTGTTACACTGAAATTTGTCACCATGACATTTTAGTACTCCCTTGGAAGTCTACAATATCAAAGTTCCCAAAGTCAAGCCTTGAAAATAAGAGAAAAGCTCATAAAAGCCTTGAAATTCTGGTACCGCACTTTCTCCTAGTTTTGCCTGCGGTCCCACACTTTTTGGCTATAAATCATGCGTAGCCAAGCGCACTTTCTATTTATTAAAAGTGAAAACCCCTGTAAAAGATTAGAAAAGGTGCAAGTAAAATCTAGAAGCTCAGTTAAAGTCATTTTTGGAAGCTTCTAGAAACATTCCTGCGGTGGAAAGTACACTCCTTTCATGTTCATGAATCCCATCCAATAAGGAGCTAACCCCTTGATGTAAGGAACTAATCCCTTTGAAGGAGGATTCTATCCCTTATTGTATGGAGCTATAACCTCCTCTCTTTCACTATAAAAAGAGGCATAGGGAAACCTCAAGGGTTACCGATGGATGAGTTAAAGTTTTAGTATTGTTGGAGGCGAAGTGCTGTTGAAACTTAGACCCTTTTAGCTGAGATTTCATGTGGGAAGGATTACATACCTATATGTATATCAGTTGGAAGAGTGCAAGGCTGATCAGAGTAAAGGAAACGCCTGTTCCGGACCCCAAGAAGGTCTGTATGACATCAAGGCGGACACGGTTGTAAGGCTTTTCCTTATTTAAGTTAATACAAATAAATTCGTTTTTCTCAATAAGCTGTTAATTTATTGTTTTATTTTATGGATTCCTTGATCACCATAATGGATATGATTTATGAATATATGCTATGCAGGTGCTATTTGATGTTTGTTTGTTTGTGATTGTAGATATTCGAAGATAACTCTTTCGGGCGACTGAAAGACTACTACTACAAACAAGCGTTGGATTAAAGGTAAGATCGTTAAACCTTTATAGCATTTAATTATGAATCGCAATATATCTAGAGAAAGATAGTTTTGTTTGTCCGTTTGTTGCTAGTTGTCTGTAGGACACTTGGGAGGTCTATCTTTTCTGCAAGAACGACTTATCTGTCCAACAAAATGGTGAATCCACTGGGGAACGATTAGAGCTTTGATTTCTTTTACTTTTGATTTATGAACTTATGTTTCCTAATTTTGATTAGTTTATACTGGCTTGGGTAGTTAATCCCTGTAGGATCCCTGAGAAATCTTTAAGATTTTTTATTTTTTTTTCTCTTGTTTTCCTGTGTCCGCTCTTTTCTTTGAGAGATGGTGTGGGCAGTTCCACACTTTTCCTGTACCCACAGTGCAGGACCGCACTGGATTGCACTGAAGCCTACGGACCTTGTCAAAATTTTTGAAAAATCTTAAAATCCTCTTTTCTGGTTTAGTTTTTAGGTTCTCAGTGATTACCCAGACCTGTATCTTCTGTCAGAAAGCCTTGGTTAAGAGTTTGTTTCAGCATTTTATTTTTTATTGATTTTCTGAAAGATTTTCATGTTATAATGATTTTTTCTTTGTCTTACATCCCTCTCAAAGATTAGAAACCTTGGTATGCCTTTAGATAGTTGGTATTATATTGTTTTCTTGTTGAGTTTGACATCATAGAATTTTTTTTTTTTTTATGAGTTTTAGATCCTATTTTTCTCATTTGCAAATCGTTTAAAATTTTGTTAATAAGTTTGGAATTTCACTTAAAAAACGAAAATTGGATGTTTTTTCGAGTTATTTCTCATTCAAGCAAAGAATTTCTTAGTTAGATCACAAGCTAAGCAATACATCCTTAAAATATTTGAAGTTTTAATTCAGTTTTAGTCTTAGAATTTTTAGATCTCAAAATAGTGTTTTTAGCTTTGAGTGCTTTTCTAGAAGTTGTAGTGTCTTTTGAAGAAAATTTAGTTTGCAGTTTCGATATTGAACAAAAAGGGATTTTTTATTGAGAATATATCATTTTGAGTTCTCATTGAAATTATATTTCTTTTCATTTATTCTTGTTTGAAAGAAAGATTTGCTTTTAAAAATATTGCATTTCTCAACTCTTCCTTTAGCTAGAGTTCATTGAAAGAAAACTGATTGTTTCTGATTATAGATGCATTTTTAGTATGATTTGAGTCAGGTCACTTCATATCATCAATTTAACTTTCGCACCTATTGTCTTAAGAAACAAACTTATAAAATCAACGCTTAAATTAAAATTAATCTAGTAACTTTTATATTTCTAGGGCTCTTTTCACCAATATAGCTTAGGCTAGTGTCTTGGAGTAGGGAGTAATTAACTCTCCAAGACAATTAAAACAAACAAGTAGTTAATCTTGGGGTAGGAAAAAATCCAATAGTCGCTTGTATGCTCTGGGAAGCTCCTCTTAAAGGAGTCAAGAACGAGGTCATATCTGAACCAGTGAGATAATCAATTCTATCTCATTGGGAACGATAGAATATTTGCACGTATTAACAACGGTAAACCTCGGATAGACCATTGTCGAGGAGCTTGGGGTCACTTGTCAATATACCTTGGATTATGTCAAGGAGCCTTCAAGGGGATTGAGCTTTGATACTCTGCCCTTGCGCGTATGTCGGACCGTAGAATGTTCCCCCAGGTATATTAGTTCCTGTTGGTAACCATAGTGACCATAATATTACGTTTTTTCCTAAGGTGATGGTGGTGGAAATATCCCACTGTACCTGGAGTAGACATCGACTAGACTTACTTGGACTCTCCGGAGGGTTATCTTCACTCGAGATGGTTTAAGTGGAGAAACTTATACCGGTCTGTTTCATTAAGCAGGTTGTCGGGGTAACTGTTCCAACCGCTCTTTCTGCATTAAATACTATGATGTTGGATTTCATCACCAACTAGTGTTTTTAGTGTGGGAAGTTACTGTTTGTGTGTGGTTTGATCTCCTATATTTTTTAAGCGTGCAATTCATTTGTTTGTCTCCTTAGTGACTCTAGGAGTTTTCATTGAAATTTTCATTTGATTGCGTGTGATTAATAATTTTTAATCGTGGCTGAATTATCGATAATATCACACAGACTTCAAGGGAAGCCCCCTGAATATACACCAAGCCAAATTGAAGGGCTTCGAGCTCTAGTATCGCCTACTAACAGTAGAATTAAATCAACAGAAGTAGGAGAGTCATCTATAGTTATTCACCCTGATTATCAACTACAAACAACATAGCATATTCAAGAGCCAATTTCAGTTTCCGAGCTTACTGGTAGTATTTCTCCTTCTAGTGAATTCATTGAAGAACCTGAAATTTCTGAACCTGACACTGAACCTGCTATTTTGGAACCATCTTCAGGATCTTCTAGTGATATTTGTTCACCTAGGGTAAGACATATCATTACTGAAAACCTTCTGACCTCATTTCCATTGAAGAACTTGTCGGTCCAGACGAAGAAGTAACTCTTCCCGAAACTCAACAGACTTTGAATATTAGGGAGCATGAATCTATATTCTACATTCCTTTTAGAAGTGACGCTTGGTATTTGTCATTGACAGATTTTTTAGAGAACCCAGGTCTTAGTTTTTCACCACCTCGAATTCCTTTTCATCCTACACCAAGGGGTTATTATCCTTCATCAATCATGTCAAGTGAGTCATCTATGTTTTCCAAATCACCAGAAACTTTTTTATACAATGGTCCTTCTGTTCCTTCGGGGTACCAGTCACTTTCTGGTACTTTCTCAGGAGAAACTCCTCGACCAACTGAACAAGTGCTATCAACTGGTACAAATGGAACTAAAACTGAAACGTCAAACGCAGAGCAAATTTTTATGATGTCTGGTAATATTCCAAATCATCAACCTCAAGGTAGTCAGTTACCGCTTGGGGGGCAGCCTCAAGGTAATTTTCTACCAGGACAAACTGTAGGAAAGTATTATTTACCTGGAGAAAAACCTCAAAGACAATATGTACCGCAAGGTTATCAACCTCAAGGACAGTACATACCCCAAGGTCAACCCCAGACACAGTATATTCCTTAGGGTCCTTATCAACCCCAGATTCAGTACGTGCCTCAAGGTTATCAACTTGAAGGTCAGTACCCAAATCAAGGTTTCCAACCACCTTCCAGTCAATCATTTTTACAAGGAGCTGTAAATTTACCACTTAATTATCAACCCTACGTTCAACCAAGCTATGGTCCTTCATATGTACAACCTTCTATGGGTCAATACCCGGGAATGAACATGGTGTGGAATCCATCGCAATTTCAACAGACTATATAACCTAATGTGCAATTACCTAATCAACCTGGACAACCTTTAGTTTCTGGTCCAACCCAGCAACCTGTTCAGCCTACTTTTCAAAACCTTGCGCCTAGTTCTATTTAGTAGCCTGGGCCTAGTACACCTCAGACTCTGCCTCAAACTGCTGCAACTACTGCAACCTCTGTTCAACCTACAACACCTGTTTCTAGAGTATCTGTAGCTCTGGTTTCTTCTATCCCTACATCAATGCAAATTCCTCAAGCCTCTGTACCACAGTCGGGACCTACAAGTCAGAATACGGCCCAGATGCCTACAGGACAAGCTGGTACAAGTACGATTGTCTCTAGTCAACCTCAGTTTACTTATCAACTGTACCAGGGACAGTATCAAATTGGTGAAGCTACACAAAATCCAGCATATCAGTATCAGCCATACCCTGGGTATACTTATCAAATACCTCAACAACCCCAGTATGGTCCGGTTAATCCTGGTTACCCAGGAGGTTACACGATTCAAAATTCACATCCAATTCCAGGATATCCTGGCTATCCTCCTCCTGGCACTGGTCTGATCACTTAAGGTTTTCAAGACCCTAGCCATTAGTTACCATTCATAGCAACTTTGGATTTACCAGATCTGTCGCGCCTTACGAACGATCTCATTTTTTATCTTCCATATTGGCCACCGATGCCTAACAAGTTGCCCAATGATATTTCGAAATTTGAAGGTAAGTCAGGAGAGGTCCCATCTAATCACGTTATGACTTATCACCTCTGGTGTGCATCCAATTCACTAGTCGATGATTCTATTCGATTACGTCTTTTTTAGAGAACTCTCATTGGTCCAGCTGCCAAATGGTACATTGAGTTACCACGCGGCTCTTTTAATAATTTTAACGCATTAGCTACAACTTTCTTAAATCATTTTTAGTTTCCTGTCAAATACGAAAATGGCACAAAATTGTTGACTTCATTAAAGCAGTGTACGTCTACGCACATATCTAATCACATTCATGAATGGAGACGTAGAAGGCATTTAGTGAAAGTCTTTATTCCTGATCAAATTTTGGCTTAATGGTTTATTAAATCGTTATTACCCAAAATTACTGAAGATGTGGCCAAAGGAGGCGTTGTTACGGAAGAGAAAGTTATTGCTCAAGCTCAGTACCTTGACCTTGTCTATACTCAGTCAGGTACTCTGTATGATAAAATCCCCGATTTACCAAGACCCGGTCAGTTAACTGCAACTCCTTCTGGCTCTCATGCCGCTGATGGTGTAATTGGTTCTGTTAGTACTAGTAAGAGTAAGAAGAAGTCTTCCAAGACTACTTCTCCTATTGTCACTTTACCTGATTCACCCAAAGAAGATTCTTCCCTAGAAACTTTTGCCGATATCCATGTTGTAGAGACATCTACGGCCAAATCTAAAACCGGTAGTAAGAAGAAAGGTAAGAATAAAAAGAAGAAATCTTCAAAATAAAAAACTGATACAACTGAACCAAATGACGAAAAACACAAACCTCGATATCCTTGTCTCATCTGTGACCAGGATCATTTTACAAAAGAGTGCCCGCATAGATCCGAGGTATCAAAATTAGTTAAGGGTTCGCGTATACCTGTTGTCTTGAAGGATCCCTTTCCCACTCAAGATAGTGACATGGTTATATCTTCCTCCAATTCGGTTGAGGATATTTTCATGGTTGTGACGCGATTGCAAGATTGCGGTAGTAGAAATACTAGTAAAGACACAGAAACATCCAATTCTGCATCGACTACATCTCCCTCAGTTTCTAATCCATTACAGATCGAGAAAAAATATCCCGACTTAGTGATTAAACCGCCTGCAAAAGGTGTACTTCGTAAATCAACTTTTAATCCACATGCGAGAGCTGCTCAGAATTACAATATTGTTGAAGATTTGGCAATTTCCCCTTTAGCAATGTCGGCTTTGGAAGTATTGCAATCATGCCCATCCCAAAGAAAATTACTTTTGTCAGCCTTAGGAGCTGTAGATCTCCAAGATTCGAACCTCATGATCTTCGATTTAGAAAATTTTACACCGTGCCTACCTCATCAAATGACTTTTCAAATTCCGGTGATAGTAAAGAACAAGCGTATCTTTCATATTGTTGTTGATGAAGGAGCTTCTACGTGTATAATGTCGATAAAATGTTGGAAATCACTTGGTTCTCCAACAATCAACCAATCACCAACTATTCTCAAAGCGTTTGATGGAAGAGGTTTTCAGCCATATGGTATTTTACAAGATCTACCAATAGAGGTCGAAGGCAAGGTGGTTAATCTAGATGTGGAGGTGGTTGATGCCCCTCTGGATTATAACCTTCTCCTGGGTCGCAGTTGGTCTTACGCTATGACTGCTATTGTATCATCGATCTTTCGTCTCATCATGTTTCCTCATAAAGGAAAGATCATTAAGATAGATCAGCTCTCATATTATTCATCTGACCCAACCTCTACTGATAGTATCCAACATATCCGAAAATCGACTATCCCTTATAAGGATGTCGGAGTAGGTTTGATTAAAGATTCAGCTTTACTGGGAACTTTTTCCTTGCCTCCTCCCAACGTACAAACTCCTATTGCTAATATCAATATGATTACACCAAGTACTATTTCCTTTGATGATCCTTGGATAGTACCTTCAGAATCAGAATTGGATTCTTTCGAGGGCCCAATGCCTTTGAGTCCTTTTGAGCTAGCATATCAGCAAGTACAGTCATTTTCTGATACCCCTTCAACCGAATCTGATCCAGTGAATGTGATCAATCAGGAATCGTTTTCAATATCGAGTTTAGCTTCGACACCAATTCTGGATCCTGCTCAACAAGTTTTCCATACTGATGAGCATATTCGTGAATTCTTGTCGGTAGATGTATTACCATGGGAAGATCTACACCATAGGTCTTCATTTTTACCTGATTTTGATCATTTTGAAAATGATTTTTCCTCCATTTTTACCACTGATTACGTCAAAGAACCTCATAATCCTATCTCACATGTCGATTCTTAATTGAATTTAGAAAATATTTCTACGATGGTTCCTCTTGACATTTCAATAAAACCTGGAATTGTTGAAAACATTCACATAGGTGCTTCTTGTACGCCTGAATAAATTCAAGCATATAAGGCCCTGTTTCAGGAATTCCATGACATCTTTACCTGGTGATATGAAGAAATGCCAGGAATCGATCCGTCAATCGTTGTACATGAAATTAAGACATGCCCGGATGCCAAACCAGTCAGACCGAAATTACGTCAGATTCATCCGAGAAAAGTTGCCGCTATCAAAGCAGAAGTTGAAAAATTACTTCATGCAGGTTTTACTTATCCAATCTCGTTAATGGACTGGGTATCTAATATTGTTCTGGTCAATAAAAAACAAGGAAAAATAAGAGTATGTATCGACTATAGGGATATAAATCGAGCTTGTCCTAAAAACAATTATCCAACCCCTTACATCGATCAAATTATCGACGATTGTGCTGGAAGTGAAATGCTCTCGTTCATGGATGGATTTTATGGCTACAATCAAATAAACATACTCCCTACAGATTAACCTAAAATAACTTTCATTTGTCCATGGGGGACTTTTTATTATCGCAAAATACCTTTTGGCCTTAAGAATGCTGGCGCCACTTTTTAAAGGGCCATGTCTTATTCATTTCACGACATTAAGCATATTGTGAAACCCTACCTCGATGATTTTCCTGCTCATTCTTCATGCAGAGCAGATCATATTACTCATTTACAAGCAATCTTTATACGATGTAGGCAATATAAGATTCATTCGAATCCTCACAAATGTGTTTTTTGCGTAGAATCCAGACGATTATTGGGATTTATTGTCTCAAAGGCAGGAATTTATGTCGACCCATCGAAGGTTGAGGCAATAATCAATTTACCTCCTCCTTCTACTCTTCGCCAACTCCAAAGTTTGCAAGGGAAAGCAAACTTTTTACGTCAATTCATTCCTAACTATGCCGAGTTAACGAAAGGTTTCACTAGGTTGTTGAAACAGAACACTCCATTCTTTTGGGACGAGGTCGCTGATCGATCTTTTGATGCTTTGAAAAACGCGTTGACCCATGCACCGTTACTGCATCCTCCCAACTACAACAAAGATTACTTTTTGTACCTCACCGCTTCCGATTCCACGATAGGGATGGTTTTAGTTCAGGAAGATGAATTCCATAGTGAACATGTGATTTACTATCTTAGTCGAAATTTGCATCCGAGTGAGATCAAATACTCATAGATGGAGAAATTGGCCTTGGCAGCTGTTTAAGTTGTCCAACATTTTTCGTCAATACATACTTTTACGCAAAACGACAGCGATATTTGATTGCAACCTTATGATGTACATCTTGACCAAACAATTGCTAGGGGGCAAATACCCCAAATGGATTTTCATCCTATAGGAGTTTGATTTGGAGTTTGAAATGTCCAAATCCAAGAAATCATTGATATTTGCTGAACTTATGTGTGATTTCCCACGTACTGATACAGAAACTGTGGCAGAACAACCAATCGCGGATGAATCCTTGTTTCTTATTAGTACCATTGATTCATGGTATGGAGATATTACAGTATATCTTCAAACCCAATATTTTCGGCCTGAGCTTTCACGGTTACAACGATGAAAAATTTGTTTCCAGTCTCAACAATATCACATTGTTGGTGACACACTTTACCGTCGTGGTGTGGATTCGGTTTTTCGACGTTGTTTAACTCATGACGAAGCCAAAAAGGTTTTAAATGACTGTCACTCCGGAGCATGTAGTGGTCATATGTCTAGGTACACCACAACCCAAATTGTGTGCAATGTATTTCTGGCTGCCTATGTTTAAAGATTGTATTTACGTGGTCCGAAAATGTCATAATTGTCAAATATTCGATCGAAAAATGCATGCAACACCTGTTCCTCTTCATCCCATAATTGTTGTCGGTCCTTTTGAAAAATGGGGCATCCATTTCATTACATGTAACCCTCACTCGGCTGGGGGGCATGGGTACATTATTATAGCAGTAAACTATTTTACCAAATAGGCCAAGGCGATGCCTACATTTGCGGCAGATGGCAAAACTGCAGCTACTTTCATATTCAATCATGTGATTGCTCATTTCGGTGTACCCCAAGCGATAATCACTAATCACGGGAGCCATTTTCGAAATATCATGATGACTGAGTTAACAGACCAGCTTGGCCTGCACCATGACAGTTCTACACCATATTATCCACAGGCCAATGGTTTAGTTGAAGCGATTAATAAATTTTTAGTCACCATGATTAAACGAATCATTGGAATTCATAAGTCGAATTGGCATACCATGCTCTTTTCAGCACTTTGGGCGTATCGAACCTCAACAAAAACATTGACAGGTTTTACCCCTTTTCAACTGGTCTACGGTTTAGAAGCAGTATTACCCATTGAATGCGATATACCATCACTCCAACTAGCCATAGAGTTATTTCCAAACACTTCTGAAGAGGATAAACATTTTTTATACTTGGCTCAATTAGATGAGAATTGGCGCACCGTTGCGTTAGCTACCGAGGCTCATGCGAAAAGAATGAAAGCTCAATATGATAGAAGTGTTACCCCTCGTAATTTTTCAGAAGGAGACCTAGTTTTGATTTATGATCAAGCCAACGATAAACTAGGGGCTAGGAAATTTGAACCCATGTGGCATGGTCCTTACATTGTCAAGCAACAGCTTGCAAAAGGGGCGTATGAATTGATTGATTTTGACGGGGTCTCTTTGGGTAAACCCAGAAATGGACTTCACCTGAACATATATTACGCTTGACTTCGTGTGGAGATATTCTATGTATAGTAGTTACTTTTTAGCTGATGTGCTATAGATTAGAAACGTGTGCCTAGTGTAAGTGTGCTCTTACTATTATTCCCGCTTATCTGGATACTTTGATATCGCAGATGTCGACATCCTTTCAAACGTATATTGGTTTTGATGATGGCGCTTGTCGTAGTACACAGAACATCTCTTCCGCAGCTTGGGTTATTTACTCACCCACTGATGAGTTAGTATCAATGCATGGGGTAAGTCTCGGTCAAACGATGAAAAATATTGCCGAATATAGTGCAGTTATTGAATTATTATTGGAATCCATTTCATTTGGAATTCAGATTTTGATCGTTAAATTAGATTCTGAACTCATTGTATTACAGTTAAACCGAGTATATGCCATTAGAAATCCAGTATTATTAAGATTATTTTTAAGGGTTCGTCTCTTGGAACGAGAGTTTGATTATATTGAATATCAACACATTTAAAGAAATTTAAATACATTAGCAGATGCAATTGCTTCTAATATTATAAATAGACATTTGCAATAACAAAGTAACAAATCAACATTCCATAACATGATTGAACAGGTAAAATAGAAATAGTAGTATATCATAGTATAAATGTAGTGTTCAAAAAATAGTACATCGTCTTCGATCATAGGCTCAAAATGCCTTATGATCGGAAAAAAGTGATACAAAAATGAGTCTACAAGTCAATCATCCACTATCCATGGTGATGATCAGGATAATACACCACCGCTCGTGCCACCCTAGTCAAAAACCTCTTGAATGGACAAGGAAAACCTATGACATATCTCTGTAGACGGAGCAGGATATCATCTATAGTAGACTCAGGAATATCTATAGTGAGTCACTCTAGATGGTGCTCTAAGTCACTCAGGATCTCTGCAGTCTGATCCTATGGGGGCGGTGGTGGTGCTACTGCATCCCTTTGCCTCCGGTCAAAGGGGCAGAGAATGGCTGGTCAAGTTGGACCCACATCTGCATTTGAAAATTTTTGTTATTAGTTTTTTACGATTAAAAAACAAAATAAAAATTAGAAATTAGAAAATTTCAAAAGAGATTTTTTACCTGAATCATCCCACTGAGCTCCAAGAGGAAGGGGTATCTCTCGGTCGCCACGAAAGTCCATGCCAGCATAAGGAAAATCCTCTATAACAAAAAGTTGGCATTCCAGCCAATGAAAATATGTAGAGGGAAATCGCACAATCTCCCCACCCTCACTGTGGCGGGCCATCAAAGCAACCCAAAAAACCATCCTAGGCTCTCGAGGCCAACCAACATCGACAGGAATATGCTGCGGGGCTAACATGGGGATCCTCTCTAGAGTAAAGGTGACTACAATGGACCCATATCCAAAGTTGTTTAGCTTCCCATTCTTTGCTCGGGTAAGTTGGCCTTTCACATTTTCCAACATTGCCTCACACTAGTTGAATATGGTGGCTCGAAAGCAATCTAATTCTATGCGCATCTGAGAACCATTGGCTACATGCAAAGCTGCACTTCCGCACAGCTTGAAAACAGTAAAAGCGATCACCTTCAGCTCTGGACGGATGATAGTTTTTATGTCAATCCATTTGTCCTGGGGATTGGCCTCATCGTCGCAGAACTCTAATTGTAGTCTGGCGACAGACTGGCCACTTGGCCTAGCCCCAAATAGAGATAATGATTCGCCTCTCCTGGAAAAACCAGTCAAAAAATAGATGTCTTCCAGCTCAATCTCGAGCCGGTGACCTCCAATCACAAAACACTGTTCCTGGACATCCCATTTACTTACCAGCCAAGTAAGAAGATCCACTTGAGCTCTCATGCCATTGATAGCCCAAAATTTGTAAATCCCGCATGCTCTTAAAGCTTGAAAAGTAGGTAGATGATTTATCGCTGCTTCATCTACCTCTTCGTGCTCCTGTTCTCACCAAATAAGCATTGTAGATATCCTACAACAAGTAAAATGAAGGATTAGAATCATTTTCAAAAAAAAAAATTGGGTAATTTAGGAAGAAAATATGTTTTTGAATTTGTCATGGCGCCTCCGCACTTTACGCTCAGGGACAGTGCATAGATACGCATGAGCCCTGTGTCAAAAGTGCGAGGCCCCGACATTTTTATTTGTAGAAAAATGTCGGGGTCCATAGGTACCTAATGCATTAGGTGTGGACCACCGAGGGTGAATTTTTCAACATATTTTCCTCCCAAAAATGAAATTCTGACCCTAAATTAAAAAATTGAAAGAATGAATTGCAAGATAAGGAGGTTGTGGATTACCTAAAATAGACAGTTTTCGATTCCGACGGTCGGTTTGCCCAGAATCTTCTCCGAAGCGTTTTTTGCCTAGAGCTCTAAAAACTTCACTCCAAATTCAAACGGTAAAAATGAACTTGAAAAAATCCTTTTTATAAGTTTTTTCGAATAGATGAATTTTAAATTTGTTTATTTTTCACTTTAAAAATCATTTTTTCAAAATACTTTTATTATTGAAACAGGTATGTTTAATTTTTCGAGTTTTTGTGCAAAATAACGGATTTTTCAGGAAAAATGGTCATTTTTTACGAAGAGTAAACTTTTATCACTTTTTCGGGCTCTTTAAATTTTACGAAAAAGTGAAACCATGGAGTCCTTTTTTAAGCCCTTTTCGGACTCTCTAAAAATGAAAAGATCGCCGAGTACTTGACTATTTGAACTCGTTAAAGTAAATGAATGGTCGTCCCTTCAGTATTAGTTTACCCCTTTTCCAGACTGAAATGGACTATTTACGAAAAAGGTATACGTTGACTAATAATGGTCAATAGAGTTCTCTCTTGAATCATTTTATCCTTTTTCGGGCCTGAGGGACTAAATTTACGAAAAATAACACCCATGGAGTTTTCTTAGGTTTTTTCTTTTGACTCCCTAAAAGTGAAAAACACCGAGTTTCTCCTATGCTGGACTCGTTAAAATTTAACAGTAAAGGACCTGTCGATTACAAACATGAACGGATCACTCCTTCTTAGGGATCGATTTTAAACTAAGTTGGAATCATCCAAAGGATGATCTTATAAACAAGCAAATTTTATCCTCCTCAAGCTTGTCAAAAATAAAGAGGTACTTGCCAGAAATGGTGGGGGAAAAGAGAGAAAAAAAGATTTATTTGTTACACTTTGATTTGTAAAAGCATTATACCACTCTTGAACACGACACTTTTTGTCACACTTCTACCTGGGTTGGGAAATCCTTTTCCTATCATTTAATCAAACCACATTGAAGGTCTTCAGTTGGTTTCTGGGTATTAGCTTAGGGCAATTGTTACCAAACCATCTGCAGTGTAGTTATGTGTTCAAGAGGACAGTCAAACAAACCATTCATCTGCAAACACTTGTCTCCATTCGCGTTGACCGTCCCTGAGTCAGTCCTTGCAAAAAATTTTCTTCAAAACTTGATCTATGGTTTCGTGTCATTAGCTTTCTTATGACGGATCACTTTCTATCGACGATAGCTCATCATCTAGGAAGTTGATCTAAAATCCATTATTACCTTGGAATCCACATGCCTTAATGGAAAGTTTCTCGCCTTTGACAACAGGTTACATCATTGACCTTCGATTGAACGATTCTATAAAATTTTCGACTTCAGATCAGATATTCGCATTTCGTGGATTGTACTGAGTACTTTGAGAGCCATTGTCATTATTGGTGGTTTCTCTCACACTTTTTAACAGTTCACATCATTGACTAGTAATCAAGTGGTTTCTACCATGTTCGACTTCAACACATTTAATCACATGGATAGAATCATACTAGATCGGGAAGCAGAAATCAAGACCCTGGATCTAGTTTCCACCATCCAGGCTGCGAGGAGTTTTATTATTCATTATGCAGTAGAATATTCATTACAGATGGTTGTGTCCATGCTGTGTCTACATTGTTGATGTAATATCAAAATCATTTCTGTATCAGAGCAAGTTTAGTTAGTTTTGATCTGTGTATGGGAATGCCTACCTCGGTGATGATATATATATATATATGTGTGTGTGTGTGTGTGTGTGTGTGTGTGTGTTGCATTGAATGTTTTTACAGGGTTCCGACTGGGGTGTCCATAGGCTAATCCTTGAAATGATAAAGCACATAATTCTTCGAATATTCTCAGATTTCGCACTTTAGGGGGAAATTTGTTACACTGAAATTTGTCACCATGAAATTTTAGTACTCCCTTGGAAGTCTACAATATCAAAGTTCCCAAAGTCAAGCCTTGAAACTAAGAGAAAAGCTCATAAAAGCCTTAAAATTCTGGTACCACACTTTCTCCTAGTTTTGCCTGCGATCCCGCACTTTTTGGGTATAAATCATGCATAGCTAAGCGCACTTTCTATTTATTAAAAGTGCGGACCCCTGTAAAAGATTAGAAAAGGTGCAATTAAAATCTAGAAGCTCAGTTAAAGTCATTTTTTGAAGCTTCTAGAAACATTCCTGCGGTGGAAAGTATGCTCCTTTCATGTTGATGCATCCCATCCAATAAGGAGCTAACCCCTTGATGTAAGGAACTAATCCCTTTGAAGGAGGATTCTATCCCTTCTTGTATGGAGCTATAACCTCCTCTCTTTCACTATAAAAAGAGGCATAGGGAAGCCTCAAGGGTTACCGATGGATGAGTTAAAGTTTTAGTATTGTTGCAGGCGAAGTGTTGTTGAAACTTAGACCCTTTAGCTGAGATTTCATGTGGGAAGGATTACATACCTGTATGTATCTTGGTTGGAAGAGTGCAAGGCTTATCAGAGTAAAGGAAACGCCTATTCTGGACCCTAGGAAGGCCTGTATGACATCAAGGCGGACACAGTTGTAAGGCTCTTCCTTATTTAAGTTAATACAAATAAATCTATTTTTCTCAATAAGTTGTCAATTGATTGTTTTATTTTATGGATTCCTTGATCACCATAATGGATATGATTTATAAATATATGATATGTAGGTGCTATTTTATGTTTATTTGTTTGTTATTGCAGATCTTCGAAGATAACTCTTTCGAGCGACTGAAAGACTACTACTACAAACAAGCGTTGGATTAAAGGTAAGATCGTTAAACCTTTATAGCATTTAATTATGAATCACAATATATCTAGATAAAGATAGTTTTGTTTGTCCGTTTGTTGCTAGTTGTCCGTAGGACACTTGGGGGTTCTGTCTTGTCCGCAAGAATGACTTATCTATCCAACAGTTGGGTGACGCAACAGAGGTCGAGGGTGAGGTTTCCTCAAAAATTGGTCAAACAGACTGTGACTAATGATCTTCCTGAGTTAAGCCTACGACTTGTGTAACATTGGTCTTATTCTTTTTATTTACTGGTATTTAGGGCTTGGTGGCCCTGGGTTGTCAAGGTTCTAGAATGGTGGGTTTAGATTGTGAGTGTGGACTATCAACCAGAAGTGAAATGACTAAAGGGGTATTTACAGTGGACTGCTACTGCATTAAAATTTGAAATTCAGAAAAATATGGTAAAAAAAATATTGCAACCCTTATGCTGACCATATTTTTCTTGATCGAATTCATTTGAGTTTCAAAACGTTTGATGATCGATTGTAGTTTATTTTAGTGATTCGCTTTCTTGATCATGCTAACGTATCTCCTGCTAAGGGCTGGGGTATCATCACTTCAAATGAATATATATGCCTGTTGTCCTGAACCTCACCCACAAATCCTGGTGAGGACATTACTTCCTTCTGGAATGCCTTCACTACGAGTAAAAAATTTTGTGCCATAATATGGAAAGTTCCTGGGTGTACACATTGTGGCCTTATCCATATATGGCCATGGTTGATTCTGAACTAGACCTCCTCCGAGTACTCATCCAATAGTGTCTTCGGAATCCTTTCAACGACATTGCCAACATCTAATATTTTATTATACCACTTTTTGAAGGAATCCTCACTTATCTCCTTAATTCTTGGGTCTCTTGAGGTTGGCAGACAACTTTTGATTGACTAACTTCAATGTAAGTAACTAACTAAACAAAGTGAAAGATGTTTTTTCTGAAATGGAAAACTGACGCGACAACTAACTGACTAACATAACTGACTCCTACCTACAACTACCTAATTCTCCTTACAAAGATTTAATCAAATAAAAATTTACTTTCTTATCCTTGGAAGGGATTTATTTGTGCTTCGTTCACCCATCCCGGTAGAAAAACATCGTCGAGCTACATGAGCTTTACAACTACTAATTCTTTAATTTCCACAACAATAAAAGGGCCCAACCAAAGCATCCACAACTCACCTTGGAAATTTAAGAACTTATTGTCATATAATAAGACATGGCCTCCCTTTGTGAATGAATTATGCTTTATGTGTCTTTCACGCCACACCTTTTGTCTATGCTTCTCCACTGTTTGATTAAAATATGATAAAAATATGGCCTCATCCAATTCCCACAGTTCGTCCAACCTTTTAGGAATTGATTCATCTTCGATCATATGTGTTTCTTGTGCAATAAAAAAACTGGGAATTGTGAAATCCACGGGTACTATTACATCGTGACCACACACCAACTGTAAGGGTGTATGCTTATGTAATAATTTGGAAGTCGTGCGATAGGACCATAAGGTAGCCATAACTCTCTCAGACTAGTCATATCTGTTAGTTGAACTTACTTTAGTCAAACCCCTCTCTAAGATTTTATTGAACACCTCAATTGTCTTTTTTTCTTGAGGGTGATATAGACTAATTTTGTGGTGTTGTATCATGAATTTTTGCAATAGTGATGCAAATGTATCATTAATAAAGTGGCTCCCTTGATCACTGGTTAAACTTTGGGGACACCCTAATCTAGTAATGATGTTCTCAAAAATAAATCTAGCGGTGGTGTCAACCGTATAATCCTTCACTAGCACAAATTTGGGTCATCTGTTAGGTACTTTGTTGCAGGAATGATGTACCTAGTTTTGGAACGACGCGCAGGTGGGTTGATGGGTCTTATGAAATCAATTGTACACTTTTCAAAATCCTATACTACTTGTACTGGTTGCAGTGGAAATTCATCTTGATGTGATGGTTTTCCAATCCTTTGACATACATCACACTTCCTGACGCATTCCTTAGCATCCTTGTAAATAGTAAGCCACCATAGACCTACTTGTAAGATTTTCCTTGCGGTGCATTTTCCTCCAACATGACCTCTTGCGACCCCTGAATGGCATTCCCATAGTACAACTTTCCTTTCATGATCCAATATACATGTTTGCAGTATTTGATCTAGTCCAAACTTGTAAAATTTCCCTGCAATTAGTTGGTAGTCGGCTACTCAGACAACCATATGTCTCCTTTGCATTGTGGTGTAGTCTTCAGGGAACTTTCCGGTAGCTAAGAAATATTTTATGTCCTCTAGATAGTCTGGCATTTCCTCCACTCTAAATATATGTGTGTATGGTAGTTGGTCGTCTACATAACATCCACTTTCTCCTGATTCCATCCTTGACAAATGGTCAACTCCCACATTTATCTAGTCTAGTTTGATAATCACTTCAAATTTAAACTCCTGAAACAATAATAGTCATCTGCAAATTCTTCCTTCCAACACAAGCTTGTTCACCAAATATTTCAAGGCAAAATGATATGTGAAGAACTTGAATGGTCCCCCTAGAAGGTAGTGGCGAAAATTCTGAAGTGAATATACCATCACAAGTGCCTCCCACTCTGTTGTATTATAGTTCTTCTCTACTATTGATAACTTTATTCTTTCAACGTATATTGGATGATCAAGGTTTCCTTCTCAAGGCTAGTCTAAAACTACACCTGAATCAATTCTATAAGCATCAATGTGGACATGCAATTGCTTGTTCCAATTAGGATAAACTAAAATTGGTGCACTATCCAAATTTTCCTTCAATATGTTTAGTGAAACATTAAACTCCTTATACCATGTGATTGTTTATTTTTCTTGAGTAATTTATCCATTGGAGCAGTGATAAGAGCATATTTGTGGACAAATATCCTATAATATCCCATGTGTCCCAATGTAGATCCGAGTTTTTTAAAATTTGATGGTGGGTCCATGTTTACAATTTATCCAACCTTGGCAGGGTCCATGCGTACTCCTTCCTTACATACAATATGGCCCAATAGTGTCCCAAACGGAAAATAAAATATGAACTTATTTACGTTCAATGATATTTGTAATTTCCTACACCAGTCGAACATGACTCGGAGCAAGCGGGAGTTTTTCTTTAGAAGACTATAGAAATTCCAATCATCCATGTAAACTTCAGGAAACCTATGTATATAATACCTAAATGTCGCAATCACGATCCTTGAAAAACTGTTGGTGCATTCTTGAGCCCAAAGGGAATAACTTGGTATGCATATGAGCCCCATTATGTGGCAAAAGTAGTCTTCTTCTTATCTTCTTCTGCTATTCAGACCTGATGGTAGCCCGAAAACCCATCTGTAAATGAATAAGCATCATTGCCTGCCACATTATCTAGAACTTCATCACTGAAAGGTGTGGGAAAGGATCATGAAAACAAGAATTATTTAAACTGCATTAGTCCACATAGACTCTGATATCTGTTGCATCCTTCTTATTTTCTATCACAATCAGACTGACCCATTTGGATTTATCAACCCTCCATCCAACATATTATCTATATCTTTCTTCACTTTATCCTTCACCCTTGGATTTAGTCTATATGGTCGGTGCTTTACTAGCTTTGCATCTGGCTTGAGCATGATCTTCATCTCTCCCAAATCCCCTTTAATTCCTTTCAATTCTTCAACAAATGAGGGAAATAGGTCCTCATATTCTTTTATGAGATCAAATATTTCTTTAGTGGTTTTCTCATCCCAATAATCTCCAATTGAGGATATCTTTGGATTTTCTTCACTCTTTATGTTTAGTTTCCTCAAATTCAGTGGAAGTAGATGAGGTCCTTCAGTTGCAAGTCTGTCTTTAACCCCTTGTTCTCCTTCCACTTCATTGAAAGATAGGTGCCTCAAGTCTTCCAGATCATCTTCATCCAACTCTTTATCTACTTTCCCGCAGGCCACCGCTTCATTGTATGTTGACTCATATAGGTGTTGCATTGCAGCTTGGTCTAATTTTCCCTCTATCAATTTCCCGGTTATAAGTAGAATTATCTTAATAGCTTGTAGAGAATCATTAATCCTCTTATCGGTATCTGGAAAGGAAAAAATACTAACAAATTGACTTGCTTAACAATCCCAATCTCAAATCTATCTCCACACTTCCTATTTGACATACTATGCTTTGGGGAAGGTTCCTAATGTATGCACAAAGTCATGCACCCATAATTATTTTGGGATACTTTCCCTAATCCATCATTCTTCATAATTTCTCAAGTGTTGATAAGGATCCAAGCTACCTTTGTACTTCATAAATGGTTGTAAGCCCCCATAATGTCAAAATATAACTCTCAATGTTGTTAATATTTTATTCCCATTCCCTGATATTATTGCGATGGTCTCCCCACCACTTGGTCGATGTTTCTTGTAAGGAAACATTCATTAGTGGTACCTTATGCTCCTCGAGAATAGTTGCATCAATATTTTTAATAAAATTCTCGACTGTATTCATACCATAGAAAATGGATATTGCTTTGTGCCGATCCAGTTGATTCCACTGATTGTTGTGCATCGTCGAGTGTTGACCTCATATCCTCCTTGCTTGTAGTCATCAAATGTGGCTTCTGATCCAAATTTTGAGCTCTGAATACTCCACCAGCTGATTGAGCCTTCTGTAGTTGGGTTGATGCAATCTTCTCTCTTCCCTGTTGTTAGCTGGTACAATTGTTACAATAGTATTGGATCTTCCCTATCATCTATTAGTTATGTGAAATTAGCCCTTGATAAGGATATAGGGGTTGGATTACTCTAACCCCTTCTACTTCTAAACTCATCAGTTCTTTTTTCAAGTAAATCACCACATAGTTCTCAAAGGCCCAATCTATCCCAAGAAGTGCTAGATAGGGATCCTTGTCTCCCATTATATCTATCACTTCGAAATATGCATATGTCTTGACCCCTATGATGTCAACCTCTACATCATCTAGTCTCCCAACTGGAAGGATGCAGTACTGGTTTTCCATACACAGTTTTATTGGTGAGAATGCCAGGTTAGGTTTTCCCAAGGCTTCCCACGTCTTTCTTGGTAATATATTGAAATATGAGCCTAAATATAAAATTGTATATTTTATTTGGAATCCTAAAATCTGGGCATCAATCCTAAACTCCCTTCCTGTTCATATTTTAATTCTATGAATCCTTTTTTAATGCCTCTCTGGTCAATTGACAGAGATTGCTCTACCCTGATCTGTCCCCTCCTTGATGGTTGACTTCAGAGTCTCCCGCAACTACCCATGCATTCATTCATCATTCAAAATTTGTATGAATAATTTGAACCATTATTCTATGGGTCATGGCGAGTATGGAACCTTATCTTTCAAGACTATTGGCTGCATTCCCTATGGCTCTTTACTTGGGTTTAACTTGATGAAAATTTCTACTACTTCTTTCTAATAATTCTTATATTGTTTGGGATCATATGAGTGCTTCGACATGGCTGGTATTATAATCTTGTGTGGTTCTACTACTCCTGAATCATCCACAGTATTTCCCCCCACTCGAGCTATATTGATATTTGAGAGTGGGATAGTTTCTGGCACTCTTGATTGTGCATTACTTAAATTCCCCCCCCTCTGTCAATTACGCTCCTCCCATATTTTAATCAATTCTGGGCAGTACTTTGTTACATGCATGTTTACCTTGCATTGAGAACACCATGGTCTTCTGGGTAGTGAAAAATCTCGCGCAACATGACCCTCTTGGTCACAATTGTAACATCACATAGGTCCTTTCCCTCCCGTCCTCCCCCCCCCCTTGTTCATCCTCCTCCGCGTCCTCGAGGATTTTTGTTGACCCAATATGTTGTTCAATCTAGTCAGTCAACCAATGCATCCACTAACCTACATTGGTTAGTGTGATGAGTCAGTGAAGCGAAAAAATCACAACATGTGTTGCTAGGAACATTTTAGTATTATGGGAAAAGACGTGGAATATTTCCATATTATCTACAAATCTTATAGTAATTAGTCATTGTTGGGTTTTATTGATTCATAAATGCATGGAATTGCGTTTGTCCTTGAAAATACCCTATGTTCCTATCTACACAACGCCCAAAATAGGAGGGGTTCCATATGGCCCCACCAGTCTGGGTGAAATGCCTGAGGCCTGCAACCTCGAGCACTTTGTCACTAGATCACCTTCTACCAGGAAATGAGTACACCATACATTCGGTCGCATAGGTCGTGTCGGTTGCATGTCTTTCAAATTTTCTATCAAACTTGCGATCTGATGTTGTAGACCCAATTTAGACGGGTCCTGGATCATTGTTATGCCTCTATATTCATGTGGGTACCCAGTGATAGCTTTGATCCTTGTTTCTTTTTCTAAAGGATCCTATAAATTATCAATATTTTTCTGGGTTAGTGGTATACAGGTAAGAGGCAACAATGCTTTGATAAACCATTCCTGTTGGTGATTTGGATCTATGGGATAGTTTAGTTTTCCAATTGCGTCTTTAAATCTCCCCATCAACTCTCAGGTTGTCTTCCCTTCCTGCTATTTAATTTCCCATAATTCATACTACCCTTGCTAGTTTTTTTGGGGAAGTTTTAACTCCTACACAAATTCTCTTTTAACATCATCTAGTACTGGGTTTTGGTGTAGTTATGACCACTTTATGAACCATCTCAAGGCTCTCTCCCTTAGTGAGGTTTGAAATTAAAATTTTTTTGCAGTGTCTGGCATTTCGTGAGCCCTCCATATGGCTTCGCACAAATACCATTGTTTTTCTACATCATCATTTCATTTTCCAGAGAACTCAGGGTATCGAGTGAATTATCCCATCATATTTGACTGAGCTTGAGGAAGAAGTACAAATCCTTGAGATTCAAGTCGTGATGATCCTTGCAGGATCTCACCAATATTACCAATTCCACTGCCACTAGTGCTAGCTTCATATGTGGTATGCACACTATGAACTATAATAACTTTAATTAAATTCAATAAGAACTTATTAGGGTTGTGATAAAGTACCAGGGGAAGGTTGGGGGAGATGATACCTAGACACGGGGAGATCATATCACCTTCTATATTGGACACATCATTCTAAGAAAATAAGCTTCTTAAGGAGACATACATTTTATCATCCAGGTTTTCTTTTGAACCTACGTATTCTATTCTATATGAAATTTCCAGTTCTTTGGATCGAGATGGGACCCTATTATCCTCTTGAGTATTGACCGCTAGGGAAAACCCTACTTCCTTTGCCAGCCCCACTACTATTCCTTCTTCTATTGGACTTCATAACACCACTCCTTATAGATGTACATAATTTTTTTGCCTAATGATTTCCTACATTTCCATTTCCCAACATTAATACGATATTTTTGCTCTTTTTTGTGCTCTCAGATCCCTAGACCTCTTGAAGTCATTTGCGTCCATTTATTCAATCCCTTCATAACTCCCTTTTCAATAGCATCCCTCCCTTTATGTCCTTCCCCTGGTACTGGGTGTTTAGACTTCCATGTTGGGGTTTTGGAATACCAACAAACATTCCTCCACCATTAGAGCCTTAATCCACATAGGGATTTCTTTTAGTAGCTTTCCTCGCAACCCTCATATGAATATGTCCTCAAACTTAGAAAAATATTGATTTTTCTTTGCGATGAACTCAATAATATATTCTTATAATGTAGTATTCACCCATGTTGGTGCTTAAATCGTTCCCACATGCAAATGCCTCAAGTACGCATTCACCGAGGACCAATAAGTCCTCCCGCTCTAGGCGTTGCTGCTAGCCACCAACACACCATAGGGGGTAACCCTAAAATCTAAACTAGGTGATTTTCAATAAGAAAATAAAAGTAGGTGAGATATAGATAGTTGATCATTGTACTAAATAGTGGCATTAACAGAAGGGAGCAACACGATTAATGGGTCACAATTCCTAAATAAGATTCTATGGGATTGGAAAGAGTAGTGATAAATTTGAACAAGGATAGTGGTAATCTTTAAAAAGAAAGAAAAATGAAAATGAAATCAACAAGACATGAAAGTAATAATTGTTCTCAAGTTATACAGTAACATGTGCAACAAGTGTAGACATCTTCATTGCTTTACTTTAACATGTAGAATAAAACAATTAATAATAAATATCATGACTGAAATTCATAATGGGAGAGTAAAACCTCATAATCTGGAGAACAGAGAAAATATTAAAATAAAACACATATAAAAAAATTAAGAACAAAACATACAAATTTACAATCACAAAGAAAGCGAGAATTATTGCAAAATGAAAGATAGGCCTTTAGTTACCAATAATTCATGAATGGTCATTTAGCATTTATTTTGATAGTATAGATATTAGAACATGAAAACCAAACGAGTTAATTCCTAAATGAGGGCGAGCCTCAGATTTAGTTCTTCTATGATTACGAATAAAAATAACACGAACAACAAATATAACCTTTTAAAATTTCCAGAATAGATTTCAGAATTGTAAATAAAATTTGTGCAGCATGTACAATAAATTTTTGTAACTTAGAAAGTTTCTTTCTTCTGCCAAAAAGCCCCCCATGGCGGGAAACATGGATGTAAACAATAGTTTTCAAAAAATAATTGTTTCAACAATTGTCTTTAATGTAACCAACTGAAATGAAAATTAAATAAACTAAAATAAAGTAAATTTTAGAAATGAGGTAATTAAGCATGATGATGCCTCCATGACTTTGAATAATATATTTTCTTAGCCAGCCACGTAGGTGTTAGGTCCCTATATTACTAGTATAGTCCCTTATTGTTGTTAGTGTAACCCCTTTATTGTTATTATTGTACCCTTGTAACCCCCATACTGTTATTATTGTTCCCTTAAATTATTATTGTTAGGTCGGCCAGGATTACATTGTGGCCCCACTAGGATTACATTATGGCCCCATGGACTCCTATATATAGAAAGGAGGTTTTGTAATTTGTATCATCCAAGAATTGTTCATTAATGTAATGTATTGGAGGATTCCCCCTTGAAGTGGCTTATTTCTAAGGCATTGATATCTCTTTTATTTTATTTTTGGAGCTGGTTTCACAACATTTGGTATCAGAGGTTTGGATTCTAGGGTTTCGCTGCTACAAATAGGTCATTGTGGAATTGTCGCTATAAATTTTTTTCTACAAAGTTTTAGAAGCTGAAATTTTTAGGGTGCGAAGCAGAAATCCTGAGGAACATTGTCAAAAATTTTTAGAGCTTGGTTCACAATATGTTCGGAGATATGATCTGTGGAAGTTAGGTCTTTTTGCAGGCTCCTCAATTTAATCTAAACAGGTCATCATGGAATTTGTGCTATAAATTTGTTTCTACGAAGGTTCAGAATCTGAAATTTTTAAGGCGCGAAGCCAAAATCCTAAGGAAACGCGTCAAAAAATTGCAGAGCTTGGTTCACAATATTTTCGGAGATATGATCTGTGGAAGGTAGTGCTTTTTCAGGCTCCTGAATTTCATCTCAAAGAGGTGATTGTGGGAAAATCTTCATAACTCTCTCTCTGAGCATCAGATTGGAGTGCCGTAAAAATTGGTTGCAATCACACGGATTTTAGTTTCTTTACTATCAATTTTAGAGCTAAAAGACGAAACAATGACATGTGGAAAGTCATACAAATTCGCTCTACTGAACCAGTCCATAATTAGGTCATTTTGGGAGATTGGACATAACTTTACCTTGGAGAATCCAAATCAAGTCAGACCTGTGGCATTCGAAAGATAATTCAGAAGGCTACCCCAGTGCCAAATTTTAGATATTGAAAAGCTGTAATCACAAAGATAATCCAATTTCATTATCGAGATCCTCAAAAGCAAGAAAAATGTGTGTATTTTTTTTACAAATTGCATAAGTCTTGTTTGAAGAATCAATTTGAATTGATTCCAAGGGCATATTGTAGAATATATATCATTATTGGTTTTAAAAAAAAATTCCCCGTAAAAATAATTCAACATCCATTAAGCCTTCAGAAGGCTCTACTATGACTCATGAAGATGAAGAATTACAACATGATCTATCAAAATTACAAGAGCAAGTGCACCAAATTTCGCTCTTGCAAAGAGCAAAAAAAAATTAAATGGATGTTTTGAAGAAAGGCGTGGAAGCAAAGATGGATGGTTTGAAGAAAGGCGTGGAATCTAAGATAGATGGCATGGAATCTAAGATGGATGACATGGAAGCTAAGATCAATGAAAAAATGAAAGACAACATGGAAAATATGAAGAATGATCTAAAAGCGGACATTGAAGGTTTGACAAAGTTGATACAAGAAATGTTTCCTAATGGTGAAAATATAGTAGAGGAAACTCATGATGAGAACAAAATAAATGTTAATCATGACTTCATAAACTCTAATGTTGGCGGGAAGAACCACCATATTCCAAAAATGGATATGAGGAAGTTTGATGGAAAGGATCTTGTAACATGGATACTATAGATGGAGCAATATTTTGATCTCCATAACGTGCAAAACACACAAAAGGTACGCATTGCAACTTTACATTTAGAACAAAATACATTTGTATGGTATCAATGGCTTTGCTCCCGTCAAAAAATTGTCACTTGGTCAATTTTTACGGAGGAAATGATAGCACATTATGAGGATACAAAGAGCAACACCTTCTTTAGCCAATTGATAAATCTCAAACAAAGGGGTTTAGTGGGGCAGCACATTGAGGACTTCCAAAAATTGAATATAAGGGTAACTGATATTCCAGAGGAACACAGGATTGATCTCTTCATAGGTAATTTAAAGGATAACATCCAACATGAAGTTCACATTTTGGAACCTGATTCATTGGAGAAGGCATTCAGGTTGGCAAGAAAAATTGAATGTAAAATTATGGCGACAAGGAAGCCTACCACTCACTTCTATAAAGAGGGAAGTGTTGCTACTCCTAGATTTCCACAACCTACAAGGTTGACACCACAACAATTGGAAGAAAAAAGAGTAAAAGGGATTTGATACGGTTGTGATAGCAAATACACTAAAGGTCATAAGTGTGCTGAGAAGAAATTATTTTACATAGATTGTGAAGAGGAAGAAGAAAATGAACAAGAAGAGGATATACACCAGGAACCAACCCAAGAAGAGGAAGAGATGAGTCCGACCATATCGTGTAATGCATTGGCAGGAATTACCACTCCTCAAACTCTCAAGATAGAAGGACATATCAAGAAGAAAAAGGTAATAGTGTTGATTGATTCGAGTAGTACCCATAATTTTATTCATTGTAAGGTAGCCAAGGAATTGAATTGTTTCCTATACCCAGCACCAGAATGTCAAGTGATGGTTGCAAATGGAGGAACTATAAATTTCTCTGGAAAATGCCATAATATCAAGCTAACAATGGGGGAATATGTATTGACTAGTCTAATTCTTTCCATTCCTATGGGAGGTGTTGATGTTGTACTAGGAGTACAATGGTTACAATCTTTGGGGACGGTAGCTTTTAATTTTCAAGAACTTTTCTTGAATTTTTTTTCAGAAGGAAAGGAAGTCGAATTACGGGGTATTGCAGGGAAGCCAGGAAAGATAATAAGCTCTAATGTCATGACAAAGCTTCTAAATAAATAACAACGAGGCGTAATTGCACAATTATGCTCACTAGAAGTTCCAACATCAAAATCATCTATTTTTGCAGATCTCCAACAAGTCTTGGACAATCATTCCAAGGTGTTTGAAACTCCCAAAGGACTCCCACCTATTCATGATTATGATCATGCTATTCATTTGATTCTAGGAAGTGTTCCTCCAAACATCAGGCCTTATAGATATCCTTATGTCCAAAAGAGTGAAATTAAACATATGACTGCAGAAATGTTAGAGGCGGGTATAATTCAACCTGGTCAAAGTTATTTCTCTGCTCCTCTAGTATTTTTACACAAGAAGGATGGATCATGGAGCATGTGTCCAGATTATAGGGAGCTCAATAAGCTCACCATTAAAGATAAATTTCCCATTCCTGTGATTGATGAATTATTGGATGAATTGCATAGAGAAATTTATTTTACCAAGTTGGATCTTCGTTTAGGATATCATCAAATTAGAATGAAGACTGAAGATATTCCAAAAACGGAATTTCGAACTCATGAGGGTCATTATGAATGTTTGGTTATGCCTTTTGGCCTTACCAATGCACCTTCTACATTTCAAGGGTTGATGAATTCCATTTTCAAACCCTTCCTTAGAAAATTTGTGCTAGTATTTTTTGATGATATACTAATCTACAGCAGGTCTTGGAAGGATCATGTTGAACATGTTGACAGGGTGCTCAAACTATTGCAGGAGAAACAATTATATACAAAAACATCCAAATGTTTCTTTGGAGTACAAGAGGTGGAATATCTGGGTCATATTGTATCTCATGAGGCTGTTAAGGTAGACCCTAAAAAAATTAAAGCCATTAAGGAATGGAAAGTCCCCACAACCATAAAGTAGTTGCGAGGATTTATAGGGTTAACAGGGTATTATCGCAAGTTTGTTAAGAATTATGGGAGAATAGTAGCACCTCTAACAACATTATTTAAGAAAGATGCATTTTCATGGAATCCTGAAGCAACTAAGGCCTTTGAACATCTTAAAGAGACAATGTGCCTAGCACTGGTCTTAGCTACGCTAGACTTCACAAAAACCTTTATTGTGGAATGAGATGCCTCAGGAAATGGAATTGGTGTTGTTTTAATGCAGGAAGGAAGATCCATTGCTTTTGAAATTCGTCCAATCAAAGGAAAGTATTTACAAAAGCATATTTATGAGAAGGAAATGTTGGCAATACTGCATGCACTAAAGAAATGGTGAACTTACCTAATGGGAAGACACTTCAAGGTAAAAATTTATCATGAAAGTCTTAAACACTTTTTGGAACAAAGACTATCTTCAGAAGAGCAGCAAAAATGGGTCACAAAGATGTTGGGTTATAGCTTTGAAATAATCTACGAAAAGGGGAAGCTTAATGTTGTTGCAGATGCACTCTCAAGAAAGAATGAAGAGGTGGAAGCATTGCTTTGTGCCATTTCTATTATCCAACCAGATTGGATAACCGAAGCAAGAGATGAATGGAAGAAGGACGAAAAAGTATGGACACTCATTCAAAAGTTGCAGCAATATCCTAGTACATCTGATACATTTAGTTGGGAAAATGATTCTTTATGGTACAATGATCGCTTATATCTTTGTAAGAATTCCCAACTAAAACAAAATATTCTTTTGGAATTGCACACTTCTTCTTTAGGAGGACACTCAGGATTTTTAAAAACTTACCACAGGGTGAAGAAAGAATTTTTTTGGGATGGCCTTAAATCTGATATTCGAAAGTTTGTGGCAGAATGTTTGGTTTTCCAGCAGAATAAAGTGGAAACAATTAAGACCCTAGGACTTCTACAACCTTTATCCATTCCAAGTCAACGTTGGGAGGAGATTTCAATGGATTTTATCACAGGTTTACCTAAGTCCGAAGGAAAGAGTGTCATCATGGTGGTAGTTGATAGACTTACCAAGTATACACACTTTTGTGCATTATCTCATCCATTTAAAGCAAGTACAGTTGCTACTACATTTATGGACACAATTCAAAAGCTACATGGAAACCCAAGGGTTATTGTGAGCGACAAAGATCCCATTTTTACTAGAAATTTTTGGATGGAGTTATTTTCTTGTTTGGGTACTCAATTAGCTCATAGCTCATCTTATCATCCTCAATCTGATGGTCAAATTGAGATAGTAAATAAATGTTTGGAAGGATATCTTCATTTTTTTGTATTTGATAAACAAACACAATGGTTCAAGTGGTTACCTCTCGCTGAATGGTGGTATAACACTTCCTTCCATACTGTAGCAAAAATGACCCCATTTATGGCACTTTATGGATATCATCCACCATCCATCACATCATCTTTAAGATAAAATTCGAAGGTTCAAGCAGTGGAAGATCACATCGAGAATCAACAAGAAGTTCTCCAACTCTTAAAGGATAACCTGAATTTGGCACAAAATCAAATGAAACAATAGGAAGATCAACATCGCAGTGAGAGAAGTTTTGATGTAGGAGACTGGGTATTTTTATGGCTACAACCATACAAACAAATGCCCCTCAAGCAAGCTAAGAAGGATAATAAATTATCGCCAAAGTACTATGGTCCTTACAAGGTGTTGCAAAATATTGGTACTATGGCATACAAATTGGAGCTTCCTGCTTCTTCACGTGTGCATCCAGTTTTCCACGTTTCATGCTTAAATAAGGTTATAGGTGAAAATCTTCCAGTTCAAAAAATATTGCCAGAACTTGATGAGGAAGGAAAAATCATATTGGAACATGAAGCAGACACGGAAACAAGAACTTGACATCTACGGAATCGATCAATTTTAGAGTATCTCATCAAGTGGAAGAACTTACCCACTGAAGATTCTACATGGGAGGATGAGAATTTTATACAGAAGCACCCAGAGCTACTCAAGCATTGAGGACAACACTTTTTTGAAGGAGAGGGGCATGTTAGGTCCCTCTATTACTAGTATAGTCCCTTATTGTTGTTAGTGTAACCCCCTTATTATTATTATTGTACCCTTGTAACACCCATATTGTTATTATTATGCCCTTAAATTATTATTGTTAGGTTGGCTAGGATTACATTGTGGCCCCACTAGGATTACATTATGGCCCCATGGACTCCTATATATAGAAAGGAGGTTTTGTAATTTGTATCATCCAAGAATTGTTCATTAATGTAATGTATTGGAGGTTTCCCCCTCAAAGTGGCTTATTTCTAAGGCATTGATATCTCTTTTCTTCTATTTTTGGAACTGGTTTCACAACAGTAGGAGAGGGTGTGTGTGCTTCATGCACCCTGACAGTTGACACTTGTGTTGTGATCAAGGGAATTTCATGCCAGTATTCAGGTTGGTTTGTGATGGACTACATCAGAGGAACCAATTCAGTGGCCTATGATGTGATAAATAGTTTCTCGACTACTATGTTGTGCTTAAAATGGTTTTTTTATTTTTACTAGATCCCACTTAGCAGTAGCTAACTAGGGAACATTATTGTATTTGGTGATTACCACCACCAAATGTGATCTTATCTAATACTTGGTGGCAGGGATATTTTGTATAATTTTGTTTATCCCAGCCAAAATAGTAAATTCTAGGAAAAGAACATTGAAAATTGTAGAAGAAGAAAACGTCTCTTCCCCTAGCATGGCCAAACAACCAAAATCTTGCTCTGTAGCTTTCAGTTGATCGGAGAAACCCTGCCAATATATTGCCCAATTTTTCTTATTCCAAAATGAAGGCACAACAAATCTTCCTAGATAGTTCCACTCGGTTCTAAAATCATTTATCTCCTTGATGACTTTGTCAAACCCGTCTCTCATTTCCTACATAGTGATATTTTTTTCCTTTAGCATACATAGAGAGAAAAAGTAGTCGTCTCTAGGAGGTAAATTTAGTTCCACTAAAGTATCATCCTCAAAGGTATTGACCAGATCTATAATGGCATCGAGGTCCTCTAGTATTTTATCTAGGGCCTCAGTTGTAGACTTTGCTTCCAGACTGGCACTTTGTATTAAAGCCTTTTCACAATGTGAGAGAATTTTCACATATGACTGGACCATAGTGATTTTCTACCAAATATCTCTCCATATCTCCCCTTTGGCTTGCACGAGTATCTTATTCCCTGTTATAGTGATGCAAAGAAACTCTTTCAAGGTTTTATCTTCATTATGCGTGTCTTTTAGAGTGGCTTGGATCTGTTCAATTTCAACATTCTTTCGCCCCACTAAGATGTCAGTTCTGTGGTCATCCTGTGCCTTTTCCTCTATGAATATCTGCAGTTCTTGTTCCAACTAAGTAATCTTGATGTTAAACAACTTGGGATCTTTTGAATTACCTGTTTGGGTTGAACTAAGGGCATGGTTAATTGAGTCCTTATACTCTTTCAGAAGCTTCAAGTGTCGCTCCTCTTTTTCTTGGGATTCTTCCCTGAGCGCCTCCAACTGCTTGAAAGCATCTTGTTGCTCTTCTTCCTTGAGCTGCAAAGAATCTTCTATTTCCTGGAGGTGAGCTTCGACCTCTTCTTTCCTTTCGAAAGCTTGCATCAAGACATGACGTTCATGGTTGGGGATCTTACGGATCTATTGCAATGCTTTGATCTCCTTATCTTTCTCCTCCAGTAATTTCTTAAGAGGGACGATATCCCTGGGATGTACGAAATAACGCACAAAAATATATTCCAATTCTTTAATGTGATTGGTCTTGGTAGGTAGAGCCACTTGGGCTATATGAAAATGTTTGGAGACCTTCTCAAACATCGCTTGAATTTTTATATTCCATGTTGTAGAATCAAGCAGTCTCCGCACTACAATTTCACCTACCTGTCAATGCAAATTTATCACGCCCATATCTGAAACTATACCTAGATTTATGGCCAGAAAATAGGTCTTGGATCCCACCATTTGATGATTCTCCCCTATCTCAGGCTGAGCTACTGTGCGATCAAGAATTTTGCCTTGAAATAGGTAGTCGAGATAAAACAGGGCTCACTTATAGGCATCACCTCTTTAAGTGCTGAGGTTTCCACTGATTGTGACTATTCTAGAACTACATTCAATTCCTCACTGGTTGTTATTGCTTCTTTATGCTTCGTAAATGAATTTTTAATGTCCAAGGCTTTTGTCCCAAAATATTTGGGTTCAATTCTCTTCAAAGTTTGTCTGATATCTATGTCTAACTGTTCGAATTATCGCTTTAACACGTCTACATCCATGTCACCTTCCTTTGGCTTTACTTATCGTAGAGTTAGGCCCTCTTATTTTCATTTGAGTGCAGGAGTAGTAGAGAAAGAAATTGTGGGTTGAGTCTCTCTTATATGCACGTGAATTTGGGAGTCATTTGAGCCGACTTGGGAAACTGTGTCTTGTTGAGATTCAACAAGATGATGATCCCAGTGAAAATTAAGCACCTACATTAGGTGGGGCCCACATGATATTTTTAGGTGTATGTCTATTTTTATAATGTTGAGCAAATTATATTTATAGCGGGAGTCTTATGTTTATAATGGTGAGAAAATTCTATTTATAGATGAGTTTCTATTTTTATAATAATTAGACAATAAATATTAATCTATTCTCTTAAAGCACTTGATTTCAATTAACTGATGTGGAAAAACAGTTAACTGAAGGAATTTCGAGTTCTAAGTTTGGTTGGTGGGACATGCAAGTGGACTTAGTTTTAACTAAGTGATTCGAAGTTGTAATAGAGTTGGCTGTGTAGTTATGTGAGTTGTAAAGTAGTTTAACTCAGTTAAGTGAGTTAAACTCAGTTGTGCTAGTTGTAACTAGTTGTAACTAAGGATACACTAGTGAGAGATCAGTGAATTAAATATTAAATTAATTCACATGGAGTGATCTCACATGCAACTAAAGATTTACTATTGTTAACTACATGCATGTAAGATCTAGTGGAGACCCAGTTGAGACATAGGTGAAAGGGACAGCTTGACTATCTGTTTTGAAATTAGTGGGTACACTCATGCAACCACACAGAAATTGGAGATGCCAATGAGGATTGTGTAGTCAAGGAAAGGAAGTATCTCATTCATTTAGGGATTTTGATCAACAAGGATTGCACAGTGGAGGTAGGTTGTCAGGAGGCAGTAAATTGGCGCATGTATTTGTTGATTTTCGTATGACAGTGTGAGACGATTGTATATTGTACTGAGACCTCTTGGATTAGATTTTTGTATGAGATTGTTTCATGATCCATGATATATGCATAATATATGATAGTGGGGTTTTTATCTTTATGCTTTCCCGATAAAACATCTGTGTTATGTGTGATTGATCTTTCTTCATGTGTTTGCAATTGGCGATTAAATTTCCACAAAGATTTTAGTAGAAGAATTCCGTATTTAACAATGAAATATAATTTTTAGATCAGGAGAATCCATGAAATAAATTATTGTATTAAAATTTATACATGGTATCGGATCAAATAATATTGCAATATTAGAGCAGTAGCTAAGTTTGTTGGTGGAAACAATTTGAATTTGCTGCAAGAATTTCTTGGTGCGATAGTTGAGTAAACATCGAAATGGATTTCAATGGTTTGTAGCTAGAGTGTACACTCAAGGGCATCTTGATCCAGGTGGATATTGGTGGCCACCCACCTATTCCATTTGGACATGCAGTGTTAAATCTTTCAGTTTTTCAACTTCAGCACAACTTACTATTTTTAGCAAGTTTTTAGGTCTTGCACTCCTAGAGCTGTTTTGAGGACTTAATGATCAAGGTGGATATTGGTGGCCACCCACCGAGTCCATTTTAACCCCCACCATCAGTTATTTCAGTTTGTAAGTTTCAGCACAACTTACTATTTATAGCAATTTTTTGGGTCCTGAACTTCCAGAGCCATTTTGAGGCCCTAAACGACGCTTTTTGGGAAAATGGGGAGCAACATGGTTCATAGTCCTCGGATAGATATTTCTAATGAGTTATTGAGTGTGCCAAACAGAGATCGGATGCCAAATTTACGTCCCTGGGAAGTTGAAACACCAACTTACCCAAACGGGGCCCACAGTTTTGGCAATTCATCTCCTAGGGTTAGGTTTTTGGACATTTTGGGATTTACATTGTTTCTCAACAATAAATGGGCCTTCGAGCCATGATTTTAAAATAGTTCAGGGTGCTAGGAGCCGACACATATCTTCTTAGAGATAAGCGCTACCAGTGCCCTAGCTTGCTTATTCCCATCATTTCAGTTCTGTAACATAGTTCAGGAGCTGGTAGCCGACACATCTCTTCTTAGGGATATGCTGCCAGTACCATAGCTCATATATTTCCATTATGTATGTAATAGGCCTTCGGGCCTCAACGTAACATAGCTTAGAGGCTTGCGCCTACCACATATCTTCTTAGAGATACGCTACCAACGCCCTAGCTTGTTTCCATTATGTTTGTAAGCTTATTTTAGTCATTCTTTTATTAATAAAATGAAGCATTATTTCCGTTGCATCTTTGTATCTATGGCTATATGTGTATTTTGTTGCATTCCTGCATAAAATCTGAATCAGTGGTATCAGAGCGGTCTTCTCTTTCTCTGTTTTTCTTTTCATGTCCCCAACGCGGCCAGGCTATAAGGAGTTCAACCTTGCAACACCGACGACCACCCATGGCGGAAGGAAATAAAGATGAGGGAGCAGGAGATCCTATCAAAATCTTGCTCGAGGAGGCCCTCAAGAAATAGAGGAATGTAATGATGGATAATTTTTCCCAGATCCTTCAACGGCTGCCCACCGGTGGCACATCTACATCCAACACATCCTCCAATAGGTTCGCGACATCCTGGACAAATCCAACACCAAGTTCAATAGAATTTGCCCACCCCCCCCCCCATGGAGGAACTGAACGCAATGGAGACCATTGATTCCTAAGGAGGGAGGAATGATCCAGGTGGATATCGGTGGCCACCCACCTATTCCATTTGGACCCGCAACATCAATTCTTTCAGTTTTTCAGCTTCAGCACAACTTACTATTTTTAGCAGGTTTTCGGGTCCTGCACTCCCGGAGCCGTTTTGGGGACTTAATGATCAAGGTGGATATTGGTGGCCACCCACCAAGTCTATTTAAACCCCCACCATCAGTTATTTCAACTTGTAAGTTTCAGCACAACTTACTATTTATAGCAGTTTTTCGGGTCCTGAAATTCCGTAGCCGTTTTGAGGCCCTAAACGACACTTTTTGGGAAAACGGGGAGCAACATTGTCCATCACCCATGTTGCTCACTAAAAATTTGTAGTCCTCGGATAGATCTCTCTAATGAGCTATTGATCATGTCAAAAAGAGATCAGATGCCAAAGTTACGTCCCTGGGAAGTTGAAACACCAACTTACCCAAACGGGGCCCACAATTTTGGTGCTTCATCTCCTAGGGTTAGGTTTTTGGACGTTTTGGGTTTTACATTGTTTCTCAACAATAAATAGGTCTTCGAGCCTCATTGTAACATAGTTCAGGGGGCTGGGAGCTGACACATCTCTTCTCAGAGATAAGCGCTACTAGTGCCCTAGCTCGCTTGTTCCCATCATTTAAGTTTTGTAACACAGTTCAGGGGTTGGTAGTCGACACATCTCTTCTTAGGGATACACTGCCAGTACCCTAGCTCATATATTTCCATTATGTCTGTAATAGGCCTTCGAGCCTCAATGTAACATAGCTCAAAGGCCTGCGCCTGCCACATCTCTTCTCAGAGATACGCTACCAGTGCCCTAGCTTGTTTCCATTATGTTTGTAAGCTTATTTCAATCATTCTTTTATTAATAAAATGAAACACTATTTCCACTACATCTATGTATCTATGGCTATATGTGTATTCTTTTGCATTCTTCCATAAAATCTGGATTAGTGGTATCAGAGCGGTCTTCTCTTTCTCTGTTTTTCTTTTCGTGTTCCTAACGCAGCTAGGGTATAAGGAGTTCAACCTCACAACCCCGACGACCCCCCATGGCGGAAGGAAAGAAAGATGAGGGAGCAGGAGATCCTATCAAAATCTTGCTCGAGGAGGCCCTAGAGAAATAGAGGAACATGATGATGGATAAATTTTCCCAGATCCTTCAATGGCTGCCCACCGGTGGCACATCTACATCCAGCACGTCCTCCAACAGGTCCGCGACATCCTGGACAAATCCAACACCAAGTTCAGCAGAATTTTGCCCCCTCCCCCCCATGGAGGAACTTAACACAATGGAGACCATTGCTTCCTAAGGAGGGAGGAATGATCCAAGTGGATATCGGTGGAAACCCACCTATTCCATTTGGACTCGTAACATCAATTCTTTCAGTTTTTTAGCTTCGGCACAGGTTACGATTTTTAGCAGGTTTTTAGGTCCTGCACTCCCAGAGACGTTTTGGGGATTCAATGATCAAGGTGGATATTGGTGGCCACACACCGAGTCCATTTGAACCCCCACCATCAGTTATTTCAGTTTGTAAGTTTCAGCACAACTTACTATATATAGCAGTTTTTCAGGTCCTGAACTTCCGGAGCCATTTTGAGGCACTAAACGATGTTATTTGGGAAAACGGGGGGCACCCATGTTGCTCACTCAAAAGTTTTATTCCTCAAATAGATCTTTCTAACGAGCTATTGAGCGTGTCAAACAAAGATCGGATGCCAAAGTAACGACCCCAGGAAGTTGAAACACCAACATACCCAAACGGGGCCCATAGTTTTGGTGCTTCATCTCCTAGGGTTAGGTTTTTGTACGTCTCAGGTTTTACATTGTTTCTCAACAATAAATAGGCCTTCGAGCCTCATTGTAACATAGTTCAGGGGGTTGGGAGCTGACACATCTCTTCTTAGAGATAAGTGCTACCAGTGCCCTAGCTCACTTGTTCCCATTATTTCAGTTTTGTAACACAGTTCAGGGGCTGGTAGCCGACACATCTATTTCCATTATGTCTGTAATAGGCCTTTGAGCCTTAATGTAACACAGCTTAGAGGCCTGCGCCTACCACATCTCTTCTCATAGATATGCTACCAGTGCCCTAACTTGTTTCCATTATGTTTGTAAGCTTATTTCAGTCATTATTTTATTAATAAAATGAAGCACTATTTATGCTGCATCTCTGTATCTATGGCTATATGTGTATTCTGTTGCGTTCCTGCATAAAATCCAGATCAGTGGTATCAGAGCGCTCTTCTCTTTCTCTGTTTTTCTTTTCATGTCCCCAACGCGGCCAGGGTATAAGTAGTTCAACCTCGCAACCCTGATGACCCCCCATTGCGGAAGGAAAGAAAGATGAGGGAGCAGGAGATCCTATCAAAATATTTCTCGAGGAGGCCCTCGAGAAACAGAGGAACGTGATGATGGATAAATTTTCCTAGATCCTTCAATGGCTACCCACCGGTGGCACATCTACATCCAGCACATCCTCCAACAGGTCCGCGACATCCTGGACAAATCCAACACCAAGTTCAGCAGAATTTGCCCCCCCCCCCCCATGGAGGAACTTAATGCAATGGAGGCCATTGCTTCCTAAGGAGGGAGGAATTATCCAAGTGGATATCGGTGGCCACCCACCTATTCCATTTTTACCCGCAACATCAATTCTTTCAGTTTTTCAGCTTCAGCACAACTTACTATTTTTAGCAGGTTTTTGGGTCCTGCACTCCCGGAGCCGTTTTGGGGACTTAATGATCAAGGTGGATATTGGTGGCCACCCACCGAGTCCATTTGAACCCCCACCATCAGTTATTTCAGTATGTAAGTTTTAGCACAACTTACTATTTATAGCAGTTTTTCGGGTCCTGAACTTTCGAAGTCGTTTATTAATAAAAGAATGACTGAAATAAGCTTACAAACATAATGGAAACAAGCTACAGTGTTGGTCGCGTATCTCTGAGAAGAGATGTGGCAGGCGTAGGCCTCTGAGCTGTGTTACATTAAGGCTCGAAGGCATATTATAGACATACTGGAAATAGATGAGCTAGGGTACTTGCAGCGTATCCCTGAGAAGAGATGTGTCGGCTACCAGCCCTTGAACTGTGTTACAGAACTGAAATGATGGGAACAAGCGAGCTAGGGCATTGGTAGTGCTTATCTCTGAGAAGGGATGTGTCGGCTCCTAGCCCCCTGAAATATGTTACAATGAGGCTCGAAGGCCTATTTATTGTTGAGAAACAATGTAAAACCCAAAACTTCCAAAATCTAACCCTAGGAGATGAAGCTCCAAAACTGTGGGCCCCGTTTGGGTAATTTGGTGTTTCAAATTCTTGGGGACGTAACTTTGGCATCCGATCTCCGTTTGACATGCTCAATAGCTCGTTAGAAAGATATATCTAAGGACTACTACTTTTGAGTGAGAAACATCGGTCTACAACCCATGTTGCTCCCCGTTTTCCCAAAAAGCATCGTTTAGGACCTCAAAACGGCTCCAAAATTTCAGGACCCGAAAAACTACTATAAATAGTAAGTTGTGCTAAAACATACAAACTAAAATAACTGATGGTGGGGCTTCAAATGGACTCAGTGGGTGGCCACCAATATCCACCTTGATCATTAAGTCCCCAAAACGGTGCCGGGAGTACAGGACCCAAACACCTGCTAAAAATAGTAAGCTGTGTTGAAGCTGAAAAACTGAAAGAATTGATGTTGCGGGTCCAAATGGAATAGGTGGGTGGCCACCGATATCCACCTAGATCATTCCTCCCTCCTTAGGAGGCAATGGTCTCCATTGCGTTAAGTTCCTCCATGGGGGGGGGTGGTCAAATTCTGCTAAACTTGGTGTTGGATTTGTCCAGGATGTCACGGACCTGTTGGAGGATGTGCTCGATGTAGATGTGCCGCCGGTGGGCAGCTGTTGAAGGATCTGGGAAAATTTATCCATCATCAAGTTCCTTTGTTTCTCGAGGTCCTCCTTGAGCAATATTTTGATAGGATCTCCTGCTCCCTTGCCTTTCTTTCCTTCCATAATGGGGGGTCGTCGGGGTTGCGAGGTTGAACTCCTTATACCCTGGCCGCGTTGGGGACATGAAAAGAAAAACAGAAAAAGAGCAGACCGCTCTGATACCAATGATTCTGATTTTATGCAGGAACGCAATAGAATACACATATAGCCATAGATACAGAGATGCAACAGAAATAGTGCTTCATTTTATTAATAAAAGAATGACTGAAATAAGCTTACAAACATAATGGAAACAAGCTAAGGCACTGGTAGCATATCTTTGAGAAGAGATGTGGCAGGCGTAGGCCTCTGAGCTGTGTTACATTGAGGGTTGAAGGCCTATTATAGACATAATGGAAATATATGAGCTAGGGTACTGGCAGTGTATCCCTGAGAAGAGATGTGTCGGCTACCAGGCCCTGAACTGTGTTACAGAACTGAAATGATGGGAACAAGCGAGCTAGGGCACTGGTAGCGCTTATCTCTGAAAAGAGATGTGTCGGCTCCCATCCCCATGAACTATGTTACAATGAGGCTCAAAGGCTATTTATTTTTGAGAAACAATGTAAAACCCGCAACGTCCAAAAACCTAACCCTAGGAGATGAAGTTCCAAAACTGTGGGCCCCGTTTGGGTAAGTTGGTGTTTCAACTTCCCAGGGACTTAACTTTGGCATCCGATCTCTGTTTGACATGCTCAATAACTCATTAGAAAGATCTATCCGAGGACTAAAAATTTTGAGTGAGAAACATAGGTCTATAGCCCATATTTCCCACCATTTTCCAAAAAATCATTGTTTAGGGCCTCAAAACGGCTCCGGAAGTTCAAGACTCGAAAAACTACTATAAATAGTAAGTTGTGTTGAAACTTACAAACTGAAATAACTAATGGTGGGGGTTAAAATGGACTCGATGGGTGGCCACCAATATCCACCTTGATCATTAAGTCCCCAAAATGGCTCCGGGAGTGCAGGACCCGAAAACCTGCTAAAAATAGTAAGGTGTGTTGAAGCTAAAAAAATGAAAGAATTGATGCTGGAGGTCCAAATGGAATAGGTGGGTGGCCATCGATATCCACCTGGATCATTACTCCCTCCTTAGGAAGCAATGGTCTCCATTTCATTAAGTTCCTCCATGCAAGGTGGGGGGGGGGGGGGAAATTCTGCTGAACTTGGTGTTGGATTTGTCCAGGATGTCGCGGACCTGTTGGAGGACGTGCTGGATGTAGATGTGCCGCCAGTGGGCAGCCATTGAAGGATCTGGGAAAATTTTCCATCATCACGTTCCTCTATTTCTCGAGGGCCTCCTCGAGCAAGATTTCGATAGGATCTCCTGCTCCCTTGTCTTTCTTTCCATCCGCCATGGGGGGTCGTCGGGGTTGCGAGGTTGAACTCCTTATACCCTAGGCACGTTGGGGACATGAAAATAAAAACAGAGAAAGAGAAAACCGCTCTGATACCAAGGATTCGGATTTTATGCAAGAACACAACAGAATACACATATAGCCATAGATACAGAGATGCAGTGGAAATAGTGCTTCATTTTATTAATAAAAGAATGACTGAAATAAGATTACAAATGTAATGGAAACAAGCTACGTCGCTAGTAGCGTATCTCTGAGAAGAGATGTGGCAGGCACAGTACTCTGAGCTGTGTTACATTGAGGCTCAAAGGCCTATTACAGACATAATGGAAATAAATGAGCTAGGGTATTGGCAGTGTATCCCTGAGAAGAGATGTGTCAGTTACCAGCCCCTGAAATGTGTTACAGAACTGAAATGATGGGAACAAGCGAGCTAGGGCACTGGTAGCACTTATCTATGAGAAGATATGTGTCGGCTCCCAACCTTCTGAACTATGTTACAATGAGGCTCGAAGGCCTATTTATTTTTGAGAAGCAATGTAAAACCCGAAATGTCCAAAAAGTTAACCCTAGGAGATGAAGCTCCAAAACTGTGGGCCCCGTTTGGGTAAGTTGGTGTTTCAACTTCCCAGGGACGTAACTTTGGCATCTGATCTTCGTTTGACACACTCAATAGCTCGTTAGAAATATCTATCCGAGGACTACAACTTTTCAGTGAGAAAAATTGGTCTACGACCCATGTTGCTCCCCGTTTCCCAAAAAGCATCATTTAGATGTGCCGCCGGTGGGCAGCCGTTGAAGGATCTGGGAAAATTTATCCATCATCACATTCCTATGTTTCTCGAGGGCCTCCTTGAGAAAGATTTTGATAGGATCTCTTGTTCCTTCGTCTTTCTTTCCTTCCACCATGGGGGGTCGTCAAGGTTGCAAGGTTGAAATCCTTATACCCTAGCCGCGTTGGGGACATGAAAAGAAAACCAGAGAAAGAGCACACCGTTTTGATAGCACTGATCCAAATTTTATGCAGGAATGCAATAGAATACACAGATAGCCATAGATACAGAGATGCAGCGGAAATAGTGCTTCATTTTACTAATAAAAGAATGACTGAAATAAGCTTACAAACATAATGGAAACAAGCTAGGGCGCTGGTAGCGTATCTCTGAGAAGAGATGTGGTAGGTGCAGGCTTTTGAGCTGTGTTACATTGAGGCTCGAAGGCCTAATACAGACATAATGGAAATAGATGAGCTAGGGTATTGGCAGTGTATCCCTGAGAAGAGATGTGTCAGCTACCAGCCCCTGAACTGTGTTACAGAACTGAAATAATGGGAACAAGCGAGCTAGGGCACTGGTAGCGCTTATCTCTGAGAAGAGATGTGTCGACTCCCAGCCCCCTAAACTATGTTACAATGAGGCTCGAAGGCCTTTTTATTGTTGAGAAATAATGTAAAACCCGAAATGTCCAAAAACCTAACCCTAGGAGATGAAGCGCCAAAACTGTGGGCCCCGTTTGGGTAAGTTGGTGTTTCAACTTCCCGGGGACGTAAATTTTGCATTCGATCTCCATTTGACATGCTCAATAGCTCGTTAGAAATATCTATCTGAGGACTACAACTTTTAGGGCGTCAAAACGGCTCTGAAAGTTCAGGACCCGAAAAACTACTATAAATAGTAAGTTGTGCTAAAACTTACAAACTGAAATAACTGATGGTGGGGGTTCAAATGGACTCAATGGGTGGCCACCAATATCCACCTTGATCATTAAGTCCCCAAAATGGCTCTGATAGTGCAGACCCGAAAACCTGCTAAAAATAGTAAGTTGTGGTGAAGTTGAAAAACTGAAAGAATTGATGCTGCGAGTCCAAATGGAATAGGTGGGTGGCCACTGATATCCACCTGGATCACAACTATAACTACATTAGATGGAATGATAGGATGGAGGCAGTGCTTGAAGATAATGGCTTGAAGGAATTCGTCGATAGTGATGTTCCTAAGCCCACTTCAACAGATGCTGCATTACTTGATGCATGGCAAAAGAAAGTAGCGAAGATAAGAAGGATTTTGTTGGAAGGTGTGAGAGACCATATTGTCTCAAGCCTTCATGGGAAAGCCACTCCATATGCTATGTGAAATGCTTTGATGAATATTTTCCAAATCAGCAGCGACAATAGGAAACTAGCGCTAAAGGATAAGCTTAGAAAGATCAAGATGGAGAAGGGCGACAATATTCCTACGTATCTCACAAAGTTTGTCCAATGTCAGGATGAACTGAGGAGTGTGGGAATCACGGTTGTTGATTATGATTTCGTGAGCTTGGATCTATTGGGACTTGCTAAGATTTTCACATTTATCAAGACTCTGTCAACGGACGGGAAAAACTGCCAGATTGGGAATGACTGTGGTCGGATCTAGTGCAGGAGGAGTTCAGGCGGAACACCAGAGATGGCTCTTCATCAAAGGATGATGATGAAGAGGATTGTGCTTTGGCTACCAAGGCAAGGAAAGGGAAGGGGAATAAATTCCACTCAAAATCCAAGGCTAAAGGAAAGAAGCTAGATTTGTCCAAGGTGAAGTATTTTCATTGTCACGAACATGGGCATCTCGCCATTAACTGCCCACAGAAAAAGAAGAACAAGAAGGCTGCTGGAGATACAGTTGGTGAGGCCCTTGCCTCACAATTTTACCTTGATTTCTCTTTGATCGCATGCTTGGTTTCAAGCAAAATGGGATCGGTGTGGTATCTTTATAGTGGTGCTTCATTCCACATGACGGGAGATAAGGAGCTTTTCAGTGACTTGGAGGAGAAAGATCTCCAGATGCATATAGAGATGGGAAACGATGGACGATATAGTGAGACTGGAATTGGTACGATTACCTTTGAGAGGGAGTCAAGTAAACCATTTCAATTGAAATATGTTATGCATGTTCCAGGTCTGTTCCAGGACAGAGGCATTGACGTTGTTTTCAGCGATGGAAAAGATTTCCTACGACATAAAACAATGGTTCAAGCCAAGAGGATAGGGATTCGATTCAAGAACCTCTACAAGCTGGAGGTAGAAGGCTACACTTCCATTATGGGTAAGGTGGAAAAAGTGGTGAACTAGAATGAGGGCGAATTATGGCACAGGGGATTGGGCCATCTTCATCATGGAGCCTTAAAATTCATGCAACAAATATCTACTGGACTTATAATGGGAACACTTGCTCAGTTAGATCAGTGCAAGGGTTGCACCATGGGGAAGTATGTAAAGTTCACCTTTCATGAAAAGGAGAACCATGCTTTGGTGATCCTAGAGAGAGTTCACACATACGTGTGTGGACCATTCTCGGTTTCTTCAACAACAAAACACAGGTATTATATTATTTTTGTTGATGAATTTTATCATAAATTTTGGATCTTCTTCATGCAGAAGAAGGATCAAACATTCTCAAAGTTCTATGAGTTTAAGGCATTGGTTGAGAAAGATTCAGGGAAGCAAGTGAAGGCTCTATGGAGCGATAATGATGGAGAATACATCTCGAATGAATTCAAAGACTTCTGTAGCAAAGAAGGAATTTGGAGAGAACTCATAGCGCCTCATAACCCACATAAAAATGGGGTCACGGAGAGGAAGAACAAAACGATCGTGGGTGTGGCATGAGTGATTCTGCATGATCAGGGCCTACCAATGCATTTGTGGGCGGAAGCCTGCGACACTACGATTTATGTGCAAAATTGTTGTCCTCATAGGGTACTTGGCATGAGTATGCTTGAAGAAGCTTTTACTGTTAAGAAACTAGATGTTTCCCACTTTAAGATTTTTGACTCATCTGTTTATGTGGATGTGACCAAGAACACTAGGAAGGAGCTAGAGCCGACTGTAGAAGTTGGGATATTTGTGGGGTTCATAGAAACACCCCATAATTATCGTGTGTATTTTCCAAACAGTCGAATGACTGTGGTGCGATGGGATATAAAATTCAATGAGGAGAAAGCCATGAAGTTGTCGCTTGAGAGGGAGATAGAATTACATGTAGAGGAGGAACTGTTGGTTCCCAAAGATGAGTCTCTATATGTGGATCAACCATAGGAGGAGGTTCATGGAGTGGAGGATTCCATTCACGTAGAGCCAAACATCAGAACTGATAGAAGGCGTACCACAAAAGTTGAGAGGCTGAAGCTTGATGTGGTACATAATGTAGGAGTCCCTACTTCACAGCGTAGATAGAGACAATCTCCTAACCGATTCACTGGATACATGGCTCTCATGAGAAAATGTATTATGATTGAGCCATATTCCTTTCAGGAAGAAGTGCAGGAGCCCACATGGGTAGATGCAATGGTGCAGGAGTATGACTCCATTGTCAGAAATAATTCTTGGGAAATTTTTGCAAGGCCGGTTGATAAATCAGTGGTAGGTTCAAGATGGATCTACAAGGTAAAGAAAGCTGCTGATGGGAGTGTTGAGAAATACAAGACCATATTTGTGGCTCGGGACTTCTCATAGATCGAGGGGATTGATTATGAAGAAACATTTTCACCTGTCGCATGATATTATTCCATAAGGACCATCCTTGCTCTCTCAGTGCAGATGGGTTGGCACATTCATCAGATGGATGTGAAGACTGCGTTCTTTAATGGGATCATTGAGGAAGAAGTGTAAATTGAGAAGGCTAAAGGATTTGAGATCTTCAGCATTGAGTCGCATGTGTGCAGTCTCAAAAGAGTGCTATATGGGTTGAAGCAAGCACCCCATGCTTGGTACACTTGGATCAACAACCATTTCACTAGAATTGGCTTCACCAAGAGTGAGGAAGATGCAAACCTATACCAGATTGTGGTGGAGGGTAAGCTTTTAATCATTGTTCTTTATGTTGATGATTTAATACTGACTGGGGATGAGCAACTGATATGCTCATGCAAGGAGGACCTTGCAAAGGAGTTTGAGATGAAGGATATAGGCCTCATTCATTATTTCCTTGGTTTGGAAATATGGCAGCGAGATGGTAAAATTTTTGTGTCTCAAGGCAAGTATGCAAGGGAGATACTAGGTAAGTTTCACATGGAGGGTTGCAAACCCATGGATACTCCTCTACCAAGAAACTGGAGGAAAGAGGACACTACATCCGGAGAGGTAGTGGATGCTACTGTTTATCAACAATTAGTGGGTTCACTAATGTATTTAGTAAATACAAGACTGGGCATATGCTATGCAGTGAACCGGCTTATTCAAGCGATGGTTAAGCCTAACAAAATCTTTTGGAAGGCAAGCAAGCATGTCCTGAGATATCTTAGGGGCACATCTGAGTATGGATTATGGTATAGATAGACGGATGAGGTGAAATTGCATGGCTTCACGGATTCAGATTGGGAGGGCAGCCCAACGGACATAAAGAGCACATCAGGAGGTGTTGGCTCGAGGGGTCCTGACCCACATTCAGAGGTAAAGGCTTGCCAACAACCCCTATACTACTGGCCCTTTTGGTAGTGACTTGCTTGTGCAGGCCAAAGTCTCACCCGAATGAGTATGGGAGGGTGATGGAACTAGGTTTCCGCACCCTGAGAGAGAGTAGGTAAATCAAGCAGATCTAAGTTCGTAGTCTAACTGGTTTACACAAAAGAGATATATTCGTAGGTTCGATAATCAATATAGTCCACAGTTAACAAAGCTACTATCAGTCATAGATCTAATCAACACCTTCGAATCATCAATATCACATGTAATATCATAAATGCATGAACAATAGATCACATGAATACTTCATATTATAACAAAGACAGATCCGTAGCAACAAAGGATAACCAACAGTAAGTGTAACAGATTCAACAGTTCACATCAACAGTAATACATTAACTTAGATAATGCAGAGATACTCTAACTAGATTCGCATATATTAGCATCCAAAACCCAATACAGAGCCTGCACACACAGCCAGTAGGGTCTGCACATAGCAAGACTGAGGATCTCTGCACACACAACCAGTAGGAGTCCTTACCCTAGTAACCTAAACAGAGCTAAAAATTCGCAACTATCATCAATCTCTATTATTTCCTAACTAAGACTAAAAAAGGTTCATCTATTTATACCGATTTAGCCTATGAATCCAATGGTCTACAAACCATGGTTTGTGGACTCTTGGTATACCCTTGACCCGTTACAATGCATTAGGGGCTTTGACCCATTGGAAAACCCCTGCATTAGACTAATTAAGACCAAAATATACAAAATTCGCAGCTTTTAGGGGACCCTGTTCCAACAGTCCCCCAACATAATCTTATGACTCGTCCTGAGTCACGACAGTCGTGGGTCCTCCATATTTTCCTGAAGCTGCTTGACTGCATCGATCAATGGTAGCAACACTCCTTCGCTTTGCGCAGCAGCTATCTGAGCTATCTCTACCAACTTCTATGAAGTTGGGTCTTCTGTAGCAGCTACGACGCTCTCCAATGTCTAGTTCAACTATTTTACTACAACATCAACATCGTGGGACAGCTTGAGGGCCTCGTCCACCCATAGCTTGAGGTGATCACTCAGCGTCTGCTTCCATTGTCGAAGGGCCTCCATGTCGTCTCTGAGGGCCTGGTTGGTGTGCAGTCGGGCCAAGCGTTGAGCAGGGACCAACATAGTCAAGGTAGCCTCCAATTGATCGAACTCCTCTTCCTTCTGGCACAATGTTTGATTAATTTCCCATAAGAGAGGATCACGTTGTACCTTGGTCCATAGCTACATCACTGTGTCCAATAATTGGCTGGTGCCCTGATAAATTTGGCTTGTGATCACATTTTTGGCACCTATAACTAGCGCATCTCACTGGGCCTTGACCTCTAGAGGTGTTTCTGGCTGCAACTTGGCCTGTGAGTCTGCGATTTTCTATTCCATCTAAGTTTTGATGACCTGGATCTCTGCCCTTGAGGCTCGTAAGGCTGCGACCAGCCCTTTAATCTTGGCCTTGGGGGTAGCTGTGGCTGGTATTTCATCTATAACATTTGCGCAGAGTCTTCGTTTGTTGTGCGGTGGCGAGGTTATATGCAGCCTGTACCTTGGTTACCTCAGCCGTCTGTTCTACAATGGTCTGCTCCACTGTGCTGAGCCACTGGTGGACCTGATGTACCCTGTGTTGAATTTATTTAAACAATGAGCTATGTAGAACCTAAAGTGAATCATGTGTCAACCTTGCTAGATCCAGCTGGACCTCTGCGTAGGCCTGGACTTACGTTCTCAAGTCGGGTGGACTTACTGGGAGGGCTACGCCTAGTAGGGGACCGAGGCAGATTTCTACTGCAACAAGTGTCGTGCTGCTAGCTGCGGAGGCGGAGTGGGCCTGGACCAAACTAGTTTTCAATGTGTCCATTTTCAGTTGCATGGCTTGGAGCTTGGCCTGGAGCGAGTTGACTGTGGCTTTCTGCTACTCTTCCAGAGCCATACATTTGTCCTTCATGGCCAAGGTGACCGCATCTGTGATTTGTTCAAGGTTTCCTTCCGTGAGCTAGGTTAAGGGCCCATAGCCTTTGGTCTCTTGGAACCTCAGCTTCAAAGTCTGCAAAAATTCTTTTATACTACTGGAACCATCAAAGTAGGGTATTTCTCTTACCTCGGAGGATATGAAATGAAAGTCCCTGGTGATTCGCAGGCATCACAGTGCAGAGACATCATGCAACTAGTTTTACCAATTTTCCATTTCCTTGTGAGAGTCAGAGAAGCATTCACTATCTCTTTCCTAGCAAAGCACACCATCGGCCGTAGGATTGATCCATTCTTCGTCCCTCACAGTTAACTTATAGATGTGATCCACCTCTTCTTCCTCATGCACTGGTTCTGTATACCTCTTTCCTTCTGCGGGATCTAGCGGTACTATCACCCGTGTTCCTTCACTTTCAAACACCATGCTCCTCTTTTTTAAATTGATAGTACCGCCCATATCTATGGCCCAGTCCAATCCTAAGAGTGTAGGATAGGGTTCTACATATTCTATAATCCAAATGACCTCAAAGTCAGTCTGAACCTTGACCCATACGATGTCTACCACGATCTTTGATAACATTCCTAACGACATGATCTTCTGTTGATTAGCCATGCACAACTAGATAGTGGAACATTCTATCTTAGGTTCTCCCATTCACTGCCATGTTTGTTTAGGTAGTACGTTCGCATATGATCCTAAGTCTAGAATGACCTGATCCATCTCGTAATCACCAATCTGTGTGGTCAACCGCATCTCCCTATTGTGCACATCCTTAATTTCCATAGCTGGGGTAGCCTTTTCTACACAGCTGTCTATCAAGGCTTGGAGGTTTTCTACGACCCTTTGGTTGTGTAACAGCTTTATACATGCCTGCAGGAATTTTTTGACCTTGTCATCTTCTTTGGGGTTCATAGGGGCATGAGGAGTAGGTGCCTCAGCCTTAGCAAAGACTTGGTGAGCTGCGACAAAGATTTCTTTTTCTTTTTGTAAGTCCAAACCTTCTTGTTTAATAGCCACTTTACGGATGAGAGGCTCCACCTCAGCTTTATCCACAGCTCCTCCGGTGGCCATGCCACTGCGCGTTATAACATTAACACTTGGTCCTTCATCTCGAGGTTCCAGCTTGACCCTTTGTACATTCTGCATAGGTGTCTGCTACTTCTCCTGCATCTTGCCTATCAGAATTGAGAAATCTTCAATCACATGATCCCGCTGTCTACAATATCTACAGGATTGTCTTGCAGGGTTCACGCAGTCCCTTGCAAAGTGCCCTATTTCTCTATAGTTATAGAAAATCAGTTATCCTCTCCCCCTACCCATGCTTCCACCTCGGCCCCCTCCCCTTCCCCTAGCTGGGGAACACCTATGCCCGAGGGGGATCTTGGCGAGGACGGATCCGAATGTACCCTATATAGATTTCCTTGATCTATCATCAAATCATACATCCGGAAGTTCTATTCATCATGGTATACGGTTCTATAGAACCTGCACCATTGTTGCTTTATTTCTGGGACATATGCGGTAAGGCGAGGGCAGTAGTTGGTATTGTGCAACCCAGCAACGCGATAATCATCGCACCATAGCACCGTCCCACGGGGTCCTGCGGCATCCCTAGGACGTAATGGACTGGGTCCCCCAGCCTGTATGTAATCTTCTAGCAGAGGAAAATTATCCTTGGTGTGGCCATTCACCCTACATCGTATGCACCATCTTTCAAGGCTAGCCTCTGTCCCTCGCTCCTTCTGCAGATTCTGGATCTCCATGTGCATTTCTTCTAGTTGGCCTTTGTAATGTTCCTTTTTCAGGAATGTCAGCAATCAACAATCTATTCCAGAGATTGACTGAACGGGAATTTACCGGATATGTCACCTTCTAAAGGAAGTGTGAGATCCAGAGGCTATCTATCCATTTTCAGACTCTGTCTATAAAGCTTCTTGAAGAATCCCACTAAAAAGTGAGCTACAACAATATGCAAACAAATACATGAAGAGAAAACTTGCTTCAATCTCAGAAAAAGATAGAAGAACTCACAGCCATCATATTAGCTCATAGAAACAAAATAAGTGTACAATATCTTGAGGAAAAGAGCACTCAAAAGAGGGAATGATCCACCTCAAAGAACAAGTACATGAAAGCATGAAATACATTGCTGCATAAACTGCCCTAGCTATGACTGTGTAGTCTTATGGAGACATTGCTACATACAAATGTGAAATATGATGATATTGAAATATAGCTCAAGAAATGAGGGGGAGTGTGCTCTCAACCCCTAAAAACAATGATGCAATGATAATACAACAATCCTTAGGAGTATTGGCTACACTATATGCATAGAACGGGAAAATACCAAAATGTCAGAGTTGCTGGGTAGCAGCAGAAACTCATAATAAATATAGAAGGAGATGGTAGAATCTTATCTAAAATCTGAATCAATCTCCTCCAAAGGATTTTCGGAGTGCAAGGCTGATCCTGACACTGGAAATCTCTCCCTCCAATGTGATGGTGCGAACCCCCACTGCAGACTCACTTTGATATAACGCAGTCTATGGAAGGGACTGCGTTGATGAAGATGGGAGAAATATTGGCCTACTGCCAAAATATGAAAATAAGCTTAATAACACTCCTCAATGATATCTCCACTAAATGGAGACTCCTTTCTCTACAAATCAAGTCCCGGAGTGATGTGGTGGAAGCCTCCACTGCAACCCCAGCAACACAATGTCTTCTTGCTGCAAGAATAACACTGTGATGGAGGAGAATGCTTTGGCCTTGAGCCAAGATGTGGATAAAAATTAAGATCAATTCCTCAAGAGGCCTCTCATGAGGAGGAAGGAATCCTAAACATGAATCCCCCCAGAAACTCTGCTAAACAGCAAGAGTATGCTCCTTGTCTCTCAAGACAATGAAATCAATAATCCATTTCATGAGCAAAAATGGTCGTTTTTCCCTCCTCTTATGCAAATTGTGAGCTCCCCCTCCATGGGCCCCACTCATTAGGGTTTTCCTTCTCAAGAAATCTTCCCTCCTTCTCTATTTCATTGTACCACAATGTGCTTTCCACCTCATAGCCTGCGCAGTTTGACTTTGGTCAACTTGACCTAGCCACTTTGCAAAAAAAACCCCTTTTCACCCATGGAGGTGTGAAATCAAACTCAAAAATGATCCCTTCTCATAATATGAGGTATTTTATTGTGCTTTTCATTATTCATGGGTCTCCCTTCCCATTTATTCTCCTTTTATTGAAACAAAGGAAAAATTAATGTTCCAATTAACATAGTGAAAAATTTGGAACATTACAGTCCTCCCCTCCCAAAGATTTCTTGTCCTCAAGCAAGTGCAAAGGTCGAACTGAAAAAGATCCTCCACTCAAGGCATGGTGTCTGAAATATCCTCATGTGGATCCTCCATCCCCCAAGCAATCAACCAAGCAAAATGAGTTACTCTCCAACTGAGCAACTCTTGAAAAATTATCCTCCACCTTAGGCTCCTATAGAATAGGTGGGTTGAAATGCTGAACATGGTAAGCTTCATAGCCTACCCCACGCTATCCTCTTCTCCACTTATGGTAAGTGTGGAGTGAAAGCTAAACTTGGGATGCAATAGTGTTGCCTTCAAGAGGCAAGATGAAGTCTAGATCCCCCAGGATCTCTCCTCCAATGCTACAAATCAAGATGGCCCAAATCATCTCATATGTGATGAGTTGGAATTCATCATCATATGGCATCCAAACAATCATATGGTTCACCTCATGGAAAAAAAAATGGCTGAACATGGTGACCATATCATCTCCCATACTCCCCTTGGAGCATGTGCTGCAAAAAGAATGGAGGTTTTCTCTCCCAAAGGGCACATCCACCCAATGAGTCTCTCCCTCCTCATGATACATATGGGGCTACTGCTGATATATGGCTGAAACATAATGGTCTTCAAGAGAGACCCAAACCACCCCATAAAATATGTAAACCATGAAATGCCTCCTCCAAAAATTCAAACTCTCTAAATAGCTCCTCCCACATGAAGGAAAGAGGTGAAGCTTGGAAATCACGGGCTACCCATTGTTTCCCTTGGAACATACATCATGTAAAATAAGGAGAATCATACTCCCGATGGGCATCTCCAACTCATGTCCCACTTTCCAAACAAAGCTCCCCACGTATGAAGAAAATCTGCAATGCATGGAAGCATGAAAAAATAGGAACAAGTTGTCATATGACAACCGGAAAGTGGATCATAGTTCCACTCATGGAACCTGTGCAGTGCACTCCCTTCCTGCACTAAAACATAAAACAACAAGTGATTTTCCAGCCACTTGTTTGCTGCCACAATCATCTCATAAGATGGAAACATAAAATATGGTGTCAATAGTGCCCACCAAGAATAATGTGGCTTCCCCCACAGTCCACCCATGAAATAGCCAATCTCAATGCTACAAATGGGTCCAAGTACATCATCATATAAAACATGAGAAAGGATGATCCTCCTCAATACCACATGCTGATCATATAAATTAAAGGAAGGCAAATAATAATACATATGTATACCTCCTTTACCAGGTACTCTGGTCCTTGAGCTGAAATGGCTCAACTGAAAGTGCTCCCTTACTCCCAATGAGTAGGAAGGTGGCTATGACATCCTCATTATCATCATCCGAGCTATGAATCTCTCCATATGCTGATATATATCCTGCTGGATGCCCTCCCAAATGAACTCCTCTTCCAAGGAAAGATATGCATCAAGATGCATGGAAAATAAGTTCCCCTGTGCTGCAAGTAGCATCTTCTCCTTGAGGCTAGAGGCTCTAGTCAAGAAGACTCTGCCATGTGAGTATATGACCATATCCTCTACCATATATCTATCATCTCTCTCTGGGTCATCAAGCATACTGCAAGCACTAAGATCCTTGGAGTACCCCACTAATAGTGAAGATCTCCAGTAAGGATCAATCCTCCTAAGAGACATCGTTGGTGATCTGGCATGTGTATCTCTCCTCCTGCTGTTGTCTACTACTTTGACATCCCTCATGCTGAAGTTTTCCTCTAAAATCTTCACCTCTCCAAAATCCAAGAGCGGTGAATCCCACAACATGATGCGTCTCATCAATGATAGATCTGGTGGTCTCCCTGGTGGGATGCCCTTATGCAGTGAGACATCAGTGACAAGAGTGGACTGTACATATGGTTGGGAAACCTTGCCCTTGCTCTCCCTGCGCAGTACAACCTTTCTCCTCTTTGCCTTAAATTTCTAGAATTGAGAAGGGTGTGTGCCTCTCATCACATGATGCTGCTCTTTCTCTCCTCCTCCTTCTTCCATCTGCAAAATGGCACAATCATGCTGCTCACTGATTGTGCTTGGACCTCCATGTATGAAATCCTGGGCACCTTCTTGCAAGGATGCAAGAATCCCTCTTATTGGTGCATGTGCTCCTCCTTCCTCTGCTTGAGGTACTAGATCAGCTCTATGATTGACAGCGTTGTTGCCCTTCTCCTCATCAACATATGTGGGAAACTCCTCCAAAATGAGATCCTCTCTTGAAAGAGAGACCTCCATGAATCCTTGTGCCAAAATGCAAGATGAAGGTCTTGCCTCCAATAAAGCACCATGCAATATATCAGTCTCCTCTAAGGGTTTCTGAAGTGATCTTGAGCCCATGAATTCCTCCATCACATGCAAGGGTTTTGATTTTCTATGAATGTTTGTTTCCTCCACATGTGTTTCAGATTTCTTCCCACCAAATTTTTCCATCAAAGACCTAATGAACATTGCATAGGAAGAAGTATTTGCATTTTTCAAATAAAAAGACTCAAATAACCACCATCCATGAACCTTACCTCCAAAGTGCAGCACTGCTATTCTGATAGCTTCCTCTTCGGACTTTTGATGCTGCCACAAAAAGGTGTCTAGCAATTTTACCCATGCTTTGGCTGAAAGTGTAGGGGACCCATCAAAGATAGATAGAAGAAATCTATCCACATTATGCTACTTTCTCCTCCCTACCATGACCTTGCAAAACTCTGGGAAAGAGATGTGATCTCTAAACTTCTGAGTTTGAGATTCATACTCATGTAAGAAGCCACTAAGAGTTCCCTTCTCCGGTATGCCTTCTTCTTCTTTTCTTCTCATGGAAAAGCTGGCCATGTGACTGCTTTGTACCCCATGGTGTGTAGCTACATGCTCACACTCCTCATGGGAAAATCTAGAGTTGGCCCTTGATTCATCCCTTTTATTTTCTTCTCCAAAAGATGGATTCTTTTTCCTGCTTATTTCTTGGTCTCCTTGATGAGAATAGGAAGTGCAGGGTTCTTCATCTTCTTCTTGCTTCTCCTCCTTGGAGAGGTTCTTATTTTCTCTAAAAATGGATGAGATCAAGCTCATATTCTTCATCTTTATTTCTTCTTCTTTTTTGGGCTTGAAGGCCACAGGCTGAGCCAAGAAAGGTGCTCTAATACCACTGTAATGTTCCTTTTTCAGGAAAGTTAGCAATCTATTCCAGAATTGACTGAAGGGGAATTTACCGGATATGTCACCTTCTCAAGGAAGAGTGAGATCCGGAGGCTATTTGGCCCTTTTCAGACTCTGTCTATAGAGCTTCTTGAAGAATCCCGCTCAAAAGTGAGCTACAAAAATATGCAAACAAATACATGAAGAGCAAACTTACTTCAATCTTAGAAAAGGATAAAAGAACTCATAGCCATCATATTAGATCATAGCAGCAAAATAAGTGCACAATATCTTGAGGAAAGGAGCACTCAAGAGAGGTAATGATCCACCTCAAAGAACAAGTACATGAAAGCATGAAATACACTGCTGCATAAACTGCCCTAGCTATGACTGCGTAGTCTTATGGAGACACTGCTACATACAAATGTGAAATATTATGATATTGAAATATATCTCAAGAAATGAGGGGGAGTGTGCTCTCAACCCCTAAAAACAATGATACAATGATAATACAACAATCCTTAGGAGGATTGGCTACACTATATGCATAGAATGGGAAAATACCAAAATGCCGGAGTTGCTGGGTAGCAACAGCAACTCATAATAAAAATAGAAGGAGATGGTAGAATCTGCTCTAAAATCTGATTCAGTCTCCTCCAAAGGATTCCCGGAGTGCAAGGCTGATCCCGACATTGGAAATATCTCCCTCCAATGTGATGGTGCAAACCCCCATTGCAGACTCACTCCGAAATAACGCAGTCTATGGAAGGGACTGCGCTGATGAAGATGGGAGAAAGCTTGGATTGCTACCAAAATCTGCAAATAAGCTCAATAACACTCATCAATGATATCTCCACTAAATGGAGACTCCTTTCTCTGCAAATCAAGTCTCGGAGTGATGTGGTGGAAGCCTCCAATGCAACCCCAACAACACAATGTCTTCTTGCTACAAGAATAACACTGTGATGGAAGAGAACGCTTTGGCCTTGAGCCAAGATGTGGATAAAAATTAAGATCAATTCCTCAAGAGGCCTCTCATGAGGAGGAAGGAATCCTAAAAAGGAATTCCCCCAGCAACTCTGCTAAACAGCAGGAGTATGCTCCTTGTCTCTCAAGACAATGAAATCAATAATCCATTTCATGAGAAAAAATGGTTGTCTTTCCCTCCTCTTATGCAAATTGTGAGCTCCCTCTCCATGGGCCCCACTCATTGGGATTTTCCTTCTCAAGGAATCTTCCCTCCTTCTTTATTGTGTTGTACCACAATGTGCTTTCCACCTCATAGCCTGCGAAGTTTGACTTTGGTCAACTTGACCTAGCCACTTTGCAAAAAAATCCCCTTTTCACCCATGGAGGTGTGAAATCAAACTAAAAAATGATCCCTTCTCATAATATGAGGGATTTTATTGTGGTTTTCATTATTCATGGGTCTCCCTTCCCATTTATTCTCCTTTTATTAAAACAAAGGAAGAATTAATGTTCCAATTAACCTAGTGAAAAAATTGGAACATTACAGCCTTGTATCTGCTGTACTCCTAGCTGGGTATCATCTCTTGGCATAGCCTCCAGCTTCATAGCAATCTCCAAGGCATTTTCCTATGATTCAATGGCTTTATGTCCCATTGGCATGCACAGGTGGAGCAGCAACATAGCAATGAACCACTCTATGTGCTTCCTATCATCGTACATAAACCCTCCTTCTCTAATTACCTTATTTAACCATTGGTCAGCCTCCCATACGGACTCGAACGGTCCTTGCTTGAAATCCTTCATATCATTTACTATTTGAGAGTAGGACTTCGGCTTCTATAACTATTGTTTCAAATCATTCTTAATCTCTTCAATAGTTGCATTCGCATGCTGGTTGATGTATCCCATATACCAGTCCAAGGTTCTTCCTTTAAAGGTAAGGGATAGATACGCTCTTTTCACCGCATCACTAGCTACATTTTGTGCAGTCCATACGATCTTGTGACAAACCAGAAATGATCCATATCTTCATCTCCTACGCCATTGAAAGTGAGTAGCTTCATGTGCAAGGCCATATCATCTTCTGGTGGTGGAGGTGGTGAGTTCTTACCCCTATGAGGGTTCGACGGTGGCATAGACGGAGAGCTATGCGTAGCAGAATTTCTTACTAGACTGTAGACAGATCGATCTCCTTCTTGATTAGTTCTGTAGTATTTACCATTGCGCGTTGTACCCTCACTTTGATCAGAGCTCATTCACTCTGTATGACTACACAAAATGCTCTTTTTGCACAATAAGATATTAATTAGTAATGGCAGAGTTCTTAGAACCTTACCTCAGAAACCCTTGAAGAACCTTCATTCTGCCTCAAAGTAGGACACAAATTGATCAATTGCAAATTATCTCAAAAACCCTCCTGTCACACTGTCTACCCAGTGATCTACTGTGCGAGTGATGGTGTTATCAGTGTTTTCTAACTGTCGAATCAACTCTAGGGTCCACTGTGTGACCCGTTCGTCCTTCCAACACTTCTGGAAATCTACGAGCCTTGCAAGCCACTCCTAAAGCTCGGTTGCAAATGTTACAAAGAAAATTTCGTATATCTCTGTGAAAATGTACTTGTTCTTCCACTTCTCTGTGGTTAGATTTGTACTGTGATTCTCTCTTACTGTGAATTCCTGAATTTTCTGTTCTAACCACTCGTCGATCTCTTTCTTCTCAGGTCTCCAATGTGTTCTTAGCATTACCTGATATCTCTCTCAAAATGCTCCTAGTCTCGACAACGAAACCATTTGTTGGCTTGATGGGTCTTGACCTAGGTTCGAAGGTTAAGGTTTGCCAACAAACCCCTATACTACTGGCACTTTTGGCAGTGACCTACTTGCGCAAGCCAAAGTCTCACTCGAAGCAGTATGGGAGGGTGCTGGAACCAGGTTTCTGTACCCTGAGAGAGAGTAGGTAAGTCAAGCAGATCTAAGTTCGCAGTCTAACTGGTTTACAAAAAACAGATCTATTCACAAGTTCGCTAATCAGTATAGTCCATAGTTAACAGAGCTACTATCAGTCATATATCTAATCAACACCTTCGCATCAATAATATCACATGTAATATGATAAACACATGAACAATAGATCACAAAAATACTTCATATTATAATGAAGACAGATCCGTAGCAACAACGGATAACTGATAGTAAGTGTAACAGATCCAATAGTTCGCATCAACAATAATACATTAAGTCAGATAACGCAGAGATACTCTAACCAGATTCACATATATTAGCATAAAAAACCCAATACACAGTTTGCGCACATAGCCAGCAGGGTCCACACATAGCAGGATTGAGGATCTTTGCGCACACAACCAGTAGGAGTCCTTACCCTAGTAACCCAAATAGATTTAACAATTCACAACTATCATCAATCTCTATTCTTTCCTACCTAAGAATAAAAAAGGTTCATCTATTTATACCGATTTAGCCTATGCATCCAATGGTCCGCAAACCATGGTTTGCAGACTCTTGGTCTACCCTTGACCCGTTACAATGAATTAGTGGCTTTGACGCATCCAAAAACCCCTGCATTAAACTAATTAAGACCAAAATGTACAAAATTTATACAAAATTCGCAGCTTTTAGGGGACCCTGTTCCAATAGGAGGGGTCTTCAGTATCAGATCTACAACTGTTTCTCGATACAATAGGAAACAGAGATATGTGGCACTCATTTTAGTGAAAGCGGAATACATGGCAGCAAGTCAAGCTGCATGTGAGGCTATCTGGATGAGAAAGATCCTGGTTGGTTTTTTTGGTTCTTAATTAGATCCTACAATGATTCATTGTGATAATCAAAGTTGCATTAAACTCTCGACTAATCATGTGTTTCATGATAGATCTAAGCATATAGATATCTGGTATCATCATATCCGATATTGTGTGCAACGGAAGATCATGTTGCTTTAGTACATTCCTACGGAGGATTAGGATGTAGATATTTTGACGAAGGTGCTCACCAGGAGCAAATTCGAATACCATAGGGACAGGATCGGGGTGAAGGATAATCCCTTTCTTATTGAGAGGGAGTGTTGAGATTCAACAAGATGATGATTGTAGTAAAAATTAAGCGCCTACACTAGGTGGGGCCCATAGGCTATTTTTAGGTGTATGTCTATTTTTAGAACGTTGAGAAAATTCTATTTATAGCGGGAGTATATTTTTAGAATGGTGAGCAAATTATATTTTTAGATGCATGGGCGAAGTCTATTTATAGATCACATGTCTAAAAATAGAATGCATGTCGATTATTATTATCTCTTAATAATAATTGGACAATAAATATTAATCTATTCCCTTGAAGAACTTGATTTCAATTAACTAATGTGGCAAACCAGTTAACTGAAGGAATTTTGAGTTCTAACTTTGGTTGGTGGGACATGTAAGTGGAATTAGTTGTAACTCAGTGATTCGAAATTGTAACAGAGTTGGATGTGTAGTTATGTGAGTTGTAAAGTAATTTAACTCAGTTAAGTGAGTTAAACTTAGTTGTGCTAGTTGTAACTAGTTGTAACTAAAGATACACTAGTGAGAGATCAATGAATTAAATATTAAATTAATTCACATGGAGTGATCTCACATGCAAATGAAGATTTACTACTGTTAACTACATGCATGTAAGATCCAGTGCAAACCTAGTTGAGAGATAGGTGAAAGGGACAATTTGACTATCTGTTGTGACATTAGTGGGTGCACTCATGCAACCACACACACATTGGAGATGCCAATTAGGATTTCTCAGTCAAGGAAAGGCATTATCTCATTCATTCAGGGATTGTGATCAGCAGGGATTGCACAGTGGAGGTAGGCTATCAGGAGGCAGTAAATTGGCGCATGTATTTGATGATTTTCGTAAGACAATGTGAGATGATTTTATATTGTACTGAGAGCTCTTGGATTAGATTTTTGTATGAGATTGTTTCATGATCCATGATATATACATAATATATGATAGTTGGGTTTTTAGCTTTATGATTTCCTGGTAAAAACATCTGTGTTATGTGTGATTGATCTTTCTTCATGTGTTTGCAATTGGCAATTAAATTTCCGCAAAGATTTTAGTAGAAGGATTCTGTATTTATCAGTGGCATATAATTGTTAGATCAGGAGAATCCAGGAAATACATAATTGTATTAAAATTTCTACATGTCTGTCATCCCTATAGACGATACTGACTGTGAGGTCTCCTCACTTAATATTGATGGATTTTCCAATTTTTCTAGCTTGGGTTTTTCTTCGTGAATGTAGGTTGATAATACAACCTTTTTTTTAAGTCGTGAGATGAATCCTAAAGGGTCATAGTGCCAATAATAATCCTAAAAAAATCCAATTGATGATATCTCTTTTGCCAAAGCATCAATTGCATTTTTTTTTAGTGATTAAAGGAGAAATGGAAGATTGATAACTAAAAAATGCTCCTTTATTTTTAAAAACAAAATGAGATTATTTGACTATCACCCTTTGCCTTCGAGCTTCATACGAAAATAATAAAGATTTCACATACGTAGGTAACCGAGAAGGCTACTTGTCAAATGCATATAGACATATACCGTATAGTCGGGAATAAAAACCAACTCCCAATGCTTTCCTGCTCAATTAACCTTAAAATTATAGCTTGCTCCACTGAGATCCTTCCTACCATTGTTTTTGTTATTTTTCTTTCAAATGATAAGCAAAAAATTAGTGTACTGAGAATAAGCAAATGGAATACGTTGAGGGTAGATTGCATCCGAGAAATGAAAAACCTCTTTCTCCTTGTCGTGAGTGCCGATGGTGCTTATAAGAAGTCTAGAAGCTAGAAAATATGAAGGATAATTATAAATAACTAGATGAATTAGGTAAGAGCAGTGATGATAGGAGATGAAAGGGATAACAAAGTCCACTGTAAGGGCACGGGCCAAGTATCTAGGGAAATTTATGGTTTGGTGGCCTAGATAAAGGGTTATCAGAAGAATTTCTAAGAACATTGACTCATCTATTTTAGGATCATCGGCGATACCAAAAATAATGGAAAGGAGGGATGTCAAGGTTTGGTGGAAAGGCTTAAGGGATTGAGTGGATATAAGAAAAAGAAATTTAAGCTTAAGGTCGAGGCTTTCGAACAGGGTCTTGAGAAACTCAAACTTATCCTCTTCAGCCAATGTAATGAATTCACTGTATAACCCCTTATATATAATATCGACACCCTGGGTTGGGATACCCAACATATTAGAAATTATTCCCTCATCAATTTTCAAGAACAATGCATGAATATTTTTAAAATACAATGATTGTTGCTCTAACTCAAAATGCTCAACCAATAGCAGAATCAAATCAAGATCGAAGTGAACCAGAGGGAGGGTTGCATGTAGGATTTTTATTCTTAGCAAGCATTGGTCATCAACCGTCATAGCGGTTGAGAGAGTGAGGGTTCTCTTTAGAGTAAGGGTGTTGGTTAGGCACATCCTAGTGTCCTGAACCCTAGTCAGCATTTTTATGAGGGCCTCTTTGCCTGATGGTTCAACCATAGCTGCTTAAAGATACTTAATTATAGTTATAACAAGAAGAAGGAAAGGGGAAATGACTTACCGGCCAATAAGGACGAATCCATTAACCAGAGAGTAACTTTTCAACTTCAAGACAAGCATGGCCACGCTTCGCTGGAGAGCATGCAAAGTGTTAAAACAACATGTAGAATGAAAAAAAGATGGTAGAATTAAGGTTTAATGGGTGATTAGGAGATCCATTAATGCGACGGCCAGATGCTCGAGTGTCATTGGTAGGCCCACCAATCATGGCAGATGGGACCTGCCCATCGCATGGAAGCTGACGGTTAAATGACGTGCATGTTTAGATGCGATGAATGTTGACATGAGATTGATCAACAGTCCCCACGACATCAAGTCCTTGAGGGAATATTAACACGCGAGTATGCTTGATTATGGTGGGCCCGAGTAGCCATCAAACCAAATAAGAGCGAACGATCGAGATGTGTTGAGCGGAAGGCTTGTGTTTAAAATGCACGCTAATTCAGATGTGGGTGCACTTGCGGGTCATTGTATCTAGTCCTCGACGGTGATCATTTAGGAAACTAAGTGGACATTAAGCACATTGGGAGTTTGGACTAAAGACGCATCATTTTTGGATGCGACGAGAAATCGTTAGTTGTTGATCTTCCACTAGGAGAGATCTGCCTCCCAAACCTGCTCATTCTTTATGGTGACCCCTTTCTCCTTCTATTTAAGATACCTGAGAGAGAATAATTAGAAAAATTCGAAAGGGGGGGTATTTTTACCCTAAAATTGGCTCCATCTGGGGATGGTTCCTCCCTGTGAGGAACTAAGAACACAGGCCAGGTGCCTTTCAGGTTGGGTCATGGAGTCATAATTAACCGGTGGCATAGATTGGCCGATGAGAAAGCTCTGTACAGATACTGGGTAGGGGGAATATTTGTGATGTGATGGGTTAGAGGGAATAATTAATGCAGAAAAAATGAGATTTAATCAAGGCATATAATGACAATCGTCGCGTAAAAGAAAATTATTTACCTAAATTTTTGCGATGGAGGGAGAAGATTGTGATGGTGGTGTTATGAAACTAGCTCCCAAAATAGAAGAAAAGAGAGATCAATGCCTTAGAAATCAACCACTTCGAGGGGGCAACCTCTTTTAAATTACATAAATGAACAATTCTTGGATGAAACAAATTAAAAAACCTCCTTTATATATATAGGAGTCCATGGGGTCACAATATAATCCTAGCCGACCTAACAATAATAATGTAAGGGCACAAAAATAACGTTAGTGGTCTATTATAGGGCACAATAATAACAATATGAGGACTACAGGGGTACAAAAATAACAATAAAGGGGCTACAATAACAACAATAAGGGACTACACTAGTAATATAGGGCCCTAACATGCCCCTCTCCTTAAAAAAAGTGTTGTCCTCAATGCTTGAGTAGTTCTGGATTCTTATGTATAAAATTCTCATCCTCCCATGTGGAATCTTCAGTGGGTAAGTTCTTCCACTTGATGAGATACTCTGAAATTGATAGATTTCGTAGTTGTCGAGTTCTTGTTTCCGTGACTGCTTCAGGTTCCAATATGATTTTTCCTTCCTCATCAAGTTATGGAAATATTGTTTGAATCTTAATTTTGTCACCTATAACCTTCTTTAAGCATGAACCGTGGAAAACTAGGTGCACTCGGGAAGATGCGGGAAGCTCCAATTTGTATGTCATAGTGCCAATATTTTGCAACACCTTGTAAGAACGATAGTACTTTGGCGATAATTTATTATCCTTCTTAGCTTGCTTGAGGGACATTTGTTTGTATGGTTGTAGCCGTAAAATTACCCAGTCACCTACATCAAAACTTCTCTCGCTTGGATGTTGATATGCTTGTTGTTTCATTCTATTATGTGCCAAATTTAGGTTATCCTTCTAAGAATTGGATAAATTTTTGTTGATGTTGGATGTGATATTCCACTGTTTGAACCTTATAATTTTCTATTAAAGATGATGTGATGGATGGAAGATGATATCCATAGAGTGCCATAAATGGGGTCATTTTTGCTGCAGTGTGGAAGGAAATGTTATACCACCATTCATCCAGAGGTAACCAATTGACCCATTATGTTTGTTTATCAGATACAAAGAAACTAAGATATCCTTCCAAACATTTTTTCACTATCTCAGTTTTCCCATCGGATTTATGATGATAAGATGAGCTATGAGCTAGTTGAGTACCCAAACAAGAAAATAATTCCATCCAAAAATTTCCAGTGAAAATGGGATCTCTATCACTTACAATAATCTTTGGGTTTCCATGTAGCTTTTGAATTGTTTCCATAAATCTTGATGTAATTCCTTCTCAGCAATGAATGAGATAATGCACAAAAGTGTGCATACTTGGTAAGTCTATCAACTACCACCATGATGACACTCTTTCCTTCAGACTTAGGTAAACCTGTGATAAAATCCATTGAAATCTCCTCCCAACGTTGATTTGGAATGGATAAAGGTTGTAGTAGACCCGGGGTTTTAATTGTCTCAACTTTATTTTGTTGGAAAACCAAAAATTCCACCACAAAGCTTTTAATATCATATTTAAGGCCATCCCAAAAAAAATCTTTCTTCACCCTGTGGTAAGTTTTTAAAAATCCTAAGTGTCCTCCTAAGGGAGAGGTGTGCAATTCCGAAAGAATATTTTTTTTTTTAGTTGGGAACTCTTACAAAGATATAAGTGAACTTTGCAACATAAGGAATCATTTTTCCAACTAAATGTATCAGATGCACTGGGATATTGTTGTAACGTTCGAATGGGTGTCCATACTTCTTCGTCATTCTTCCATTCCTCCCTCGCTTTGGTTATCTAATCTTATTGGATAATAGAAATGGCACAAAGCAATGCTTCCACATCCTCATCCTTTCTTGAGAGTGCATTTGCAACAACATTTAACTTCCCTTTTTTGTAGATGATTTAAAATTCATAACCTTACATATTTGTGACCCATTTTTGCTGATCTTCTGAAGATATTCTTTGTTCCAAAAAGTATTTAAGACTATCATTATCAGTTTTTACCATGAAGTGTCTTCCCATTAGGTAAGGTCACCATTTCTTTAGTGCATGTAGTATTTCCAACATTTCCATCTCATAAATATCTTTCTGTAAATACTTTCCTTTGATTGGATGACTTTCAAAAGCAATGGGTCTTCCTTCTTGCATTAAAACAACACCAATTCCATTTCCTGAAGCATCACATTCCACAATAAAGGTTTTTCTGAAGTCTGGCGTAGCTAAGACCGGTGCTTGGCACATTGCCTCTTTAAGATGTTCAAATGCCTTAGTTGCTTCAGGAGTCCATGAAAATGCATCTTTCTTCAATAATGTTGTTAGAGGTGCTACTATTCTCCCATAATTCTTAACAAGCTTGCGATAGTACCTTGCTAACCTGAGAAATCCTTGCAACGTCTTTATGGTCGTGGGGGATTTCCATTCCTTAATGGATTTAATTTTGTTAGGGTCTACCTTAACACCCTTTTGAGATACAATATGACCCATATATTCCACCTCTTGTACTCCAAAGAAACATTTGGAGGTTTTTGCATATAATTGTTTCTCCTCTGATAGTTTGAGCACCCTGTCAACATGTTGAACATGAAATAGTTTGAGCACCCTGTCAACTTGTTGAACATGATATTTACAAGTCCTAATGTAGATTAGTATATCATCAAAAAATACTAACAAAAATTTTCTAAGGAAGGGTTTTGAAATTGAATTCATCAACCCTTGAAATGTAGAAGGTGCATTGGTAAGGCCAAAAGGCATGACCAAAAATTCATAATGACCCTCATGAGTTCGAAATTTCTCTTTGTAATTCATCCAATAATTCATCAATCATACGAATGGGAAATTTATCTTTAATAGTGAGCTCATTTAACTCCATATAATCTGGAAACATGTGCCATGATCAATCCTTCTTGTGCACCAATACTACTGGAGCAAAAAAATAACTTTGAATAGGTTGAATTATACCAGCCTCTAGCATTTATGTAATCATACATTCAATTTCGCTCTTTTGGACATTAGGATATCTATAAGGCCTGATGTTTGGAGGGACACTTCCTGGAATCAAATGAATAGCATTATCATGATCACGAATAGGTGGGATTCCTTTGGGAGTTTCAAACACCTTGGAATGATTGTCCAAGAATTTTTGGAGATCTATAGAAATAGATGATTTTGATTTTGGAACTTATAGTGAGAATAATTGTGTAATGATGCCTCATTGTTCTTTCTTCAGAAGCTTTGTCATGAAATTAAATCTTATTATCTTTCACGGCTTCCTTGTGATACCTCGTAGTTCAACTTCCTTTCCTTCCGAAAAAAATTTCAAGAAAAGTTCTTGAAAATTAAAAGCCACTGTCTTGAAAGACTATAACCATTGTACTCCTAGCACAACATCAACACCACCCATTGGAATGGAAAGCATTGGACTATTCAATACATATTCCCCCATGGTTAGCTTGATATTATGGCACTTTCCAGATCAATTTATAGTTCCTCCATTTGCTACCATCACTTGACACTATAGCGTTGGGTTTAGGAAGAAATTCAATTCCTTGGCTACCTTACAATGAATAAAATTATGGGTACTACCTGAATCAATAAGCATTATTACATTTTTCTTCTTGATATTTCATTCTATATTGAGAGTTTGAGGAGTGGTAATTCCTTCCAATGCATTTTAGGATATGGTCAAATTCATTTATTCTTCCTCTAGGGTTGGTTCTTGGTGTATATCCTCTTCTATTGAAGTTTCTTGTTCCTTTTCTTCCTCCTCTTCACAATATATGTAAAATAATTTCTTCTCAGCACACTTATGACCTTTAGTGTAGTTGCTATCACAACTATAGAAAAGCCCTTTTTCTCTTTTTTCTTCCAATTGTTGTGGTGTCAACTTTGTAGGTTGTGGAAGTCTAGGAGTAACAACACTTCCATCTTTATAGTTGTGAGTGGTAGGATTCCTTGTCGCCATAATTTTTCTTTCAAATTTTCTTACAAACCTAAATTCCTTCTCCAATGTATTAGGTTCCCAAAGGTGAACCTCATGTTGGATGTTATCCTTTAGAGTCCCTATGAAAACATCAATCCTATGTTCCTCTGGAATATTATTTACCCTTATATTCAAATTTTGGAAGTCCTCAATGTGCTCCATCATTTTACCCTTTTGTTTAAGATTTATCAATTGGCTAAAGAGGGTGTTGCTTTGTGTATCCTCATAATTTTCTATCATTTCCTTTGTAAAAATTGACCAAGTGACTAGTGGTTTACGAGAACAAAGCCATCTATACCATACAAACTGATTTTGTTCTAAATATAAAGTTTCAATGCGTATCTTTTGTGTGTTTTGCGTATTATGGAGCTCAAAGTATTGCTCCATTTGTAGTATCTAAGTTATCAGATCCTTGCCATCAAAATGCCTCATATATATCTTTGGAATATGGTGGGTATTAAATCCAACATTAGAGTCTATGAAATCATGAATAACATTTATTTTTTTCTCATCATGAGTTTTCTCTACTACTTTTTCGCCATTAGGAAGCTTTTCTTGTAGCAAATTTGCCAAACCTTCCTTCAAACATTCCATGTATTTCTTCAAATATTCCATGTTTCCTTCTATATCATCCATCTTAGCTTCCATGCCATTCTTAAAACCATCCATCTTAGCTTCCACGCCTTTCTTCAAACCATCCATCTTAGCTTCCACGCCATCCGTCTTAGCTTCCATGCCATTATTCAAACCATCCATATTATCTTACACGCCTTTCTTAAAACCATCCATATGATCTTCCATGCCTTTCTTCAAACCATCCATCTTAGCTTCCATTTCATTTTTTGATACTCTTTGCGAGAGCCAAATTTTGCACTTGGTCTTGTAATTTTGGTATATCATGTTGCACTTCTTCCTTGTCATGAGTCATAGTAGAGACTTCTAAGGGCTTAGTGGGTGTTGAATTCTTTTTAGGGGCCATTTTAGAACCCAATATTGATATCTATGCTTCAATATGCCCTTGGAATCACTTAAAACTAATTTTTCAAATAAGACTTATGCAATATTTTAAAAAAATACACATCTTTTTCTTGCTTTTGAGGAGCTCGATATTGAAAATGATGTATCTCTGTAATTTTGGATCCCCATGATTTTATCTTCGATCATTTATTATCCCTATGAATATTCTTTCCAGTGCCATAAGTCAGACCTGATTTGGATTTTTCAAGACAAAGTTATTCCCAATTTCACACAATGACCTAATTATGGACTGATTCAGTAGAGTGAAATTGTATGGCGTGCCATGTGTCACTGTTTCTTCCTTCGGCTCTGAAATAAATACACAGGAAACTAAAATCCGTGCACTTGTGGACACTTTTTATAGAATTCAAATACGATGCTCAGAGAGAGAGGTATGACTATTTTACCAAGGTCATCTCTTTGAGATGAAATTCAGGAGCCTGTAAAAACCATAACTTCCACAAATCATATCTCTGAAACTATTACGAACCAAGATCTTAAATTTTTACACAAAGTTCCTCAGGATTTATTCAAAAATGGGGTTTTTTTTTTATAGCTTTTGAACCTACGTGAACAAAACGTTCTAGTGAAAGTTCCATGATGGCTTGTTTGAAGCAGCAAAACCCTAGAATCCAAAGCTCTGATACCAAATGTTATGAAACCAACTCCAAAAATAGAAGAAAATAGAGATCAATGCCTTAGAAATTAGACACTTCAAGGGGGAAACCTCCTTTACATAAAATAAATGAACAATTCTTGTATGACACAAATGAAAAAACCTCATTTCTATATATAGGAGTCCATGGGGTCAAAATATAATCCTAGCCGACCTAACAATATTAATGTAAGGGCACACCAATAAAAATAGTGGGCTATTATGGGGCACAATAATAACAATATGGGGACTACAGGGGTACAAAAATAACAATAAGGGGGCTACACTGACAACAATAAGGGACTACACTATTAATATAGGGCCTGTTATCCCTCCCCCCCGCTTCCCAAGGCTGAGAATGGAGCTGAAGGAAGGTAACCAAAAACCAACCTTTAGGTTAGGTAGCTAGCCCTACCATTTGAATCCAATTATATGACTAAATATATTGATCTTAGGCTAGTTATGATGCTCAGTAGATTAAGGTTTTTTGTTTGTTTGAAATTTCGCTGAATAGGAATGACAGTTAGGGAACTAGGTATAGGATTTAGATTAGATTTAAAAGGTTAGATTGCATAGGCAAGGATGAGACCAAGTAGGTAAGCTTAGAATCATGCTTAATTTTTCATTGTGTATAGGGTGAACATAGAGAGTCAGAATGAACATTAAAATGAATTCATTCATCAAAAGAACAAAGACATGTTCATGTAAATCTTATGAAAACAGAGCATGGAAAGCATAATTTCTATCTATAAACTGATAATACTTAACATAAAGAACCATATATATGAAATATGGATAACATAACATTAAACATGATAAATTTACAGAGAAAAAAAATTCTCAAAGGCATACCACTGGAGTCTCAACACTATGTCTGCAACACTATCTTTGATTTCATTCAGAAAAAAGCTTGTATATAGCTCCACTGCAAATAAAAACTATCCAAACTCTAAAATGGCTTGAGTTTGGAGTAAATATAGAAAATAGAAGTCATGAAACCTAATTGGGTCGAAATTGGATCTAAGACACTTCATAAATGCACCCTATGAGTCATTTCCTAGTTTCTAGGGAAGTTAGAAACCATTCCCTTAAATTTAGCTAATAACTAGGAGTGTGTGTCTCCTTCATTCATTACATCATTAGTCCATAAAGAGAGGAAAAAAAAACTATCCTACCAAAAATAAACCTCACGGGACAGCGAAACCTTGAATTTTGGAGTTTTTTGGCTTGAAAAATGTCCAAAGGAATCCAATGACAGAAACGTCGCGCCTCCGAGCAGAAACGTCGCTCCTCCCAGGAGAAGCGCCGCACCACTTTGGAGTTAATTTTGACTAAATTTTAGGAACCCATTTGAAAATCTGAGTGTTAGGCTAGGTATCCCTATGTGTCCCTTTTCCATTCCATCCTTAAAACTAAGAAAATACCATTTGGAAGGACTTCAAAATTTGATTCTCCCAACCTCACTCCAGAAGCGCCGTGTAGAGGTAAAAAAGGTGGCAAAAGCATGAAAAAGTGATGTTTTTTTCATTTTTCTTCAAAATGAGAGGGTGACATTTTGACCTAATGTCATATATGTGATGTACAGGTGAGGATGCATCCATCCATATAGAGTTTTCCTCATTTGGATGCTCTGAGGAAAAGCATTGCACTATTGTGTGATGCTTCTGTAATGACCAATTTTCAATAATTTTCAAAACTTTTCTGCAAAAATAAGGCTTAAATATGGATAAATATCTCTCTAACCATAATGGTTTTTGAAAAAATAAGAGAGGGTTTTATTCTTTGGTATGTTATTAACAAAAAAATCCTCCAATTGTCCAAAATACTTTCCCATTTTCTCATAATCCAAGTTTGAAGTTGATTGCTAAAAATTTGCAAAAGCGTAGTGCACTCTCAGCATAATCATCACGCCTACTTTGAGAGGGAGTTTGGAGGCCTTCCCAAAGGATTTTTTGGCTGAAAGTGGTATGGTTGGAAATATTAGGATGTCTGATACAAAATGGAGTCATCAAGCATTGCAAACACCTGCTCCAAACTCATGAAAACTTGATTTGAAGACAACTTGTCCAAAAGTCTAGAAAATGACCTGGAGCAACTGTATTTTTGGAATTTCTCTCAAATCATAACACATGTGCATAAATTGAAGGAGGTTTTTTTCATTTAGCCTATTATTGAAAAAAACGTATTTCATGTTTTTAAAGTTCATCTTCATTACTTCAGAAACTGATTTTGAAGAAAAATTGTCCATGTGTGCAATATAAACCCTAGCAAATGACCTTTTGATGAATTTTGAAGCATTGATATCTTGCAATTTGGATGGCTCAAACTTGGAATGGTGGCCTCCCTTATGAATATTATTTTCTTCCTCCATGGTGTTTTTCAACAAGATGAAACCCTAGATGGATGAGATGGGTAGGGAAGGTGTAGAATTAAGAAAACATGGGATGGTGGTAGGGTGGCTTTAGGAGAACAAATGAGGTAGAAATAAGCTAAGGAAAAATCCCCAAAAAATTGAGGAGGTAGGGTGATGTGTTAGCTTTAGGTTACAAGTGAAATTTATTGAAATGTGTATGAGGAGATTGACCAAAATGTGAAAACACATGGATTTCCTAGTTTTCTTGCGGAAATGTAGTGGGAAATTATGGTTTTGATGAAAATAATGGTAAAGAGGGCTATGAGTGATAGGCAGTGGTAGGGTATTGTGTATGAATGTTGTATGAAGGTTTCAGATGGTTAGATTAAGGTTTTATCAACTGAAACAAACAAAAGATGGAAAACACCAAAAACATAGTGGAGATGGCCTAATGAAGGAAACCACTCTTTTGCTGAAGAATTTTGACTTGAGAGAGGTATGGAGGGCATCCACTTACTGTTTAGGAGGTGTATGAACCCTTGTGTAGTTTTTTTGAATCTTGGATAGCTTATTTGGAGATGAAACACCAAAAGCGTAGCACATTCCAGAAACGTAGCGCAACACTTCCAGAAGTGTAGCATAAGGGAATTGGCACAAAATTCTTATTTTTTCTTCAACGCTTGTCAGCTATGGAGTGTGATAGTGAGAATAGAGAAGCTCTATTGATCATAAACATATATAATGAGTTGAAGAAGTCTCTTTTTTCCCTTTTATAATCATCATAAAAGCACTTTTTTGTCTTCTAATGAAAACACAAACGTTTTGAAGAAATTTCTCTTTTTTGAAACACTTTAATGAAGAAACACACTCTATTTGATCAAATAAAAATTTCCTTCACTTATTTCCCTATCTTTGCTTACTCCCTATGTAAAATTTGACTTGTATGGTGAAAATGAGGTTTTTTTCTCCTTCTTTCATGACATAATTGACTCTTATGGTGGTGAAACAAATGAGACCTAGACTCTGACCTAGATGAAGGTGTGGTGAAAATAAAATCAAACCCTAGATGATAAATGGATGACATGACCTGGAAATGATGATGACCATGAATGGAGTTAAGGGAGTATCATTTTAGACCTAGAAAACATTCAGTGAACAAAATTTATTTGAGAATTGGTTCGAAAGCATGAAATTTTGACCTAGGAACACTACTGAGTAAACCTGAAAGGGTATATTTGATCTGAAAATTAAGACACTAACATGGCCCTAACAGTCGGGCACTAGGAGTGGGAGCATGGGTCAATGAGAGACTCTTCAAGAGAAAATGGATAGGATGCTACATATGTTGGTGGAAATGGAAGAGTGCATGGCTCGTATTGACGACCAACTGGTGCTGCTACCTGGAATTTACCAGGGAACCGAGAGTATCCAACTGAGGGAGATAGATGGAAGCGTTCATCTCACGGGATCTTCCAACACTGCTAAAGAGATATTTTAGGTTTCGAATAGTTAGACTTCCCGGAGCACTATGCTCAGTTTTACTAGAAACATGTCAAATGTCTAATTTTTTAAAACCTTATGTCTTGTAGAGCACAAGGGCTCAATTAAAACATTTTAGCAGAATTGACGTCAAAAATCTGTTACTTGTGCTTATATTATTAAAAATTATGAAATGCAAGAGTTTTAATTTGTTGAGCTTGAATAATTGAATGGTTAATGTTCAATTTTCTTGTTTGAAAACCATTTTGGATCAATTAAGGAGATAAAGATGTAATTTCATGCTATTTTTACCTTTTCTTTCTCATCATAAATAATTATTAACAGCTATTTAATCTATTTTATAATGCATATTTCTTTCCCTGCTGCATATATGCATAGATAATGAGCAACAACTTTGACATATACCACCTTGAATCCTTTCCCAAAACCATCCCTTTACGTGTTAGGATATGAAACAAAAAATTTAGAGAAATAAAGGGGAAAATAGAGGGAATTATTGTCTCCTGAAGATTTAAGATAGATATATGTAACACGATTTCCTATAAGGGGACTGATATGTTGCAACGACATATATTTCAGGACCGACAAAATAAAAATAGAAGGTTTTAATACACCCATCTACAGAAGTTACTATCGAATGTCGCTCCACTGCCAGCGAGAGTCCATAGCCCCGACAGAGTCATTCACTTCCTTACTGGTAGGATTTTCCTTAGCTTCTTACTTTTCCATATCGTTTAGGTTTGCCTTGTATTAAATTCATTCAATTCAATGATTTTTATTTCTCGACACAGTGGGAAGAACCACAATAGAATTTTCCAATGTCACTGATGTTGCTTCTTTATCAGCGAGTGTCTATAGCCTCGACAGAGTCATCAACATACCCCGCTTAAACCAAAATGTAGGGAGATGGGTAGATTGTGCACAAAATTTATTAATACCATTAAACTTTCTCTGCTGCCTGTGAGCATCCATAGTCCCCGCGAATGTTGTTAGCATACCCCATCCTAAGAAGGAAGGCTAAAGATCATTAAGGAACAGACTATGATAACACTTTTTTGTAGGGGAGGAGGATACTCTTGATTTATAGACCCGAGTTATGGATGGCTACAACACAAAATGGCCTCACAGGACTTGTAAAATAATTCATAGGTTTATGATCACCTTCATGACATAAGATAAAGGGATTAAGTGGCATTTGAATTTGTTTTGTATGTAAATCACATAACCTCAAAGCTTATTATATTTAGGAACCACCCGAGGTATCGTACACAAATTTATAATAGATAATTCAACACTTATTTAATCTTTGACTGGGAAATATGTCTTTATGTGATTTTAAAATTCTCTTAATGGTATACATGTTTTTTTATGCTTGGAATTCAAATTATATAGACCTTAAGTTTAATTCATACAAAAATAAGTTGTTATTTTGTTAAGCATTTTTTATTGTGATTATTTCATTTCGAGATTTTTTTCTCATTATTATTATTGATTATATATATTTAAATGAAAATATTTAGTAGGTATCATAATGCTTGAGAAATTTGTCGTTAATGGCACTCCCAACCTCTTCTCCTTCAAATTTTTTGAGTGAGAAATATTTTTCTCCAATTTTATCAATGAAAAATGGTCCTAGCCACAGGTTTTCGAACTTATCGTGCTTACCTAGGTCCTCATTTCTCTTGTCGCATTTGGGACCTAGTATCTAGGAAGAATTAGCCCATTTTTAGAAGATCAGTTTGAATTTATACTGGTGTTTATTTATCCTTTCATTAAATAAACTCTATTTCTTGTTGTAGTTGGATCATTTGATTGATCCACCTCTACAAGTCGTTGGGTTCTTCATTTTTTACTTTAAGGATTTTCATAACCTTAGTACCTAGGCATAAGGGGAAGATAATGATAAGACCATAAACAGATTGAAAAGGAGAAGTACAAATGGAAGTTTTTGTACTGACCCTATTATCCCAGATTGAATATTTTAACCCCACATGCGAGTTCTGTTTCTTTGAATATAAGGAATTTTTCAAAATTTTAATGATATTCTTATTAGTGGACTTAGTGAGCCCATTACCCTAAGGATGATAAGTCATTGAGTGCCACAAAGTGACCTCATAATTATCACAAAAATTCTGAAAAGTAGCTGAAAAAAATGCTTAGCATTGTCAGCTATGATCTTCTGGGGACAACCAAAATGAGAAAAGATTTTTTTGTCAAAAATTCCATCACAACCTTATCATTGATCTTCCTCAATGGTATGAATTCCACCCACTTTGTAAAATAATCAGTTGCGATAATAATCCAGTGGTGCTAGCCATTGGAAGGGGAGTGGATTTCCCCAATAAACTCTAAGCCCCACTACTGAAAGGGAGCCTCAGTTATAATGGGTTTGAGGGGAATCATGTAAATATTTTGTTTTCCAAAAAATATCTGGCATTGGTGGTAAGCCCTTATTTCCTGCTTATGTCATGAAAGAGGGTGGGCCAATAAAGACAACTCCTTAAAATTTTATGGGCATAGCTCACAAGGACTAATGGCCGCCACACACCCCATCGTGATGTTGAGCGATCAAATAGTCGACTTGAGATGGGAGGACATAGTTTAAAAGGATACCAACTGGATCTTTCTAGTATAATTTTCCATTGATAATGCAATAACTAATAGTTTTTAACTTAAGAGAACACTTTGCATCTTTGCTCATGGAACTAGGAAATTGCATAGTCTGAAGGTAACTAATAATATCCTTGTACCACTCCGCTAATAATAAATCAGGATGAATGGTAGAGGGACTTGAAAAAGGTATCAACAACCATAACTGCTTATCTTGTTGACCTTCGCTCTCTGTCATCGAGATTTCAAGAGAAATTAAATTGATGATGAGTGCATCAAAGTTTGCCTCGGTTAATAAATTAGCTAAACCATTCCCCTTAATAATTTTAATAGGTTTTAACTCCATATCACACTCTTGATTCCTAACAATCCATTTTCCTCTTTGCCCTTCAGTGTCGTTTTGTAGGAGTATATCCATTACAAAAGGGTGAGGAAGATAAACTATTGATTTAGCTAGCAGAATGCACTCTAAAATCCTTAAGAGTTTCAACTAGGGTGTATGCCTATTTTTCTATGATGTTATATTTCAGTTCTGTATTTTGGTGGGATTTATTGAAAAAAGCAACAGGTTTTTCATACCCATGTTAGTTTTTCTGCAGCAAGACCACAATAATAGTCTACTTTGAGGCAAATGGAAAAATGATGAAATCATTCGTATAATCTGGACTAATAAGGACATGGGCCTCCATAATAGCTCTCTTAATTCCTTCAAAAGAGTGCTTTGAATCTTCATCCCATTTGATGTCATTACCCTTTTTCAGCATACAAGTGATATTATTGACTATCTCGGTGAAATTGGGAATGAATCATCTTAGAGAAATTATTTTTCCCAATAATGCTTGGACCTATTTCTTAGTGCGAGGAATGGAAATGGTTTTGATTGCCTGCAACCTTTCGGGGTCGATTCTAATGCCTTGTTGGGATATAATATTCCCTAGTAGTTTCGTTTCGGTCATCACAAAGAAAGATTTCTTTGGATTTAAGGACAGGCCAAACCTGCGACACTCCTGGAAGATAACTTCTAGATACTTAAGGTGTTGGTCGTCAATGGGGGAGAAGGTGTTCATGTCATCTAAATAGATGACTATGAACCAATCCTTTTCTGTAATATTCCTAAATTAGCATGTAGCTAATAGGAATATTAATTTTTCTTTCAATATCTAGTTAAATGAATAAAAGGACAAGGAGGCTCATAAGTTGTTTAAGTAGGCATAAAATTCCTCATAATGTGAAAAGGGATCATGTAAATAACTAGATCAAACATCCTCATGTGTGAACAGAGTCTAAAATGTGTGGAAAAAGTCAAGTTTGACCAAGTCAACAACATTAATATATGAGGAGTGGATCCTAAATAAAGACAACTCAATGTGAATGAAGATCAATCTAGCTAGTCAAAATGAAGACACCTTGAGTATGAAATGAGACAATGCATGAAGATCCAGTCAAGGTTGGCTAAATCAAACAACGTTATAAAAATATGAGTAAGACTAATGGAGATAGTGTAATTTTGGTGGAGGAGCCTTTGCATGGAAGCAACCTCATAATTGGGTGGGACCCTTGGTGAGGAAGTTCAGCAACTATAAAATAGAGGGAATGGCAACCATATGGGGCATGATTGAAGATTATATTTTGTATGTTTAGACTTCTCTACATCCTTTGGCTATTTAGCTAAGTTTGTTGCACTGTTTAGTGCAAGGTTTTTCTCATGTGTGAATTCCCCACTCTTGCTTGGAGATATTGTTTAAGAAATCTAAGGAGAGCCTTTTGTGCTATATTTTCCACTACCCGGTGTTAGGCCAAGCAGTCACCTTCAACAAAAGCGCAGTCCCTTTCAGAAACTATGTTATTTCTTAAGGTATTGCAGTGGAGGGGTTTAATCCCTTGTTTTGAGAGCTAGTTTCCCAGGGAGAGGATCAACCTTTTCCCGGAAAAGCTAGTATGAGGAGCTACATCTATTTCTTTGCATGATCAACCATATTTATGTAGTGCTTTAGCCATACAACCTTGTTAGGTCATCTTGGATCTATGTAAAAGGGACTAGATCTCTGTTTTTTAGCTTATTTGATTAATACATGAGCAAATCTGTTTTGTATCTATATTTCTGAGTATAAACCCTCAAATAACTGCGTTGTCTCTTTCTGCAGTAATTTCTATTTGCAGTAGTCTTGGGGTTTCAGTGTTTTTGGAATATTTTGAGCATGGGAGGCCTATTTAACTATGAAAAAGCCATTTTTTTCTGATTTACTTTTAGATATGGTTATAATAAGGCCAGATCTAATGGATCCATGGGATGAATTTTTCTGTTAATACTTATATTTATGAAAAATGCGTTATTTTTGCATGTATTGCTGAGATTTCCCATTTTGGGAATATTACAGTGGTATCTGTTTAGACTTTCTGCATCCTTTGGTTGTTTAGCTAAGTTTGATGCACTGTTTAGTGCAAGGGTTTTCTCATGCGGGAATTCCCCACTCTTGCTTGTTTAAGAAATCCGAGGAGAGCATCCTGTGCTATATTTTCCACTATTTAGTGTTAGGGCAAGCAATCACCTTTAGTAACAACGTAGTCCCTTGGAGAAACTGCATTATCTCTTAAGGTATTGCAGTAATCCCTTGTTCTATGAGCTAGTTTCCCAAGAGGAGGATCAGCCTTTTCTCTGGAAAGCTAGAAGGAGAGTCTACTACCATTTCTTTACATGATCAACCATATTTATGATGTGCTTCAGCCATATATTTGCAACAGAAAATTTCATGTATGTCATTTTTGTCAAGAAACCCTTCCCGGGTCATCTTGGATCTATATAAAAGAGACTAGATCTTTGTTTTTATGCCTCATTGATTAATATAATAGCAGATCTGATTTGTCTCTATATTTTTTAGTATAGCCCTCAATAAACTGCGTTGTCTCTTTATGTAGTATTTCTGTGTTGCAGTAAATCTTGGGGTTTTAAGTGTTTTTGGGCTGTTTTGAGCATGGGAGGCCTGTTTAACTAGGAAAAAGTCATTTGTTTCTAATTTCCTTTCAAATATGGTTATAATAAGGTCAGATCTAATGGATCCATGGGCTGCATTTTTCTATTAATACTTATATTTCTAAAAAATGCGTTATTTTTGCATGTATTGTTGAGATTTCCCATTGTGGGAATATTACAGTGGTATTAGAGCCTTAATCTTGGCTCAACCTGTGTTCTTCAACTGTTATGGAGTCTTCTCATGGGAAGAAGAAGACCTACAAGAGAGATCAAAGCAAACCCTTATTTTCTAGAGGGAAGAGGTTCTCAAAACTTCTCTTTCAAACTCTGTAGGGTATGAGCAAAGACATCAAAGAAATGAGGAGGGAAAGGCATGGAAGTCCCTCAACAAGAAAGGTACATGAGGAAAGATCTAGTTCCTCATATTATGGGTGTGAGCATTCATCCATATCATCATATTTACAACACTCTATCAACCAATTGTTCATGACAAAGAAGATTGAGAAAGGAGATGTGCCAAAGAAGGAGACTCTTGGTGGTTATTTGCAAGAGTATGAAGCTCAATATAAGGGGTTCAAAGATCACTTGAAATTCCAAGGGTTTTGAAAGATAAAGGAGGAAATAAGCACAAGGAGCAAGCAACATGGTGTGGGAAGATTCTTTCTATCTACTTTTGATGGATCACCTAAATGTCTAGCTAGGGCTTGGGTGAAGGAGCTAGACACCTATGTGCAACAACATCAAGTTTCAGAAAAGGAAGCCATCAAAGTAGCAGTGCTGCATCTTGAGGGTAAGGCTTATGCTTGGTAGTTGTTTAAATTTTTTTCCTTAAAGAATGCAAATACATCTACTTATGTAAAGTTCATTAGAAGAATAGTGGAAAGGTTTGATGAAAAATCTTATGAAACACCTTTTATGGAGTTTATCAAACCAAATCAAACAAAATTTTGCATGGGTTGGAAGGATCCATAAAATTAGCTCCATTTTAGAAAATCAATGAAGGGGAAGGAAACTTGTATGATGCCTTTCCAAAGGCAAAGTCCCCATTGCAAGAAGAGCTTTCTTCTCAAGAGGAAGACATGGATATTCCTCCTTCAAAAGAAGACCAAGATCTAAGGTCTCTTATTGGTGATGAGGAATTTTCAACTATTGAAAAGAAGGAAGAGAAGGCTAGATATAACAACACAGTCATGACAAGAGCACATCTAGGAACTCATGAAGAGGAAGATGGAGCACTTGCTCCAAGGAGGGAAACTCTTGCACTCTTGCAAGGAGTTCCAAAGAATCTCACATATGGGGATCATGGCACAATCCATGCGCAACATGTGCCATCATTATCAAATGGTGAGATATTGAAGATAGAAGAAGATAAAGGGGAGGGAAAGCATCATATGATGAGGATAATACACCCCTCTTTATTTCAAAAGGTTGTTACATAAAGAAGGCAGGAGGAACTATGCAATGAAGACAAGGACAAATCTGTCCACACACATTATATACATCCTACTCTATGCCTTGATGTCTCTTTGCATGCAGGCATTCCACCAAGGAGACCCCCTGATTGGAGGAAGACTAAAGTGTTCTCTCAAATATGTGTAGCAGTGACATATTTGGCTAAGGAAGGAGCCTTTAGGGGAGCTACCACAACGCTGAGAACTAATGATGGATTCCAAGGAGAGCTAAGCAATTTTCTGAAATTGACTTTGCTATCTGCCACTCATCTATTTGCGCTAGAAAAGAAGAATTCAGAAATCTGTGTTGACATGAGTAGGGTATCAAGAGGCCACTCCATAGCCTTGGAGCAACAAAAGATACTTCCATATATAATGAAGATTTTTGAATATGACAAGAGGGCATTACCACTTGTTGGAATGGGGTCTCCTAAAAAGCTGCAAAACTGGTCCATTTTGGATATTTTTGAGTAGATTTAATCTAGTGGAGGGGTTTTGGGGTGGGTCAAAGCCCCGAAAAGCATTGTATTAGGTAAAAGGGTAAACCAGGGGTCTGAAAACCGTGGGTTGCAGACCATAGGAAAGTCTAGGCTAGATTGTTATAAATAGAGATGCATTTTGTATTGTAAAGGATAAGAAATGATGAGATATTGATGTGATTTGTTGTTTAAGCTGATGTTATTTGTTGTTTAAGCTATCTGTTTGGGTTTTGGGGAACGGAATCCTGCTGGCTGTGTGCGCGGAGATCCAAGTCCAGCTGTGTGCGGACCCTGCTGCTGTGTGCGCAGGTTGGGAAGGGAATTGTAAGGAAGAATTGATGAATGAATGAATGAGAAGGATTGATAAGGTACTGAATCTGTAAGTAAGCTATGTATGAATTATTGGTAATTACTGTGTTGTGTATTTCTATGTTTAAGCTACGAAGTTTTGTGTAAGTGTGTTTCTGTACTTCGATCTGTTCTGTTTTGTTTATGTGCTGCTGGATTACTGTTACTAAAGCATATATAAGTATAGATCTAGTGCACGTGGATGCGAATAGGATCCCTCTTAGTGTACACAAAATAAGGTGATTTGGGTATCGCAGGACCAAACGCAGCTCTGCTTGCCTTACCTATCCTTTCTTAGGGTGCGGAAACCTGGTTCCAGCACCCACCCATACTACTTTGGGTGAGACTTTGACCTGCGAAAGCAGGTCACTGCCGAAAGGGCCAGTAGTATAGGGGTTTGTTGGCAAACCTTGCTTACCGAACCTAGGTCAGGACCCCTCAAGCCAACAAATGGTTCCGTTGCTGGGACCGAAAGAATTCTGAGAAAGGAATCGGGTAATGAAAAGAGAATACAAGAAACTTGAAAGAAAAGAGATCAAAGACTAGTTCGAAAGACAGATCTAGGATTTCGTAGTAAAATAAAACCACAGTGAAAAATTAACGGCGGAAAGGTGGAAAAATAGGTACATTCTTACTGAAAGCTATGAAATATTCTTTGTAACCTTTGCGATTGAACTCTAGGAGTGGCTGGCCAGGCTTGTGGAATTCCAGAAGTGCTCGAAGGATGAGCGAGTCACTCAATGGACCCCACAGCTGCTTGAGCAGCTGGAAAGAGCTGATAATACTATCACACGCACGGTGGATCACTGGGTGGATAGTGTGCTGGGAGGATTTGTGACGGAATTTTCCATTGATCAGTTTGTATCATTCTTTGAGGCTGAACGACGATTATTCAAAGGATTTCGAGGCAAATTTCTGAGGATGTTACCGTTGCTGATCAAAAAATTACTGTGCGAAAAGAGCATTCTGTGTAGAACTGAATGACCTCGGATCTAGACGGGAGTGCGACCCGTAGTGGTAAATACTATCGGACCAACCGTGACAGAGGGAGATCCACCTAGAATCCATTTTAGGAACCAGCTGTGCAAGATTCCCCAGCTACATCGCCACCTCGGCCGCGCAAAGGTAAGAATTCGCCTAGACTGCCAGCCTCCCTAGAAAGTGATATGGTTGTGAATTTGAAATTACCTACCTTCAAAGGGGTAGGAGATGAGGATATGGACTGATTTTGGTTCATTGAAGACTCTGTATGGACTGCGCAGAATGTGGTGAGTGATACGGTAAAAAGGGCACAACTGTTGTTGGACTTCGAAGATAGGGCCCTGGACTGGTAAATGCGGTATATTTCCCAGAATGGGGGCGCATCTATGCAAGATATCAAGGAAGCTTTGAAGCAAAAGTTCAGGAATCCAAAATCTTATTCCCAGTTGGTAGCAAGAGTAAAGGACTTCAAACAAAGTGCGTGTGAGTCAGTATGGGAGGCTGATCAGCGACTAAAGAAAGCAATCAGGGAAGGAGGATTTGAATATGATGATAGACATCATACAGAATGGTTCATCGCTATGTTGTTGCCTCACCAGCGCACGCTAATGAGTCATCAGACCTTTGAGTCTTAGGAGAAGGCTGTGGAAGTTGCTATGAAACTAGAGGCTGCCCCCCAAGAGGATACGTCAGCAGGGGTACAACAAATCTAGGAGCAACTTGGGGCTATGCATATGGAGATACAGAACCTGCAAAAAGAGTGAGGGAAGGATGTTTGCACAGATCTCTAGTGCATACGATGCCGGGTGTATGGCCATACGAAGGATCAATGCCCTCTGCTAACAGATTACATACAAGCAGTAGGACCTAGTCTGGTATGCCTAGGGGCAAGTAGGGAACTCGTCCTATCACGACTAGGTTCAAGCAGACCTGCATTGTGGTGTGATGATTGTCGGGTAGCAGGACTGCATGATACGAACCATTGCCCTCAGCTAGGTGCGCATGTCCCAGAACTAAAGCAACAATGGTGCCGATTTTTTCGATCAGTGGGACATGATGAGCAGAAGTGTCGTACTTATGACTTAATGATGGATCTTGGGAACTTATATAGGGTAAAATTGGACCCTGTGTCACCAAGGCTTTCTACACACTTTGGAGGTTCACCGGCCCAAGGTAGAGGAGGTCAGGGAGGAAGCGCAGGACAAGGACATGGGCAGCTAGTCTGTTATAACTGTGGGGAAATAGGGCACTTTTCTAGAGAATGCCCAAATCCCACCAGGCCATCATGCAAATATTGTAGGCAGATGGACCATGAGGTAGAGGACTGCCCAATTTTAATAGCCAAGATGCAGGAAAAGCAACCCACCCCTACGCAGAATGTACAAAGAGTTAAATCTGAGCTAAGAAAGGCGAATCCCTGTGTAAAAGTCATGACATGCAGCGGACTAGTCACCCAGGGAGAAAAAGAGGAGTTTTCCTCCTAGGAAGTGGTGCCTTTCAAAGAAAAAACACCACTGAAAGTCCCTACGCAGCCACCAACGCAACCTCAGATAAAGGAAGGGGTTGAGCCCTTTTTAAAGGCATGTCTGAAGCTGCTGCGAAATCCGCAGGCTGTAGGTAATCTCCAAGAACTACTGAATACCTGCGCAGTTCTGTCCAATTTGATCCCTGAAACCAAGGATGTACACAAAATATACAGCTATAAGAAGTGCACCAGAAGAGAGATGCAATTGACTGCGCAGATTGGTGATTACGAGATGGATCAAGTTATCTTAGATCTGGGGTCAGATGCGAATGTATTACCCAAGCAGACATGGAAACGAATGGGAGAACCTAAATTAGAATGGTCCACCATCCAGCTGCGAATGGCCAATCAAAAAAAAATCATCCCTCTAGGGAAGTTACCAAAATTCATGGTTGACATCGCAGGGGTAAGGGTCCTAGCTGACTTTGAAGTCATAGAAATTGTGGAAGATGCGGATCCCTACCCTGCGCTCCTTGGACTGGACTGGGAAACTGACATGGGGGGTGTCATTAATCTCAAGAGACGCAACATGGTGTTTGAAATCAAAGGTACACGTGTCATAGTACCACTAGATCCAGTAGAAGGTGCGTGGTGTACAGAGCCAGCCTATGAGGAGGAGGAATTAGATCATATTTATAAATTAACTGCACAGGACGAAGATCGGGTTAACCCCACAGATGAAGGAATGCTCTGCTAGGAAAAGGACAGTGATTTTTTTTCTGACTTTGATGAGGAGTTGGAAAATTGGCAAGGCTGATTGCACGAGGTTTCAGCGCTTCGATGTCTTCAGACTGCTAGGAATTTTCGTCGCATCTCTAGCACAGAAAGAAACCTGCCCTGTCAGGAGGACGCAGATGATAGTCAGAAGACAATTGAACCTAAGATCCCCATGGAACGCAGGCTAGGGGCACTATCACTAACACTGTGCGGAGCACCTACGCAAGGACTGGTATTCTTCCCTCAGGAGAAGTATTGGAGAAGGGTGATCCTGTGCATAGGGACCCCAGTTTCCAGATGGACTCCGAGGTCAGTCGACCTACGTGGATACTTGCTGACATACAACACTCAAGGGTGCGATAAAACCTTGCACGAACAGGCTTGCCGGGGTACCACTGACCTAGGCATGCATTGGGTTACGGACCTACCCAGACCCATATGTAATTTGGAGAATTTGAGGATGAATCAAGTAATAAAAGGCACGAGGGCGCATGATGCAGCCCTCTGGTGCAAGGATGTTCCAACCAAGGGTGAAGCGCATGGCTTGAAAAGATTGATGGCCAACTTGCAGACACACCTCGCGTCAACCTTCATTCAGGGTATGCAAATGACATACAGTTGTCATCCGTGGTCTGACATTCCGAGGAAACGACCTCAGGCACGTAAGACAATCATTAGCACATCCCGATTTAATAAAAAAGGGATCTTACAAGTACACACAATTGGTGGTAGATCATCAATGTAGCCATTTATGGTAAGATTGATCTAATCGATGGTCAGTCTCATGAATGGGCTACTCCACCATTAAATAGCTCCAGACGGTGTGCAGATGGCTGGATAATTACACACTAGGATATTTATCCACCCTAAAACATGCTCTTGCTATCTGCGTACTGGTTTTTTATGCTCCTTAACATTCTCTAGGTTGCCCGCTTTCGTGTTGCTAGGATGGACCCAACCAGAGAGCCTAGGGATGCTGAGTGTAGTCACAGGGGTGAACGCTGGCTCCCAACATAAAATATTGTCCATGAGCCACACACAACAGGAACTTCGGGATACAGGGACATGCTGCGGCTTCTCTGCAACTCTAGAACACCACCTAGCCGAAGCAATGTGTGTTCCCTCCCTCGAATTTCCCTCGTCAATGCTCCTGATCCAACTACGGAGGACATACAAATTGATTTAGCGCAGCTATCTCGCACAAAGCTACAAGAATTTCACACCAGAGTGTTGCGCGAAGTTCGCCACCGTGACCAAGCCAGGCGACAACAGTATGACATACGTCAGGAAGTACGGGACCAGCGGATTGCAATGGTCACAGAGGCAACACATATTATTCAAGAGCAGCTGACGCAGGGTGCACAACTAGTCAAAGCAGCTACCCAACTATGGACGGCCATCCAACACCCTTCCACGCTTCAGCATATCTAGACGAAATTGTAGCAGGCAGAAGATGCTCTGGACCAAGTCAGAGCCTCATCACCGTTTAACCAGACTCCACCGTCTCCGCGCAATTTCTAGCCATCTTGGACAAGATTTAGAATCTTTACCACAACAAGCATGTCACCCAGAAACGGCTGAAACCATGGGATGACACTGCACTCCAGCTCACCGAAGACGCTCAGTCTACCATTGCACACCTCCACTGGCTGTTAGAATGGGTTATCGCGGCTCCATATGGCCTTGCCTCCCTAACACTGGTCAACATTGTGCAATTAGCTACAACCCAAAGTAAGGAAGTGCTCCCACCGCTCCTCTGCACTCTGGCTACCTTGCGCGCGTGAATCAAAGCCGCACCACTACAGTAACTCAGGACGAGTCACAAGAGTGTTTTAGGGGACTATTGGAACGGGGTCTCCTAACAAGCTGCGAAACTGGTCCATTTTATATATTTTTGAGTAGATTTAATCTAGCGGAGGGGTTTTGGGGTGGGTCAAAGCCCTGAAAAGTGTTGTATTGGGTAAAAGGGTAAACGAGGGGTCCGAAAACCATGGATTGCAGAACATAGGAAAGTCTAGGCTAGATTGTTATAAATAGAGATGCATTTTGTATTGTAAAGGATAAGAAATGATGAACTATTGATGCGATCTGTTATTTTTGTTTAAGCTATCTGTTTGGGTTTTGGGGAACAAACTCCTGCTGTCTATGTGCGCGGAGATCCAAGTCCAGCTTTGTGCGGACCCTGCTGCTGTGTGCATAGGTTTGGAAGGGAATTGTAAGGAAGAATTGATGAATGAATGAATGATAAGGATTGATAAGGTACTAAATCTGTGAGTAAGCTGTGTATGAATTATTGGTAATTATTGTGCTGTGTGTTTCTATGTTTAAGTTGCGAAGTTCTGTGTAAGTGTGTTTCTATACTTCGATCTGTTCTATTCTGTTTATGTGCTACTGGATTACTGTTACTAAATCATATATAAGTATATATCTAGTGCACGTGGATGTGAATAGGAGCCCTCTTAGTGTACGCAGTATAAGGCGATCTAGGTATCGCAAGACCAAACGCAGCTATGCTTGCCTTACCTATCCTTTCTCAGGGTGCGGAAACCTGGCTCCAGCACCCACCCATACTACTTCGAGTGAGACTTTGACCTGCGAAAGTAGGTCACTGCCAAAAGGGCCAGTAGTATAAGGGTTTGTTGGAAAACCTTGCTTACCGAACCTGGGTCAGGACCCCTCAAGCCAACACCACTCTTGTATGCATGGGAAAAACTATGGAAGTTTTGGAGGAAAGAAACCTTTCAAAAGAAGGTTGACTTCCCTGAACTTCAATCTTGTCTTGAGCAAGATCAGCTACAAGACAGACAATAAAGGAAAGTTGAAGTACTCCAACACGTAACTTTGGCATCAAGCATGTCAAATAGGAGAGTCATGCCATGACAGGGGTTGCATTTCATATTTCTAAAGCACTGTCATTGTTGGGAAGTCTCGATCCTTATTGGGAGTCCCAACTCTTGATGGAATATTCCAAGGACCTCTTCACATGTAAGGTTCTTGATGGGAAAGTAATGGATGGGAGGTATAAAGTAGTTGATGGAGTCATTTATCTCCATAATCAGATCTACTTAACTAGAAACTCCAAGCTCAAGGATAAACTACTTAATGCAGCCTATGAGATCTTGCTTTCTAAACCCACCAGATTTATTAAAGAATACCATACTATCTTAGATGGATTCATGTGGGAAAAGTTCAAAGAAGAGATGCACTCTCACATGAGGAAGTGCATAGATCATTTTCTGGTTGAGGAGGAACATAGCTCTTGGGAAGAGTTATCATTACCACCTCCTTATTCATTGGGTCTGAGAGGGAGCTCATCCATGAGCTACCTCACTGATTTGAATCAAGTGTATGGTAAGACTTGTATTTTTGAACATCATGATCTATCTACTATATGCTTGTATTTTCTTAACACTCATGTACAGGGCTTTGCTCCAAGAGGGGGCACTTTTTCTTGTGGGCTTCATGGGCTACTTGGAGCCATGAGCAATGGATATGTTGACCATTCCCTAAAAGATTTTGGGGAGATGTTGTATTCTTCATGGTGTTCTTCATTAGCACCAACTATCATACACCTTCTCCAAGCATGCAAGAAAGATGGGGCAGCAAAAAAGTGTTGGGAAAAACATTTGTCATATCATATTCTATGGCAATTAGGAGTCAAACTGCGCTGGTTGCACATGAGGGACCATTGTCCTTCTCCTTTATTACATATGGCAGCTAGCATGAATCTAATTATGATTCCATATGCTGAAGATGTTCTTAATTTTGTTGGGAACATGATTGGAGGAAAGACACATTGGTTGGATGTGTCCTTTGGGGAAGGAATTTCCCACACTTTTTGCACTACATGTTTCAAGGGGAGCATGGAAGATGATATGGCCACTATAGTATATCACTTGTTTCTTTACGACGTGGGCCATATGATTTTTTGGAGCACTTGGGAAATGCCTCTCATGAGCATTTGGGAGGAGATTTTCGATGAATTACCAAGTTTGGAGGTGATTCATTTCATTTGGATGATAACATGGAGGTGGGAGTCCCTCACTGATGATGAAATTCCCCATGATTGTCATCACTTCTATCTTGAGGAGGCCATTTATCAGCAAGAAGGTTTCCATATAGACCTTCCTTTATTTCATGATGAGAGCCATTTGGTTTATCCACCATAGGCCAACTTGCACACTTGGGAGGAACCATTGGGAGACAAAATTATTGCAGAAAATCTGAAGCAATGGTGGAGACTGTTGGATGGGGAGGCCCCAAGAGGAGGAAGGGAGATTTCGCAGCACCCTTCTAGTTGCTTGAGGAAAAGAAACCTTTGGGAGGGGAAGACTGTAATATTCCTAAATTAGCATGCAGCTAATAGGAGTATTAATTTTGCTTTCAATATCTAGTTAGATGAATAAATGGGCAAGGAGGTTCATAAGTTGTTTAAGTAGGCATAAAATCCCTAATAATGTGAAAATGGATCATGTAAATAACTAGATCAAACATCCTCATGTGTGAAAATATTCTAAAATGTGTGGACAAAGTCAAGTTTGACCAAGTCAACAACATTAATATATGAGGAGTGGATCCTAAATAAAGACAGCTCAATGTGAATGAAGATCAATCTAACTAGTCAAAATGAAGACACCTTGAGTGTGAAAAGAGACAATGCATGAAGATCCAGTTAAGGTTGACTAAATCAAACAACGCTGTAAAAAGATGAGTAATACTAATGGAGACAACGTAATTTTGGTGGAGGAGCCTTTGGATGGAAGCAACCTCATAATTGGGTGGGACCCTTGGTGAGGAAGCTCATCACCTATATAATGGAGGGAATGGCAACCATATGGGGCATGATTGAAGATTATATTTTTTATGTGGTATGTTTAGACTTCTCTGCATCCTTTGGATGTTTAGCTAATTTTGTTGCACTGTTTAGTGCAAGGGTTTTCTCATGCGGGAATTCCCCACTCTTGCTTGGAGATTTTGTTTAATAAATCCTAGGAGAGGCTTTGTGCTATATTTTCCACTTCCCGGTGTTAGGCCAAGTATTCACCTTCAAAAACATCACAGTCCCTTTCAAAAACTGCATTATTTCTTAAGGTATTGCAGTAGAGGGGTTTAATCCCTTGTTTTGAGAGCTAGTTTCCAAGGGAGAGGATCAACCTTTTCCCGGAAAAGCTAGTAGGAGGAGATAAAAAAAATTATTTTCATGATCATCCATATTTATGCAGTGCTTGAGCCATACTGTGTGATTCATCCATATATTTGCAGCAAATATTTTATGTATATCATTTTTGTCAAGAAACCCTTGCCGGGTCATCTTGGATCTATATAAAAGGGACTAGATCTCTATTTTTGAGCTTATTTGATTAATACATGAGTAGATATGTTTTGTCTCTATATTTATGATTATAAAACCTCAAATAATTGCACTGTCTCTTTCTACAGTAATTTATTTTTGCAGTAGTCTTGGGGTTTCAGTATTTTTGGGTTGTTTTGAGCATGGGAGGCCTGTTTAACTAGGAAAAAATCATTTGTTTCTGATTTCCTTTCAGATATGGTTACAATAAGGTCAGATCTAATGGATCCATGGGCTGAATTTTTATGTTAATACTTATATTTCTGAAAAATGTGTTATTTTTTCATGTATTGCAGATTTCCCATTTTTGGAATATTACATTTTCATTAGTGAAGGCAATGTCCATTGCCCTCAGAAAGGTGGCTCCAAAATTCATATTCCCGAAAGGAATATTATGTTACATGAATGTACCCCAATGAGTGGTGAAGGCACTCTTGTACATATCATCCTTATGGACTGCTACCTAGTTGTAGCCAGAAAATCCGTCCATCATGGAGATGCGAGCGGTGCAAACTACTCATTGGTGTATGGCATCCATTTTTGGGAGAGGATAATTTTCTTTCAGGGATGCCCTATTAAGATTCATGAAATATACACACAACTAAATTTCATTTCTCTTATTCCTAATGGGCACTAGATTTGCGACCCAGGTATAATATCGTAAGGGAACAATTATATTCGCGTTTAGAAGATTTTTTATTTCTTTCCCAAGAGGAGAGAGAAAGAGGGGGTTAATGTGACAGAGCTTCTACTTGAAAGGTTTGGCTTATTCTTTCAAAGGAATCCAATGCTCTATTATGTTTTGGTCGCAGGCTTTGAGGTCATCACAAGACCAAGAAAAAACGTCATCATATCTTGAAAGAAGGTGAATATATCGTTGCTTTGCGTGAGGCGGGAGAAGATTAGACAAATTAATTAATTTATCCTCAAATGTAGTAGAAATTTTTACAACTTCTATCTCGATATTTGGAGGCTTAAGGGATGGGTTGGAAAATATGTCATTATGATAAAAAAATTTCTCCAAAGGAATTAATCCTCTAGGATATAATTATTTTTCAGTTGAATGATGTCGTGCTTACCGATCTTATGGCTTAAAGGAGAATCACTAGCCTGACCCGGGTCAATATATTCATCTTCATCAATACAATGATCTGATAATTCTCTGATCAATTGTATAAACCTCTTTATCTCCTGCTCATCCTCGAACACCTGCTAGTGCTTCACATTGTCAAGTATTGAGGGCCTATAGAGGACTTCTATTTCAAAATTAATTCTAAGTCCAGATGGTGGGATGAAAGTGGTTTTCGTAATAGCTAAAGCATCTCCTAATTGATTTTGTTCATGATGAACAATGGTAAAGTTTATCGATGAGAAAATATTATTGACCAAGTCCCAGATTTGGTTCATATAGGCACACAAACGAGGATGCTTAGGATGAAATTTGTTTGTTACTTATTTAATTACCAGTTTAGAGTTGCCAAATATAGATAAATTCTTAACATTAAGTTTGTATGTTGTTTCTAATCCAAGGAGAAGGGTTTCATACTCATAAATATTATTGGTTGTTTAATTTTATTTTTTTTAAGATTGGTAGGACTACATCTTCATCATGTCCAATATATCGCACTGACCAGGGCAGGGAATTGAACTGGTGACTTCACATCAAGGAGTGCCTTAATAGAGCGCCCGATCACCACCTTATCCAAGACACCATGGACGGTTGTTTCAAAGTTTAATTTAAAAGAATTTTTTTTTTTGAGAGGGTGGTATTATAACAACACCAACAACTTTCTTGGATTTGGAAGAGGCACCATCAAAATACATCTTCGAAACTAAGTTATTTTCTGGTGGAAAGGGGAGGAGATCGTCCTTCTTAGTTAGGGATAAGTTTTCCTCTTCCGAGATAGAAAACAAAAAGTTTCCCATATTTTCTTCAAACTCGTAAACTGGGGAGTTCTAAGTGTTTTTCTATGAACTAATCATATAAGTTAACATAGACTCCCTATACAAGAAACGAGTACCTCCTCCAAAGACGAGGATTGTAGCATAGGAGAGATCTAGCTGGAGTGATACTCCAAGCTTGGCACCCCAGCTCCTCGAGAGAGGAATCCCATAATTGGGAGGAAAATCCACTACAACTATATCCATAACCACACTTTTAATCGGGACCTGGGGCAAGACAACTAGAAAATATTTTATGACACCTAAGCACTTGACTCTGCGGGAGTCAAAAGAATAAGTATCGTGGTATTCTCGAGTTATGTTGAGCCCAAATTTATCCATTATATCCTTGGGCATGAGGTTAAGTGAGGCGCCTGAATCAAGCATGCAATTATGAATATTCCAAACATGAATATTCAAACTAATGTAGAAAGGTGGCACTGAATTACCACTTTTTTGTTCTTCGGGGCTAAGGGAAATATTGGGAGTGTCGACTTGGATGTTGATAACGTCAGTAAATTCCAATTCCAGTGGTGGCTGATGGGGCTCTTTAAGAAAGGAATCAATATCCTTCTTATAATTAGGAAGATTTACAACATCAGTCAACAACATACTAATCCTGAGCTTATTTAGCTCAGTTTGCAGGATAGTTGTTTTGGGAAGAGGGGTATCCAAATCTACATGATTAGGGTTGAGAGGTGGCACAATTTTATATTTTGTAATGTTCCAAAATTTTCATGAATAAATTGGAACATTAATTTTTTCTCATATTGTATTGTAGGTGAGTAAAAAGGAAGAGGAGGCCTCTTAACATGAATAAAACCCTCCCTAATGTGAAAAGGGAACCATGGAGCAGCTTATTTTACACATCCTAGTGTGAAAAGGGCCAATTGTATGAGGACAAGGTCAAGTTGACCAAGTCAACCAGTGCAGCCTAAGGAGGAGTAGCTTGCCTAAGAAGACAACACAATTTTGGAGGGAAGAGATTCAAATGAAGATGGAAACCCTAAGAGGTGGAACCCAAGGTGAGAAGACTCACCAAAAATAAAAGGAGGGCATAGCATAAAAGGGAATTCATTCATGTATTTCGAATTTCTTGGTCTAGAGACCATTTTCATACTTCATCTATTTAGCCGGAGTTGTTGCACTGCTTAGTGCAATGAATTCCCGTGCGGGGATTCCATCCTCTCTTTGGATCAGCTTGCTTAAGGGATCAAGAGAGAAGGATTTGAGCTTAATTTTTGTATTTGGCTTGAATCCATTCAGCTGTATTCATCTATAGCACATTCATCTTCAGAAACTGCGTCCTTCATGCAAAGGCAACAACAACAGTGTTGCATCCTTTGATTTTGTGTTATTTCTTGAAGAGGAGGTGCTCATTTCCTTCCGGGAGTTTGGTTAGAGAGGCCTTTGGCCCTATTTCTGTATTATTAAGCCATTATATGATTTATTCAGTCAATATTAATACATAGTTGCAGCAACTGCGTTATTTTATGCAGTATTGCTTATTTCATGCATTTTGCCGGAAATGTTGCTGGGAGCCTTGTCTCTTCTGTATAAGTGTTTAAACTTGCATTTATTTGTTCTATGACTAATTTAAGTTGTGTATCAGACATATATCATCATTTTTTTCAGAAACCCCTTCAGAAAATACGCTCTCTATGCTTCATAAAAATCTGCATACTCCAAGCCTTGGGAAATCAGGGTTTTAAAGCCTAGTTTGGAAAGGAGAAGTTGTTTAACCAAGCTAGAATCATTTTTTTGAGCTGAAATTCAGAGAATAGGTCCCTCTTGACCTAATATATCAGATACAACCGCTTACCACCCTTATTTTCAGGCAAATATCTGAATATACATATTTTAGGGCCAAAATCATTAATTTCCCCCACCTTTTTGCACCTAAAACGCTGTATAAGGTTGCTTTTGTTGTATCAGCTGAAGGATTTGTTATTGAACATCTGTTATGACATTATTTGATGCTTCATAACCACTTTTTTGTCAAATATTTCTTATTTCCCCAATTGGGAACATTACAGTGGTATCAGAGCATGATCTTTGGCTCAGCCTGTGGATTCAAGCCAAAGTGATGAATCCTTGAAGAGGAATGTTTCAAAATATATAGATAGAGTCTATAGATGGCTAGATAGCCTCTGGATCTCATCATTTTTTTCAAAGGTGACATATCTAGTAAATGCCCCTGAAGTCAATCTTTGGAATAGAATTTCGATATTCCTAAGAAGGGAACTTTACAGTGCTCAGCTTGTGAGTTCGATTTCAGAGGGAGAAGATGAAGAGGATGAGATTACTCTCTTCCATTTTCAGATCCAAGAAGAAAGAAGAAGAGAAATGCACTGAAACTCCAAAAGGGTTTCAAGGAGGAGAGATTTGCAGAGAAACCTCTAGAGGGTTTCAAGAAGCAGAAGCAGATGCATGCACTTCCTGTTCTTGTAGAGGAAGTGAAGAGAAATGAGACCACTTATAGCATGAAATTATGAGTGGGTATTTGGCAGAATACAAGTGCCAACCTAGGGCTTTCAAAGAGACCCTAGATTTTTCTCAGTTTATTCAACTGAGAGAAGAAAGAAGACTTTTGGCTTTTAAACTTCTGTGGTGATCATTTTTCAAGATGCTTTCCGGATTATCCACAGTGTTGAAGAACATGTATCGACGTTTCGAACCCCAACTGGGATCCATCATCAGGACAATTTAGAATGATGATTCTAAATTGTCCTGATGATGGATCCCAGTTGGGGTTCGAAACGTCGATACATGTTCTTCAACACTGTGGATAATCCGGAAAGCATCTTGAAAAAAGAAGACTTTGCAGCAAAGAAGAGATCCAAGGCAATAGATTCCTATTGTCTAAATTTGATGGGTCAACTACAGCAATAGTTTGGGCAAGAAAGTTTGAGGCATTATTCATACTTCATCCAGTGGAAGAGAGGGAGGCATCATAAGTTGCAGCGCTACACCTGGAGGGTGAAGCCAATGCTTGGTGGTGCAGTCACTTAAACCACACAAGGGTGACTTCTTTTTCTGAGTTCACTCAAGAGCTAATCAGAACCTTTGATGAGGAAAGATCAGAGGAGATAAGACCCACACCACCATGGGAGGAGGCAAGTACCAGCACTGCCATGGCCTTGAGAGAGCAGCCTTCTACATCAGTAGTTGGATCAGCCAACACATTGAAGAGAAGACCTCTTGAAGCCATAGAAGATGTCCCAAGGGCTCACAAAGGTATGCATAATTTTCCATGTCTTAACATTTCATAAAATGTTATGGAAGGGTTTGGAGATTTTTTTGCATATGGCCCAGGATCAAATAGTATTGCTGAGGTAGAGCAGCAGGATTTCACTGCGTTGTGCAAGCTTGGAGGGTTCTAGGGAGATTTGAACCATCAACCTCATGCATCTCTGGTAAGTTACACACAACCCTTGAGGTTGAAGTATGAGTTCTTGGAGGATGGAGTGAACCTTGCTCCAAACAAATACATGCAAAACCAAATGCTCATCTGGGAGTTGCTGCATGAGATAGCCAAAACACCCTGGAGGGGGGTTACAACGCTGTCAAGAGATAGCAGGGAGGAGGGTTTTCCTTCTTTACATTCAGATCCTTATGGGTTCAAGATGGTTGTGGGCATGAGATCTCCTCTAAGGGATCTCCAAGAAGATGCATTTCAACATATCATGAAATTCAAAGAAAAGAAAAATTTGCTTTGGGAAAATGGTAGTCTTCATTGTGAGGACACCAAGAAAGGATAAGATGGGTGAACTTCCAGTTCTCAGGGAGGGAGTGCAGAGAATGGAGGGCCACAAGAAGAAGTGGGTAGATGGCCAGAGGAGGAGGAGCTCTCTTCCCCACTTGAGGAGGCTTCTACTAGCGCTGTCATGTTCATAAAGGGGAAGCCAACCATATCAACAGTTGGACCAGCCAACGCATTGCAGAAAGAGACTCTTGCAGCCCTACAAGATGTCTCAAGGGCTTCCAAAGGTATGCAAAAATATCCATGCTATAACACTCCAGAAGATTTCATGAAAGGCTTTGGAAATTTATCTTCACATGGCCCAGGATCGAAATGCTTTGATGATGAAGAGAGGCAAGCTTATACAGCGCTGTGCAATATGGGTTTGATCCAAGAAGGGATTATAACTCATTATTTTTCACCCTTATTGAGTTGCATGCAGCAAGAGGAGTTATGGTGCAAGGATTTGGGGAGCATCATGCATGAGGTGCCATCCTCTGTTGATGATTTGTTTCTAGCACTCTTGGGTTCTATTGGATTCAAGGGGTTAATTGGTGAGAGGTCTCTCTTGAGAAACCTCCAATGGGTTACATCTCAACCCCCCATGAGGTGTAAGAAGGAATACTTGCTTGGGGAGATTGGTGGTCTTCATTGGGAAGATGCCAAGGGAGAGGATAATCAAGGGTAGCCAAACTTGGATGAGGGAAGAGGGATGGAGAGCAAGAGGCTTGTGAGCCACTTGCAGATCTATGACACAGGGCAACAGGAAGCAAAGCTGCGCTAGCTACTCAGGAGAGAGTTTTTCCATCATGAGACATATCCTATTTCCAAGGGTATGAGGGAGGAAGGAACTTGGCAGGGTACTTTCATCATGGGGCAACAAGGAGTGTGGATACATTATGATGGCATGATCATTATATTTTCACTACATAATGTGTATGATGGAGCTATGATGAGGCAGCAAGGATCTTTGTTGCTTCGGAGGATTGGAGGAGAGCAAGGGAAAAATTGCTCTCCCACTTGGCATAGTGTTGCAAGGGTAAAGTATGGCACTATCATGGTGCAAGAGGTGTTTTCATCATGGAGGACACCCCTCATATTTGGCAGCATTATGGAGAATACCTTTGACAAACTACATGTCAAAGGATGGAGCTATATTTTGGCTGGGGCTTGCTTGCATGAGTCAATAGTGCTGTTACTTCATGGCATGGATTTTTTGATGGAGTGTCCATTTGACCTCTCCACTTTTGGGGCACTTGAGGGACAATATGAAGGTGAAAATTTTGTTTTTGCATGTGTTGATTACTTAACACAATATTTGCATCTTCTCTCCATTTCCATGCATTGCTTGGCTCCACAAGATGGCAACCTACTCATTAAGCTCCATGAGAATTATTGGGCCAGACTATGTGATGGAGGCAACCATCTCTCATATGGCCATGGGCAAGTGTTTATTTCCATGCATGTTCAGCTTATATATTCAGCCACCTACTATACATTATCAGATGCAAGAGCATGCATTATTTCCCACGTACTAAAAGACAACTTTCCCTATCACTTCTTCAAGCAGTAGTTTGGAAAACTGTGCTGTGACCACTTGGGAGACTGTTGGTACACTATTGAACACCATGAGACCTTCAGTACTTTCCCCATATTATTTCTGATTATGTTCTCTTTTGCTGATGTTGTTGTTATCTTTAAGGGGAGCATGATTATGGGAGTGACACATAAGGAGGATGTGTCCTTGTTGGGAGAGAACTCCCATATTTTATGCATTGCATGTTCTAAGGGGAACATGGAAGGAGACATGGCCTCTACAGCAACACATTTTTTATTAATGAGGAGGGCCATGAGATCGATGGGTTGTCATGTGGTAGTGATTTCCTATCCATCATGTGTGTGATGGATTGGGCCAGCTTGATGCACACTGCTGGGAGAGAGACCTTTGGAGGTCTAACTTCTTTCTTGCCATTGGAGGGCACTCATGTTGCAGCCCAAGATCAATATATCCTCATCACTTGTCTTGAGTGGGGAGGGGGAAAACGTGGGATAGGCATTCTTTCCTATCATGTTCAGTCATTTAGCCCACCTACACTTCAGTAGCCAAAGGTGGAGGGGATTCTTCATGAGTTACCATGCTGGAGGGTGACTCATTTTATATGGATGATAGCTTGGGGGTGGAGGTTTCACTTTGGGGGAATAATATTTCCCATGAATCTTGCACTCCATGCCTTGATAAGACCTCTAGACCACACATGGCTGTCTCCTTGAGAACTTTCATTCTCATGATCTTAGTCATTTGGGGTGTTTCACCAAATTCTAGACTATACGCTTGGGAGAGGCACTATGGAGTTTCATTTAATGAGATGGCATCATATTCTTTGGAGGATTCCATCATATGCTGATGCTACTGGAGGAGGTAAGGAGATTCACTCAGTTCTATCCTTGCAGTTGCTTGAGGACAAGCAACATTTGGGAGGGGAGGACTGTAATGTTCCAAAATTTTCATGAATAAATTTGAACATTAATTTTTTCTCATATTGTATAGTAGGTGAGTAAAAAGGAAGAGGAGGCCTCTTAACATGAATAAAACCCTTCCTAATGTGAAAAGGGAACCATGGAGCAGCTTATTTTACACCTGCTAGTGTGAAAAGGGCCAATTGTATGAGGACAAGGTCAAGTTGACCAAGTCAACCAGCGCAGCCTAAGGAGGAGTAGCTTGCCTAAGAAGACAATGCAGTTTTGGAGGGAAGAGATTCAAATGAAGATGGAAACCCTAAGAGGTGGGACCCAAGGTGAGAAGACTCACCAAAAATAAAAGGATGGCATAGCATCAAAGGGCATTCATTCATTTATTTCGAATTTCTTGGTCTAGATACCATTTTCATACTTCAGCTGTTTAGCCGGAGTTGTTGCACTGCTTAGTGCAATGAATTCCCGTGCGGGAATTCCCTCCTCTCTTTGGATCAGCTTGCTTAAGGGATCAAGAGGGAAGGATTTGAGCTTCATTTCTATATTTTGTTTGAGGCCATTCAGATATATTCAGCTACAGCACATTCATCTTCAAAAAATACGTCCTTCATGCAAAGGCAGCAACAACAGTGTTGCATCTTTTGATTTTGTGTTATTTCTTGAAGAGGAGGTGCTCATTTCCCTTCAGGAGTTTGGTTAGAGAGGCCTTTGGCCCTATTTATGTATTATTCAGCCATTATATGATTTATTCATTTAATTTGAATACAGAGTTGCAGAAACTACGTTATTTTATTCAGTATTTCTTATTTCATGCATTTTGCCGGAAATGTTGCTGGGAGTCTTGTCTCTTCTGTATAAGTGTTTAAAATTGAATTTATTTGTTCTATGATTAATGTAAGTTGTGTATCAGACCTCTCTCATCATTTTTTTCAGAAACCCGTTCAGAAAATACGCTCTATATGCTTCAGAAAATCTGCATACTCCAAGCCTTGGGAAATCAAGGTTTTAAAGCCTAGTTTGGAAAGGAGAAGTTGTTTAACCAAGCTAGAATCATTTTTTTGAGCTGAAATTTGGAGCATAGGTCCCTCTTGACCTAAGATATCAGATACAACTACTTCCCACCATTATTTGGACGTAGATATCTGAATATACACATTTTAGGGCCAAAATCATCAATTTTCCCCACCTTTTTGCAACTAAAACGTTGTATAAGGTTTTTGTTGTTGTATTAGCTGAAGGATTTGCTATTGAAAATATGTTATGAAATTATTTGATGCTGCATAACCATTTTTTTGTCAAATATTTCTTATTTCCCCAATTGGGAACATTACATATTTGGCCAACTGATCCTGAGGGGCAGGTTCCTTATGAGATTCATAATTTTTCTTGGGTCTAAGGTTTTAATTTTATTGGAACTCAAATTCCAGTCGTTCCACAAATATTTTATGTTGGGGTTCCAATAACTCCTCCTATAAATATCCAGGAGAATCCGAGAAAGGCATGTCGAAGGAATATATGGAACCTGCATTCGGATACTCACCCTTATTTGGATTCATGAGCTGAAAGAAAACATCACCATCATATTCATACACAAGGTTGCCATTATTTCTTATAGGAGGTTGCACAGGTGGCTCGTCTTGCCTCTATCCTCTCTGCAACATTTTTTGAGGATGAGGATGATTAAAAGGGGTTTGATTTTTGGGAGGGTAATTCAGATTATGGTTGGGCGGATTTGGAAGAAAATTTGAATGAACTAAGGGATTAGTGGGAGGAGGGGCCACCCTATTTCCAACCTCCATACGTTGAATCTTATTAGTCAAATATTTGATTAGCTTAGACATTTATTCAATTTTTTTCTCCTGGGAAGAGGAAGAGGTAGGAAGTCAAGGTGAAGTGTCAATAAATTTCTTTTTTCCTATAGAGTGTGTATCCCAAGAAACTTTCTTCCCTTTAGCGATGAGGTTACATTCATAGGAACAGGCTTTGGCATGTGTGTCAGCTAACATAGCGGGCTATCTCTCTCGTAAAGCATATGACAAGTCATCGCTGAGTGTTGTGGAATGCATTACCATGGAAGTAGTATTAGACGATTGAAAAACAATGGGTAAGTGATTGTAACATTTAGTAATTATCTTATTAAAGTCTGAAATGGACTCGTTGGGTTTCAGCTTGAGAGCTTAAAATTCAGTGAGACAAAGTTGATTAATCATCTTGACGTCTTACTATTGTGAGAATAACTCAATCAACCTATCCATGGTATTGATACTATTGGGGGCGATGGTCGTAAAACATTTACAAGGCTTTAGAAGGAAAATATCATGCAGATATCATCATATTCGGCCCCTAAGTTTTCGCAGTAGTCAAGGAACTTGACCATATGCTCTTATGCAATTCGATCTCCATCATTATCGAAAATGGGAAGGTTTTTTTCGTACTTAGGTGGAAAATCATGTAAAGGCCCCTCTAGATTCAGGGGATGATACTGAGAGTTCACCCAGATGTTCATTGGTTGGGGAATTAGAGGAGAGGGAGGGGAAGGCAATGAAGTATGGGAAGGCAGTAAGGACTGGTAAGGAGAGTGAGGTGGATTGTTTGAAGGTGTAGATGGGTGACCGAAGAATTTCCCATTAGACTGGGATGATGATGAAGAAGTTATGACTCTAGGATTTGAATGGGAAGAAATAGGGAATCCAAATACCCGATGGTTAGGAGACATAGGGTGGTTAATTATAAACTCGTCGAGGCGTCTCATTCTGTTAGCTATAGTAACAAGTAATTTTGGATCCTCTAAAGGGGAGAATTACCTTAGACATATACCTAGTCAACCTTCGGGGGTATCCAGGTTTGAAATAAATTTGAAGGTAAATCAAAATGAAACCTTATCCATACAAACTTACAGACAAACCTTTATCTAACTAAATATAAAAAAACAAGGTGTGTTTCAACAAAGTACCTAGGGAGTGATAGCTGTGCACCTCTGTTGCAAGCTTAAATCCTCCAAGGTTTTCATAGTCCAGGGATGTTGGCATTTGGTTGGGCTCGTTCTTCCACTTGTGCTAGGACTTCCCAATTCTAACGAAGCTCTTGATGTGTCTGGGAGACCTGTAATGAAAATTCATACAAATATTTTATTACGCTACATTGATCGTCCAAACCAAGAAAAATATGTGGCTGAACAGGGTTAGAATCAGTCATCCATGGATTTAATTTAATAACTCCGTGATAAAGGCGCCCAAAGAATGTTGGTGCTCAAATTGTTCCCACATGCAAACGACTCAAGTAAGCATTCACTCAAACCAATAAGTCCTCCTGCTCTAGGTGTTGATGTCGACCACCAACACACCACATGGGGTAACCCTGGAATCTGAACTAGGTGATTTTCGATAAGCAAATAAAATTAGGTTAGATATAGATAATTGATCGTTGTAATAACTAGCGGCATTAACAGAAAAGAGCAACATGATTAATGGGTCACAATTCCTAAATCAGAATCCGAGCGATCTAAAAGAGTGATGATAAATTTGAACAAGGATAGTAGCGATATTTAAAAAGAAAGAAAAAAAAATGAAAGCAACAAGATGTGGACATAAGAAATGTTCTCAAGTTAGACAGTAACATATGCACCAAGTGCATGCATCTTCATTGCTTTACTCTAACCTAAAGATGAAAATAATTAATAATAAATATCATGAATGAAATTCATAACGGGAGAGTAAAACCTCATAATCTGGAGAACAGAGAAAATATTCAAATAAAACACATATAACAAAATTAAGAACGAAACATACAAATTTTCAATCGCAAATAAAGCAGGAGTCGTTCAAAATGAAAGAAAAACATTTAGTTACCAATAATTCATGAATGGCAATTTAGCATTTACGTTGATAGTATAGATATAATAACATGAAAACCAAACGTGTTAATTCCTAAATGAGTGTGAGCCACAAATTTAGTTTTTCTGTGATTAAAAATAAAAATAACACGAACAACAAATAGAAATTTTTAAAATTGCCAGAACTGATTTCCGAATCATAAATAAAAACTGTACAGGAAGTACATTCAGTTGCTGTAGCTTAGAAATTTTCTCGCTTCTACCAACAACCCCCCCCCCCATGACAGGAAACAAGGCTTTAAATAATATTCTTCAAAAAATAATTGTTTCAAAAATTGTCTTTACTGTAACCAACTTACATTAAAATTAAATAAACTAAAATAAAGTAAAGTTTAGAAATTAAGTAATTAATCATCATGATGCCTCCACGACTTTGAAGATTTTGTTTTCTTAGTCAACCTCTTAGGAGAGAGTGTGTGTGCTCCACACATCTTGACAGTTGGCACCTATGTTGTGATTAAGGGAATTTCATGCCATTATTCAAGTTGGTTCATGACAGAATGCATCAGAAGAACCAATTCAGAGGCTTGTGACGTGACAAAGAATTGCTCGATTACTATGTTGTACTTAAAGAGATTTTTTAGTTTGACTATTTTATCCCACTCAACAACAAGTTACGGAGGAAAATTCTTATATTTGGTGATTACCACCACCAAATGTGATCTTATATGATACCTAGTGGCATGGATATTCTGCATAATTTTGTTTATCCCAACCAAAATATTAAATTCCTGACAAAGAGAATTGACAACTTTAGAAGAAGAAATTGTCTCTTCCCCTAGCATGGACAAAAAATCCTAATCTTTCTCTGTAGCTTTTAGTTGATCAGAGAAACTCTGCCAAGATATTGCCCAATTTTCCTTGTTCTAGAATGAAGGCACACCAAATATTCCTAGATAGTTCCACTCATTTCTAAAATCATTTATCTCCTTGATGAATTTGTCAAACTCGTCTCTCATTTCCTGCATAGTGATCCACTTTTCCTTTGGCATACACAGAGAGAAAATGAAGTCATCTCTAGGAGGTAAATCTAGTTCCACTAAAGTATTATCCTCCAAGGTATTGACCAGATCTATAATGGCATCGAGGTCCTCTAGTATTTTATCTAGGGAATCAGTTGCAGACTTTGCTTCCATACATGCACTTTGTATTAAATCATTTTCACAATGTGAGAGAATTTGCACATACGGCTAGATCATAGTGATTTTCTACCAAATATCTCTCCATATCTCCCCTTTTGCTTGGACGAGTATCTTCTTCCCTGTCATAGTGACGTGAAGATACTATTTCAAATTTTTAACTTCGTTATGCTTGTCTTTTAGAGCGGCTTGGATTTTTTCAATTTCAATATTCTTTCTCCCCACTAAGACTTTAGTTTTTTGGTCATCCTATGCCTTTTCCTCTCTGACTGTCTGCAGTTCCTATTCCAACTGCGTAATATTGATGTGCAGTAACTTGTTAGCTTTCGACTCAGCTGTTTAGTTTGAACTAAAGGCCAGGTCAATAGAGTCCTTATACTCTACCAGAAGCTTCAGGTGTCGCTCCTACTTTTCATGAGATTCCACCCATACAAACTCTAACTTCTTGAAATCATCATGTCACTCTTCTTCCTTGAACCACAAAGCAGCTTCGATTTCCTAGAGGAGATATTTGATATCTTCTTTCCTTTCGAAATCTTGTATCATGTTCAGGATCTTAAGGATCACTTGTAGTGATTTGATCTCATTATCCTTCTCCTCCAGTAATTTATTAAGAGGGGCGCTATCCTTGGGATGTCCAAACTGACGCACGACAATATCTTCCAATTATTTAATGTGATTGTTCTTGGTATATAGAGACACCTGGGATATATGGAATTGTTCAAAGACCTTCTTGTACATTGCTTGCATTTTTCTATTCTCTTTCGTAGAATCAAGCAGTCTTTGTGCTACAATTTCAACTCAATGTCGATGAAAATTTATCACTTCCATATTTGATACTCTTCCCAGGTTTATGGCCAACGAAGAGGTCCTAGATCCCACCATTTTTTGATTCTCCCCTATCTTAGGCTAAAATACTGTAATATTCAAGACGTTTGCCTCAAAATTAGGCAACTGAGCAGACATTAAGCACATCGGGACTTCAGGAAGGAACTAAAGTCACATCATTTTTGGATGCGAGGAGAAATCGCTGGTTGTTGATCTTCCACTAGGTGAGATATGCCTCGCAAACCCACTCATTCTTTTTGGTGACCCATTTATCCCTCTATTTAAGATACATGAGAGAAAATACTTAGAAAAATTCGAAAGGGGGGATTTTTTTACCCCTAAAAACCCAAAAATTTATAGCTCGTGTAAGATCGGTATACAACCGATGTAGTTCTAACAGATCTGCTTGAGTCCAAGCATGACGAGATATAATTTGTCCACCAATATTCTATTTTATATGTAGTCTCTGCAACTAGTTGTAGATCTCTTCTGGAAATTTACACCATAAGATCTTGTACTAATCTCTAGCTAATTCTGCAAACAAGACTTGATACTTCAACTTTCCTTCGCCTTGTCATTGGAGCTGATATTTTTGCAAGAAAAATCGATCTATGTGTTCATACCACCAATATTGTAATTATTTCTTCAAGATACTTGATACCATATTCCAACCCCCTTTTTTATTTGAGGTCCCGACAACATAACCATTTTTTGGCTAAAAATAATAATATATTTAAGACCCAGGTTTAGGCATAGGGGCCAACAAAGCTCCATTGTAGTCTAGCACAATGTTGGCATTTTCGTTGGGGGGTTTGGAAGGGGGTGGTAGCCCCCTTACATGAGGTCGTGGAAAGAACCCGGGAAAAAATTTTGGACCCTATATTAGGTGGGCAGAATTGTCTATGGTTTTCTGCATGGGTTTGTACATGTTTTTGGGCATGATGGTTTTCTGGTCATGGTATTTTGTAGATCCAGTCAAGGGAACTATGGTTATGTTCTAATCCAAGGTTAATGGATTGGGGTTTATGAATGCTTTGACATGTATATATATGTGTAGTAACATTGAAAGGAAAGCAATGAAAAATCAAGTTGGTAATCCCGATTTTGGGATCTAGGGAAAAAAAATTGTCTATATTGGTTTTATGTTTTATGCTATCGCTATTTTTTTACATTCTATTTTAATAGCTCATTTTCAATAATTTTTGTACAGGGTTAAAAACTACATTTGGTATTACAGTTGTTTCAACTTCAAGGGGACGCCTTTGCTGATGAGGGGTTTTTTTCTTGGGCCTGTGGTAGACCTTGTTCAATGGGAGATCTATGATATCGATTCTTGCAATGAAAGAAGATGGTGAGTAGAGATAGAGAAATTTAATGGTCTGAGTTTTGAGTTGTGGAATCTCAAGATAGAGGATTCGCTGGTGGATAAAGATCAATGTATCGTGGTAGATCCAGTTACTAAACCAACGAAAATGTCAGATGAATATTAGGAGAAGTTGGATCGGAAGGAAAAGAGAACAATACGATTGTGTATCTCAAATTCAGTATTGGTGAATGTATCTGGGGAAGCTATGATGAAGGATTTGTGGGACAAGATAGGGAATTTGTACCAATCTAAGTATTTATGGAATAAATTGTTCCTGTAGAAAAATTTGTATAACCTGAGGATGAAAGATGGAGACTTGGTGACAAAGCATCTGAACACCTTCAATATTGTGGTAAGTCATTTGTCATCTGTTGATATTAAAATCTCATATGAATATAAGTGCATCGATTTTTTTTTTTCTCTACCATATTCGTGGGATAGTCTGGTTGTTGCAATAGGTAGCAATACAACTACCTTGAATTTTGATGAAATTGTCTCAACCTTGCTATCGAAGGAAATGAGATGGAAAAATATGGAGGGATAGAATGCAGATTCCTTGTGTTTACGAGGATGGTCCCGTAACAGAAACAAAAATAAGTTCTCAAGTGGGAGATCTAAATCTAGAGGGAGATATAAATCTTCAGGAAAGCCTATAAAGGTGTGCTAGAAATTCAGAAAGGAAGGGAACTTCAAAAGGGACTATAGATCTAACTCTCTTGAGAAAGGAAAGGGATTTGATGATGCTCCTTCTGCAAAGGTGAAAACCATCTCAGATTAAGGTGGGGATGTGTATTTTGCTTCTTCCTCAAATACACATGTAGATCATGAGGAATGGTTGATTGACTCAAGTGCATCCTTCCACTTCACTCCCCATAGGGAGTGGTTCTACGAGTATGAGAAGTATGGTGTTGGTGATGTATTCTTAGGGGATTATAGGAAGGCTAGAATTCTTAGACCCAGAAAATTCAATCTTAAGTTGCAAGGTGGAAGGATTAGAACACTTCTTGGTGTTCTGCATATTCCTGAATTGGCTAGAAATTTGATTTTTGTAAGAAATATGGATGATGTAGGTGTAAAAATAGTGTTCGATAAAGATACCTGCAAGATGGTTTGGGGAGCACTAGTATTGATGTGGGGAGTTCAAATTTGAACTCTATACAAGATTCTGGGTATCAATTTTATTGATGATTTCAATAGTTCTATGGTTCCTGAAAGTGGAGCAGAAAGCCTAGCGGTCTGTGGAGAAAATACCATGCTATGGCATCAAGGGCTTGGAAATATTGGAGAGAAGGGCCTTCGAATTCTACATGGTAATGGTATGGTAGAAGGTATATCTAATTTCTCTCTAGATTTTAATTTCTATGAACATTGTGTATATGGGAAGCTCAATCGACTGAGTTTCCCTTCTAGTGATAAGAGGTCTAACAAGATATTAGAGCTTGTGCATAGTGATGTGTTTGGACCTTTGTCAGTTCCATCACTAGGTAAGACTGTGTACTATGTGTATTTTATAAATGAATACTCAAGGAATACATGGATATATTTCTTGAAAATGAAATATTAAGTCTTTGACAAATTTAAATAATTTAAGGCTTTGGTGGAAAACTAGACAGAGAAGAAGATAAAGGTGTTGAGGACATATAAATATGGAGGAGAATTCTACAAGAAGGAATTTGAAAATTTCTGTAAGAAGTGTGGTATAGTGCGGTAGAAAACTACTCCATACACACCTCTGAAAAATGGAGTTTCAGAAAGAATGAACATGACGTTGATGGAAAATGCAAAAGCATGCTTGGTGGTACCGGGTTAGGACATGAATTATGGGCAGAGGAAGTGGAGACTGCACACTACCTGGTTAACATATCACCTTCATCAGCATTGGAGGATAAGACTCCACATGAGGTATGGATAGGTAATAAACCCTCTCTTTCACATATAAGGGTATTTGGATGTGATGCATATGTATGTATTCCCAAGGAGAAAAGGACCAAGTTGGATAATAAATCTAAAAGGTGCATCTTTCTTGGGCATAAGGATGGTTTAAAAGATTATAAGCTTTGGAACCCAAAAACAAGGAAGGTTGTGTATAGTTGAGATGTCTTGTTTAGAGAGGTGAAATATGTTGTTAAACATGAAGTCCTACCAAAGGAACCTGAGAAGATAGAGTTTGAGCTAAATGAAGAAGAATCAGTTTCTATAGAAGAAAAAGATTCAGAAGAGGAAGAGCCACAAAATCCAGCCGTGAGAAGATCAGTTCGAGAAAGAAGGCAACCGGAAAGGTATAGTCCATCTACATTTTTTTCAAATTTTACTTTATCTATCACTGATGATGATCCTAGAACTTCCAGGGATTAAAATTCTAATCCAAATTAATCATCAATCTATGGGTGATTAAACAAGAAAATACCTTTGCATATGAAATGCTCTGTTTGAAAACATCCATATTTTACATCAAGCCAAAATGTATACTGCAATGTTTCACTTCCACATGCACATAGAAGATAAGAGACAAGAATCATATCAAATTCAAGAATAAAAATGTAAAACCTCGGTCATATAATTGATCTGCAAGAAAATTTTTTAGATATGGTTTGACAAATCTTGTACAATCTCTTCATGTTGAAGATGAAACTATTTTCATCCTTACCAGAGTATATGTTATTTAAATTAACTATTCATAAGAAGAAATGCATTTGAAACCTTTACAACAACCAGGCTATGAACATCAATAATCCATGTAAGGGGAGCATCTGAAATCATCCTGGAAAATACAAGCTCTCCATTTCAAATGAAACTCTAAGTACTTAAAAAAAATAACTTCCTAAAATCAGATAATATAGTAAGCCACACCCCAGATGCAGGTGATCGACAGTGAGCAAGGAGGCCATGGGGCAGCCATGTGGGAAGACACACAGCGGCCTTACGTGACCAGTCCTGGGAAGCAGAGCTGTGATAAATTTTGGCGTGAGGGCACCATTAACTCACCCTCCTCCACCCTCACCTCGACGTACCATCTCTGCATTGTAATTACCCTGCTCGCCATGGCCTTTAAGTCTGTCACCTCGGCCCTCTCGACCTCACTTCGGCCCTCCCGTCTGCTCTCTATGCGTCTGTCCATTTTCGTCCCTTTTCCTCTAGTGCAAAGTCCCTGTTTTCTCAAGCCCCATCCTCATTCTGGAAGTTTTTATCCCTCGAAGCCTGCTTTGTCCCCCATCTGGTCTGGAGACTCAGCTCCCTGGAAAACTCTACCTTGGAACCACAGAATGAGGTGCAGAAGAGATGGGGGGCATGGCCAACCTTCTTGACCTCCTCTGTCACTCTCCCATGGTCGAGACCTAAACCTTTCTATCGGTTGGAGTGAGTTCAATAGCAACCCCCTTGTCAACATGAATGCCTAGCTTTCTCTGCAGCTCCCTGCTCCTGATTCGCTTCCTTCACTCTCCCGCAGCAAGAAAAGGCCCTGCAACTCCACCATCCCTCCTGAGCTAGCTTTCATTCCCCGCAATATGAAAGCCCTTCCTGTGCAGAGTTCCTCCAGTAGTAGCAAAGACTCTAGTGATTATGACGGCAACAACGATAGCAACAGCTCAAGCCAAGACGCTGAAGGAAATTCAGACCAACCCAAGCTTGACGCCTCCGAGGCTCATCTAGACACACCAGCTCTGCCACGTCCTTAGCCCTCTGGCCATGCATTGAGAAAGGAGATGGAGGATGGGGGTTACATGTGCAGAATCACGGAAGAGGTACCAACCTCAAGCAACAAGAATTTAGGTTCTCCTCAGGCTTGGTTTTTTCTTTCCTATCGGCATGCTCATGTTTAGGAATTTGTTTCCATAGGATATGTGTTTTATTTTGAAAACTAAAACTGTTGGTTTCTCGCTATGGGTAGCAGTCACTATCTGGTTTCTAAGGATTGGTTTCCTCATTAGGGGCAGTCCAACTCTTGCTGAAAAACTCTTGAAACTTCCCTCTGGATTGGAATTCTCAAATCCACAGGAAGAGACTAGTAAATTTTTGTTCTATATGATATAATAGAAGTAGCTCAACTTTAAAAAAAAAATATAGCAAGCCATAATGTTTTGGGTCAATTGCAACTTATGAAATCAACTCTATCTTATAACAAGATCACATTTATCATTGCTCAAAACAATGAGGTTAATAGTATAATTAGCTCTACCTCTTGTGTAACATCCTTTCCAAAAACTGCATATTGTGATGCATCAAACCGGTCAATAAGGGCACGCTCTTCCACTAAAGTCTTCGGATCCTTTGTGTCCTCCATTAGACAAAAGGATTGAGTGCCTTCGGTGTCTTCGAAGTCATTCATATTGAATTATTTTAGGTTATAATAGCACTATTTGACCCAAATAACCCAATAACTGCTACTAAACCTCGTGTTACACATTATTTTGTCACCATGACATTTTACTGTCTATATGGGTTCATCAATACCTATATAATGCTCCCTTAGAGGTCTAAAACCATAAAGTTCCTAAACAAAGTCTTGGATTTGGAAAAAAGCTCATAAAAATCATAAAAACCCTAGTTCCACACTTTTCTGAGTCATTACTTGCGGTACCGCACCTTTTGTAAAGAAAAACTACAGTACCTACCTCACATTTTGTGTATTAAAACTGGGAACCCTCGTAAAAGGTAAAATGGAAGAAAAAGTAAGTTCTAGAAGCCTAGCTGGTCGAACATTCTCCCAACTGGAAGCTTCTAGAAGGCGTTATATGGTCAAAGCTTCACTCCCTTCATTTATGAACCTTTATCCCTTCATTAAAGGAGCCTATCCCTTGGTATTTGGAGCTTAATCCCTTTATAAGAGGAATTATCCCTTCCTTTTTGGAACTAAAACCACTTCCCTTCTGCTATAAATTGAAGCCATGGTTCAGTCTCAAGGGTAGCTACTGATATGTAAAAAAGTACTTGCTTTGTACTTCATATTGCATTAGAGAAGAGAAATTGCTGAAGAAACATACTCTTTTTGCTAGCCATTATCCATGCGAGAACGATTACATACTCATATCTAGGCTGGTTAAAAGAGTGGAAGGGCTTGTTAGACCAAAGCAAAACCCTTGCTCTGGACCCCGGAAGGACCTGTACAGCATCAAGGCGAACGCGGTTGTAAGGTTTCTTCTTTTATTTAAAAATAATACAAGCGGATCCTATTTTATCACTAAGTTGTTTATGTATTTACTTGAATGAATTATTTCTTAAATTCCTTGATCATTAAGATAGATTTATGAATTATGATTTAGTATATTTTGCAGGTGTTTTTGATTCTCTTTCATGTCTTTGATTGCAGGTCTTAAGAGGTGACTTCTTTGGAGCGACAGAAAAGAAGACTACAATGAGCATTGGACCATAGGTAGGTCATTTTCCTTCATCATAGATAATTCTAAATCATACATAATCTATAGGAAGTAGTTTACATTTATTCGTTTGTTTCTATATATCCTTAGGATAATAGGGAGATCGTTCTTGTCCGCAAGAACGATTTATCCACCTAACAAAATGGCGACTCCACTGGGGAACTTTCTTGAACTTAGTTTTCTTTTTATCTTTGAGTTTGACTTATGAAAGTATTTTTCAGATTTTGATTAGTCTACAATAGGTTGGGAAATTATTTCAGTAGAATCCCTGAAAAGTACTTTAGAATTTTTTATTTTTCTTTATATTTTCTGGTCTCTGCACTTTTTCTTTGAAAATAGTGCAGTAACCTCCACAGCTTATCTCTGTAAATAGTGTGGTATCGCACCTTTTTATACTGAAACCTGCGGACCCAAGAAAATTTTTGAAAAATTTAAGATTCTCTTTTCTAGAACCAACTTACATGATTCTCTGTATTTTCCCAGACTTGTCTTGATTGTCAAAAGCCTTGTGTGAATTTCTTTTCAGCAATTTTACAATCTCATCAGTCTCCGTTAAGTTAATTGGGTGTTTTGAGTCTATTTTTTGGAGAAATTTTTAATTTGATTTCCTTTGGTCATCACTTCGAGGTTTGTCTCAGTCTCTTAACAATTTTGCATCTTTTTTCTTTTGTTTGTTTCTGAGTGTTAATCGCCTTTGAGTGTTTTTATTTTTTGATCTTTGGAACTCTCATCCAATTTTCTTTACTTACACTTGATTGGCTCTTAGATTACATTAGAATCATCTTGTGTTTGAGAATTCTCTTGCATAGATCACATTTACATAATTAGAATTCTCATTTTCGAATATGAATGAAAAATGTGCATAGATTACATTTGCATAGTTTTCATGTGAATTGTGCATAGATTACAACTGCATAGTTTACATTCTGGAAAAATCAATCGTAGATTTAGATCATTTTCTTTGATTTGAATATACATGTTTTTATTCTTGTTTTAAAAACATAAAAATAAAAAAATTCGAATTGATTAGCATTAGTTTTTCTTGATGAAATTAGTGCATTAGAGAATTTGTTATATTTTCTCTTATTTATCAATTTTTGAATTGTTGGAAGTGAATGGAAAATATCTCCTTACTTTAGTTAGGATTCATCGAATTGAAAATATTACATTATCATATTCGATTTCATTCAGTTTTGGGTCAGGTCATAACACCATTGGTTTCATATCCATTTACCCTTTGAGTAATAAATAGCCTAAATAACACAACGCTTAATAAAATTCATCTAGTAATTTTTACATTTTTAGGGCTCTTTCCACCAATCTAGCTCAGGATTAGTGCTTTGGAATAGGTTGTAGTTAACTTTCCAAATAAACTAAACAAACAAGTAGTTATCTTGCAGTAAGAAAATTCCAATTGTTTCATGTATGCTCTGGGAAGCTCCTCCTAAAGGAGTCAAGCATGAGATCATATCTGAACTAGTGAGGTAATCATACCTATCTTATATGGCTACATTTTCATTACCTGGATTTACATTAGGTTTACTGATATGGTTATTTTCAACTTTGTTGGCCTCAAATACTCCAATTGTTCCACCTCAACCGGATGCTTCACCTCAACAGAGTTCACCATCTCAACATCACCAACCTCATGTTGACCCTTTACCTTCTTCGCCCAATATTTATTCCTCCCTTTCTTCCTCTTTGCTTGGTAAAAGCCTTGATTATAGTAACCAGGTGGCTAAGAAGAAGAAGAAAGGGAAGAAAAAGAAGAAGCAAGATAAGAAAGAAGTCAAACAGTCAACCATGGCTGTAAATGTTAGTAGTGTTGAGGAAACCTCCAACATGCATCGTAAACCCAAATTACCTTGTAAGCTTTGTAAGGGTGAACACTTCCTTATCAATTGTCCTAGTATTCCTAAGGTCTTGGAAGTATGGTCATAAAAATCCCATCAACTTACTGTTGATCCATCAACCAGTGATAGTTAGGTTCCTGGGAAAAAGGGTAAAGTTAGGTTTCCTTGTAGGCTATGCAAAGGGAGTCATCAAACTCACATTTTCCCTCACATGGATGAAGCCTCAAAATTGTTGGAAAACCTTACTATTCCATAGCAAAAAATTCCAACCGGTTACCGTCAACTTTCTCCCAACCTACCATCAACTGACGGAGTGATTGATCTAATTCCAAGTATAGTCAATCCCACTCTTCCATTGGAGAGTGAAACTGATATCACTCAGGTTGATGATCCATTAGTTGATCAAGTGGTCGACTCAATTTCACATTCATTCAATCCCATTCTCCCTGTAGAGATTGAACTTCATACTGCTCAATTTCTTCTTGTTACATCATATTCTTCTATGCCAGGGGGAATTTCACCTTTTTCTACAGAACCCCCTCCAAGTACAGAGGTCTTTTCCTTTGATTGGAATAGACTGATAGAACCTCGTCTTCCTTCCTCCATCCCTTTCCAAATCATTGTGAATGCTTGTGGTAAGAATGTACACCACACACATGTAGATGAAGGTGCTTCTGCTAGTATTTTATCCTCAACTTCTTGGCAAGCTTTTGGTTCCCCTCAGCTTGTGCCTGTTACGCAGAATCTGTCAGCTTTTAACAGAACCATTAGTGAACCTTTAGGGATCCTTCCTAATTTTCCTATTACCTTGGAAGATAAAACTATCTGTATGGATCTTATGGTAGTTTGAGGCCCCTTGGATTTCAATTTACTCCTTGGGCGAGACTTGTCTATGAAATGAAAGTTGTCGTATCGACACTCTTTCGCGTGATGTCTTTCCCTCACAATGGAAACATTGTGACTGTTGACCAAATTTCATTCGTTAGTCTTGATTCGACTACCAATAATCCGACACCCCTAAATGTTCCTTCTACGGAAGTGGTATCTACCCTGCCATGGGTTAATTATATAGCAACCAGTCCCATGTTTTTAGTTACCGATGCAAGCAAGCCTCTCACTGTTTGCTCGACTTCCTTTGACTTAGATCCAGTAATTGACAAGGAAAACTCTATGGGATTATTTGAACGCGATGTTCCTATCCCTTTTCAGTCCCTTGACATGTGTTCCTTCCAGAGAATAGTTATTCCATCTGATGAAGACCTTTTGGAAGCCATGATCTAGGAGTGTCCCTTGACATGTCTTTCTTCCAGTTGGAAGCCATGACAAGGTCACTAAAGAGGAAAGTTCCTTTTACTGTGTCAACCTCATTAAAAAATGAATCAGTGGTTAAAGAGGAAAGTTCCTTTTACTGTGTTAACCTCGTTAAAAAAATTAATTAGTGATTAAAGAGAAAAGTTCTTTTTACTGTGTCAACCTCGTTAAAAAATGAAACATGTCGTAGATGAGGACAGTGCTTTTACTATGTCAACCTCGTTAAAAAATGAAACAGACCCATGAAGACAATTCTTTTCATTTTTCAACCTCATTAAAAAATGAAACATGTTTTAGATGAGGACAATTCTTTTACTGTGTCAACCTCGTTAAAAAATGAAACAGACCCATGAGGACAGTTCATTTCCTGTGTCAACCTTATTAAAAAATGAATCAGTAGGTTATGTAGGTAGATTGTAGAGAGTAGATATGAGGACAGTTCTTTTACTATGTCAACCTCGTTAAAAAATGAAACAGACCCATGAGGACAGTTCTTTTCCTGTGTCAACCTCATTAAAAAATGAAATAGATACCAAGAGGAAAGTTCCTTTTACTGTGTCAACCTCGTTAAAAAATGAATGAGTGGGTAATGAGGAGAGTTCCTTTTACTGTGTCAACCTCGTTAAAAAATGAAACATGTCTATGAGGATAGTTCCTTTTACTGTGTCAACCTTGTTAAAAAATGAAACAGGCCCTTTTGAGGAATGTTCCTGTTACTGTGTCAACCTCATTAAAAAATGAAACCGGTCCCTGTTGATCATAGTTCTTTTCCTGTGTCAAGCTCATTAAAAAATGAAACAAATCCTCTCCTATTCAAAGTTGAGTCTTTCATCTGATCTCATATATGCACCTTCATTCCATCCAGCTATTATTAACTTGCAGTTTGCTTATTTGAATGCAATGAAGCTTCGGGGGCATGTGCTCTAGCAAGTTACACTTGGGGGCCATTCAAACTTATCTCAAGCATGATTTTTCCTTTGTTTCAAGCTTGTGTAAAAATGAAACAAACCCATTCTCAAGCATAGTTTTCCTACGTTTAAAGCTTGTGTAAAAATGAAACCACTTTCAAGCTTGATTTTTCCTTTGTTTCAAGCTTGTGTAAAAATGAAGCAAACCATTTTCAAGTATATTTTTCCTACGTTTCAAGCTTGTATAAAAATGAAACCTATCTCGAGTCCATTTCGGTTATTATTTTCAAGACTCGTTAAACTCATGAAAATCCCGAGATTATTTTGCTATCTTTCATTCTCGTAAAACACATGCAAAAGTCGAGTTCTTTTCGTCTTTTCCTGCTCATAAATTAAATTGAAATTCAGCCATATGAGTACATTTTTATCCCTTTTTTGAACTCATTAAAACTTACGAAAAAATAGAAAATGAAGAGTATACTTTTATCACTTTTCCACGCTCTTGAAAATTACAAAAAAAAGAAATATTGGAGTTCTCTTTTAAGCCCTTTTCAGACTCTATAAACATGAGAAGATTGTCGAGTGCTTGACTATTAGAACTTGTTAAAGGAAATTAATAGTCTTCCTTTTAGTATAAGTTTACCCCTTTTCCGGACTGAAATGGAATATTTACGAAAAAATTATATGTTGACTAATCATGGTCAATAGAGTTCTCTCCTATATTATTTTATCCTTTTTTGGGCTTGAGAGACTAAATTTATGAAAATGTACACCCACAGAGTTTTCTTAAGTTTTTCTTTTCACTCTCTAAAATTGAAAAACATCGAGTTTCTCCTATACTGGACTCATTAAAATTTAACAGTAAAGGACCTACCAATTACAAACAGGAACGAACCACTCCTTCTTAGGGTTAGATTTTATACTAAGTTGGACTCATCCGAAGGATGAGCTTATATAACAAGAAAATGGTATCCTCCTCAAGCTTGTCAAAAATAAAGAGGTACTTGCTAGAAATGGTGGGGGAAAAAGAGAGAAAATGAATCTAATTGTTAAACTTTGTTTAAAAGCAGTATACCACTCTTGAACACGACACTTTTTGTTTTGGGTTGGGAAAATCCTTTGCCTATCAGTTAATCAAACCATATTGAAAGTCTTTAGCCAATTTCTAGGTATTAGCTTTAGGTCAATTGTTACCAAACCATCTGCAGTGTCGTTATGTGTTCAAGAGGACAGTTCAAATAAACCATTCATTGCAAACATTTGCCTCCATTCGCGTTGACCATCCCTGAGTCAGTCCTTGAAAAATATTTCTACAAAACTTGATCTAATGGTTTCATGTCGTGGGCTTTCCTATGACGGGTCACTTTCTATCGATGACAGCTCATCATCTAGGAAGTTGATCTAGAATCCTATCAGTACCTTGGAATCTACATGCCCTAATGGCAGGTTTCTTGCCTTCGACAATAGGTTGCATCATTGACCTTCGATCGAATGATTTCGTGAAGTGTTCGACTTCAAATCATTTATTCAAACTTCATGGATTGTACTGAGCACTTTGAGATCCATTTTCATTATTGGTGGTTTCTCTCACACTTGTTAATAGTTCACATCATTGACTAGTAATCAAGTGGTTTCTACCATGTTCGGCTTTGACATAATCAATCGCATGGATAGAATCGTACTAGTTCGAGTAGCGGAAATCAAGACCATGGATCTAGTTTCCACCATCCAGGCTGCGAGGAGTTTTATTATTCATTATGCAGTATAGTATTCATAATAGATGGCTGCATCCATACTGTGTCTAATATTGATGTAATAATATAATCATTTCTATATCAAAACATTTTAGTTAGTTTTGATCTGAGTATGGGAATGCCTACCTCAGCGATGATATATATATATATATATATATATATATATATATGTTTGCATTGAATGTTTTTACGGGTCTCAACTGGTGTGTCCATGAGCTGATCCTCGGAATGATAAAGCACTTCACTATTCGAATTATCTCAGACTTCGTGCTTTAGGGGGCAATTTGTTACACATTATTTTGTCACCATGACATTTTACTATCTATATGGGTTCATCAATACCTATATAATGCTCCCTTAGAGTTATAAAACCCTAAAGTTCCTAAACCAATTCTTGGATTTGGAGAAAAGCTCATAAAAATCATAAAAACCCTAGTTCCGCACTTTTCCTAGCCATTACCTACGGTACCGCACCTTTTGTAAAGAAAAACTGCGGTACTTACTGCACATTTTGTGTATTAAAACTGCAGACCCCCGTAAAAGGTAAAATGGAAGAAAAAGTAAGTTCTAGAAGCCCAGTTGGTCGAATATTCTCCCAACTGGAAGCTTCTAGAAGGAATTATCTGGTCGAAGCTTCACTCCCTCCATTCATGAACCTTTATCCCCTTGTTAAAGGAGCCTATCCCTTGGTATTTGGAGCTTAATCCATTTATAAGAAGAATTATCCCTTCCTTTTTGGAACTGAAACCACTTCCCTTCAGCTATAAATTGAAGCCATGGTTAAGTCACAAGGGTAGCTACTAATATGTAAAAAAGTACTTGCTTTGTACTTCATATTACATTAGAGAAGAGAAATTGCTGAAGAAACATACTCTTTTTGCTAGCTATTATCCATGCGAGAATGATTACATACTCGTATCTAGGCTGGTTCAAAGAGTGGAAGGGCTTGTCAGACCAAAGGAAAATGCTTGTTCTGGACCCCGGAAGGACCTGTACAACATCAAGGCGAACACAGTTGTAAGGTTTCTTCTTTTATTTAAAGATAATACAAGTGGATCCTATTTTATCACTAAGTTGTTTATGTATTTACTTGAATGACTTATTTCTTAAATTCCTTGATCATTAAGATAGATTTATGAATTATGAATTAGTATATTTTGCAGGTGCTTTTGATTCTCTTTCATGTCTTTGATTGCAAGTCTTAAGAGGTGACTTCTTTGGAGCAATAGGAAAGAAGACTACAACGAGCATTGGACCATAGGTAGGTCCTTTTCCTTCATCATAGATAATTCTAAATCATACATAATCTAGAGGAAGTAGTTTACATTTGTTTGTTTGTTTCTAGATATCCTTAGGATACTAGGGAGATCATTCTTGTCTGCAAGAACGATTTATCCGCCTAACACCTCACTAAACCTATACTTAAGGATTTAAATCCTTACAGTCCCAATCTAACACCTTCTTACCAAATATGACCTAAATAAATCTCAAAGTCTCGGATCCCATCGGATACAAAAATACCGAACCATAAGAGACTTCAAAAATGCACTAAACAACTTAAACCTTTACAAACATGAGAATCTATCTTCTGGAAATACAACACAAAATTATACAATAGACTGCACAGCGAAAAACACGAATATTCCCACACAATACCACAAAGGAGCTTTGGAGAAGCAAATTTTCCCTATAAACTAAACTAAAACACAAAATCTTTAGAACCTTCGGTCATGTAGAACTCTTCACATCAATCCAACACCTAAAACTCCCTCTGATTTGAATCTTGGACCTATCGCTTCAAAGTAGCAGTGGGGCAGAATTAAAGAAACAACAAGGTGTGCCAGGCAAGACATTTAATTCAAAGGCCTCAAGAGTTTAAATATTTCCAGCAATAAATTGACAGGACACAGACACAACAAGTATGGGGTCTAGACCAGAAAATACTAAGATAGGTTAGACACTACTGCAAACACAACAAATGCAACATGCAACTCAGATTCAAGATATTGAAATCAAAGAATCTCATTAAATTCTCTTTGAAGGCATTAAATCTGGGGTTTTGACAAGCTAAAAACAATCATAAAATAGAAAAAGATTCAAATTGGTCATTTCTCCAGGTTCATTTTATAAATACCTGATGGCAGGCTGTCGATGAAGGTCATCAACATCTTACTTTCCCCTTAGAGGCTAATCCGGCATGCATCTCCATAGCTATGGTGTTAACCAACTATCTTAAACAATACAAAGGAGTAGAGCATCCCTCCTCGAAATCCCACAGAATGGCCACCACATGGCTCCACTTGCTCCGTCTCTTGAAGGGTGTATTTTTTGCAGGCGAGAATAGGGAGGTTGGGGTAAAGGGTAAAATTTTTTTGAGGTGGGAATTGGAATTAAAATAAAAAATAAAAAGCAAAAAAATAAATGTAAATAATAATATTTAAATATCTTAATATCTTATTTATTTATATTCAATTTTTAATTTAATGCTATATATATATATATATAGCATTAAATTAAAAATTGAATATAAATAAATAAGATATTAAGGTGTATATAAATTATTTAATATGTAAACTTACAAACACAATTAGTAGTTGTATGTAGTGATATTTATGTGTGTTAAGAGTATAACCTTTTTGAAGTTTTAGTTATTTATATGGTCATCTTTAAATTAAAAGACTCAAATGTGGTTTCTTCTTTTTTAATATAGACATAAAAAGGTATGATAACATGGCCTCTCCTAAGGTTTGACAATTATTATTATTTTTTTTAACAAGATTCCACTTATCACAATGTGGCCAATTGCCCAGATTTAGCATTATGAGAGTGTTGTAGCTGCTATAACACCAACCAAAATTTTGGGCATATTCAAATTTTGGGTTCCCCCCGTTTTTCTTCCTCAACCCATTAGGGTTTCAATCATACTCTTAGCTGGTTACTCTCCTCTCCCCCTTTCTGTCGAACTTTGATGTTGTCCCCATTCATGCTTTACATGTTTCATCCACACATAATGTGTTGCCTAAAATGTTGAGCTTATAACTACATTAGGGTTTCGAAGGTGTGTTGCTTCAATGACGTGCCAAGAGACTCCCATGACTTCAAAACTTATATTTCCCTAATATGTATCACAACCAACAAAAGCACTGCATGTGGACAAGCAAGATTTCATTTTTGGCTCCCCTTATGTTGTAGAATCTCATGGAATATGTGTGGCTGAAACATAACTCTTCATAGGCCCTTTGTAGAAACTTCTCCTTGAGAGCTTGGAGGCTCTAGATAAGAATATCCTACCATGATAGTAGATGACTCCTTCTTGGACTGAATAACCCTCTTCATGTAGCTGTCATCAAGTATTATGTGAAGATTCTTGGAGTAATCCACCAACAGTTGGGATTTCCAATATGGATCAATATCCCATAGTGACAGCGTTGATGATATATCAAGAGAAATGTCTGTCATATGGTTGTTCTCCTCCTTGAAATATCCCATGCCAAAGGTATGTGTTGGAAGGCCATTCCTTCCATGCATCTTCTCCCACAGCACAGAATCTGAAATGAGAGTGGGTAATGATAATGTTGGGAGAGTGTCTCCCTCCTCCTTGAGCCTACCCAAGACTCCCATCGCTTTATCATTTCCTTCCAATGCTCCCATCCCTCCTATATCTATGCTTGGAGCATCATGTTGTGAGATATCTCTCACCAAATATGAATTAGGTGTCCTCCTAGGTGGTTTTACACTAGATAATAGTGTCCCATGCATCAATATCATAAGCATAATAGATGGGACTGTAAGGTCCTTACTTCCACTGCACAAATCCATCTCTGATTTCTGTGTGGAAGTTGTATGTGAGGGATATGTATGCATGCCTTTGATCATTTGCATCTTACCACTATTTTTATCCACACATTCCATCTGCAAAGCCTCCCAATCAGTGGCGACTTTCCCCAAAGTAATCAACCATTGAACACCCAATATCACATTGGTGTCAGGTATGTCAACCAAAATAAGTGATTAATCAATGTATATGTTCCCATGGTGACTGATAATGAAGGGACATAATGCATGCATTTCATAGTTCTATCTCCTGGGACCAAAACAGAAAATCCCTCAAAAGCATCAGTGGGTATTGCCCTCCTTTGAACTAGTTGGGCATCAATGAAATTGTGGGTAGCCCCACTATCAACCAAAACAGAAACCCTCTGATTCAAGATGGAACCTTAAACTCTTAAGGTCAAGTACTTAGGTACTCCTCTCAAAGATGCAAGAGCCCCTCCAATAGGATAAAATTCTCCATTCCCATCCCTTGATGGTGTTGGTTCTCCTCCTGCAGTGTCAACGCTGTGACCTCTTCTTGGTTCATCTTCTTCTTCCTCCTTATCATCTGAGAAGACTTCTATGTAATGTGATTTTCCAGCTACATATCTATGTCTAGGTGCCCATGATTCTTGGTAAGTGAAGCAAAGCTTCCTTATTCTTATATCTCTCCGGATATCATCATCAAGAGGTTTTTTGTGTGAGATCTCCTTTGAAGGAGCAACATTTTCTTCCTTTCCCTTTGATGGGAAAGAGGAATTATGCTAAAATGTTGCCTTTGCTTTTGGCAAGGCATCTTGAAGGTCTCTAGCCCTTTCAATAACATCATGTAGGGTAGTGGGCTTGGTAGAATTAACCAACCCATGAAGAGGTTCATCTAACCCATCAATGAACATGTACACCCTTATTGCTGCAGACAAATCAGGAACCATAACATAAAGTCTTAAAAATTTAGAGATGTAAGTTTCTGCATTACCTGATTGTTTCAACTTTGTAAGGCTCATGAATGGTGCTTCAGGATCTCTTCTATCAAATATTTCTACCAGCCTTCTAGTGAAATTTGAATAAGCAGTCACATTGGCATGAACCAATGTATACAAGCCATGGAACCACCAGTCATGTGCTTCACCTTCAAGATGCAGCACTGCAATATTAATGGCTTCCATTTCTAGAACCTTGTTCAACTGAAAGTAGATGTTAAGTTTTTCTACCTAAGATTTTGCAGTACACTTGGATGAGCCATCAAAATTGGGAAAAAATAATCTGCCCATAGTATGGTGTCAATCATGATTCTGAATGAATCCACCACTTCTATGATGATGCCTTGGTCTTCTATTGTCCTTCACTTGAAAAAAATCCTGAAAACTCAAGTGATCTTTGAATCTCTGAGTTTGAGATTCATACTCCATAAAATAGTCTTCAAGGGATTCTTGCTCTTGAAACCCTTCATTTCCCACAACAAAAAATGTAGGCATTGTAGAGTGTTGGGAAACTTGTGGCTGATGCATTGTTTGATCATTCTAGTGATGAGACATGCCAGAGCCTTCTCCATAATGAAATCCTTTAGGGGATTCCTTGAATCTTTCCATCCTCATCTCTTTGATCTCTCTAGCAATGTCTTGCATGGCTCTAAGAAGGATATCAGGGAACTCATTCTCTTCATCTTCACCTCTAGATAAAGGGGTTTTACCCTTTTCTTCTTTCTCATCAGTATAATCAAACTTCCTGTGTCTTATCTTTCGATACCTGTTCTCTCTATCAGTAAGAGGCTCTCCTTCTTAAGATGAAATATTGGCTTTTAGAATGCATAGGCTATGCCAAGATGATGCTCTGATACCACTGTAATATTCCCAAATGGGAAAAGCATGAATATAGTGCAAAATGATGGAATAATAATGCATATCATCATTTATGAAGAAAGAGGCCAATATGGAGACCTTTCATATGTATTTATAGCATCAAAATATACATAAAGAATGGGCCATAAGATGCATAACAGGAAATAAAAGTCTCCAATGGACAAAAATCATGCAATAAGAGGTGTTGCAACCATGTATAAAATCTGGAAAACCCTTACAACATTATTTTATTGCTTCTGCAACAGTAGTAGATTATACATCAGATCTAGAGCTGATATGTGCCTCAAAAGTTAGATCTATATCAGATCCATGCACTATAAAAGCTCCTCTATAGAACCCCTCAAGGTGAAGGGCAGATCCCCGTCACTAGAAAATCAACTCTCCAAATGGTGTGCCAAACCACCTTGCAACTCAAACTATAGAAATAACGCAGATCTGGAAGTAAACTACACTGTAGGGATCAAAATAAGGTTGGCCAGATGCCAAGATCTGAAAATGAGCTCAATGCCCTCCAATATTGTCCTCCCAATGAAGTGGAAACCTCCTCCACTGAAAAGGAGCACTAAAATGGCCTAGATATAGAGATCTAGTCTCCACTTGTTGTAGTTTGCAAAAAAAACCAAACCCTCGACATGATCTGCATTGTAGTTGAAAGAAGAAGCTTGGCCTTAAGCCAGATAGTGGACAGTGTAGTGCAAGACCCCTCCAAGAGCTACTCAATGGAAGAGGTGGGATTCCCGATCAGGAACACCCTATGCTAAACACCACTCTATCTCAACTAAATAGAAAGAGAAAGATATATGTCTAAACAGACCATATATTCAGAAATATCATATACATCAAAAACCTTTATATGGCTACCATCCTCTGCCTTAAATAGAATATGATCTTGAAAACCATAACCCCCATCCAAAAAGATCACTACATTCACACAATGCATCTCCATCTAAAACTGTGTTGTACCTCATTGATGGCCACTCCTCCATGACTGTGATGTAGATTTGGTGAAGGTTGACCCAGTCAAGGTGATCCATCCCCTTTCACACCAAGGGTGCTTCAATTAAGCTGCCAAGATTTGTCTCTTTCACATTTGGCATTGATTTATTCATGTTTAAGGAGAAATATGGACCTCCTTTGCCCTCTTATTATTTAAACAAAGAAATAAAACAAAAATGAATATTCCAATTAGCTCATGACTAATTGGGAATATTACATTTCTTGTATACCCTATGTTGTAGTAAAATACATATTAACCCAAGCTGATACAGATTCTAAGAGAAGCAAGTGGATTGCTAATTTACTTGAATATGATTTGGAGATCAGGCCGACAAAATTGTTAAAAGGACAAGGATTGGCAAATCTTATGACTCAATCCATTTTTTACTCTCTAGGCATTAATATTATAGTAGAAAATTTAGATGTAATGGTAGATGAGGAGATGATCCCTGTTGAAGAAAGGTTTATAATGTTAGACTGGTATAAATATGTTATTTTTTTTTTCTGCAGCATCATAAAGATCCTACTAAATTAAAAAAATCAAAAGCCAGATTTTTCAAGCTCAAATCAGTGAGGTATTATATCTTGAGCATATGTTTGTATTGGAAATACACAAGTGGGATACTTCTCAATTGTTTACTGGAAGATGAAGCTAAGAAAGTGAATGAGGAATTTCATAAAGGTGATTGTGGGGGTCATCATTACTGGAAAGAAACAGTAAATAAAATAATCAGAGCAAGTTTTTACTGGCCTTCAATGTTCAACTATGTGTATAAGAAAATTGTTGCTTGTCATGAACCTCAAATTTTGATGGAAAAATAAAGTTTCTCCCATTACCTTTGAAACCCATTTTTGTGGAAGCTCCTTTCCAACAGTGAGGGTTGGATTTTATTAGGGAAATACATCCCGCATCTTCAGGCCATCATTGGTGGATCCTAACTGCCACTGAATTTTTTACAAAGTGGATTGAAGCAATTCCTACAAGACAAGACACACTTTCAGTAATCATATAATTTCTGGAAAGTCACATTCTATCTAGATTTGGTTGTCCAATGAAAATCATCACTAGAAATGCCCAGGCCTTTAAATTAAATAAGATGGTGAATTTTTGTAATGAGTATAACACCACCCTTGGTCATGCTAAAAATTATTACTCTCAAGGTAATGGCCCTGCAGAGTCATCAAATAAGAGCCTAATCAGAATTATCAAGAAAATTTTGCAGGAAAATAAGAAGTGATGGCACTTGAAACTTAAATTTTCCTTATGGGATGAAAAAAATTGCACCAAAAGATCCATATGGGTTTCACCTTATGAGCTGGTTTATGGGATTGAAGCTGTGTTTCCTAGCTCCCTTGGAGCTTTAGTGATGAAATTATTGCAAGGATTGGAGGAAGAACCAAATGCAATTCAACCAAGGATCAATCAGGTGATTTATTTGCAAGGAAAAAGAGATGAAGTCTACAACAATTATCAACAATCTCAAAACAGGTTTAAAAAGTCATTTAGAAAAAATAAAAAAGAAGAAGATTTCAATATTCATGATGTGGTTTTGAAATGGGAGGCTCGAATTGAAGACAAATGAAAACATGGCAATTTTGAGAACTTCTGGAAAAGGCCATATAAGATCTCAGCTTACCATGGGAATAATAAATTTATACTGCAAGAGATGGATGGTCAAATTTGTAAAGGAGGACTTGTCAATGGAAGGTTTCTCAAGTATTATTCCTCTTGATTTAGTTAGCTAGAAAAAAATTATTGTACATATTCCATTTTTCATTTTAAAATTTGCAGGGGTGGATGATCTCTTCAACAAGTTTGAGTGGGAAGTGAAGGCCTTAAGAAATTGGAGATGATGTCATCAGTTTTTAATGTTTGAATAAGGCACCTGGTCTGTTGGTTCTTTGATGCATCACAAGGGAGACACATCCCCACTGGAGCCACCGTTATCCTTCATAACACTTAGAGATAGTTTGGAGTTAATTTGTCAAATTAGCTAGGTTGTTAAGTTTTCTAAAAAAAACTAAAATAATATATGCACAAAATGTCAATTTGGTCACCTAGTCAGTGTGTAGAGCCAACATGAGTCTAAGTGGGGTCCACTGTATGAGTCAAAATACAAATCATCATTTGTGTTGGTATCACTTGTTCATGATTATTGTTTAGCCACTTTTTTCGGAATTCATAGCAAGTCCAGTTTGAAAACAAAGTATTTTCTACGAAAGTTCTCGAAACTTCCGTGGCAAATCTGTCACTTCTACCACCTATTTCGCTACGAAACCCTGCTGATAACAACCTATTTTTTTCTTTCTAAAGCATGAGTTAGAGTCTTGATTTATCAAGAGTATGTGTCAGATTTCACTATTTTATTCATTATCCCCAAATGTTCACATTGCAAAGCACACAGTCCATCATTCTCCTTTTCCTTTAGAGTTGGTTTCATTGTCATAGAGAGTTGTAGATGTCATTTGGTAAAATTGCAGGTGGCAAGAAGGATCTCATTACGTGTTGCAGCCATGGCACAAAAGAAAAAATACAAAGGAGGCTCTCTGGTATGTTATGAACCCACATGCATGAAGCTTTTGGAAGAAGACCTGGTTTTCAGCCAGTCATTTTCCAACATTGGATGTCTACGCTTTTTCCAGAGGTTACAGGGCTTCCATGGAAAAAATGCTAATGATTTTGTTGTGAATTTCACAGGAACAAAAATGAAGGTCTACACTTCACGTTATTAAACCAAAAGTGCCTCAGTTTCCAAAAAAACAAAGTTTTTCTATGATTAAATTTTTATTTTAACTAACTCCATGCCCAATGGTGGTGATTATCACACTTTCTTTCACCTACAAAACCATACAAAGATCCAGAGTTAGCCACCTGCAATTGAGCTTATTTAGATCATTATCCAGTATGTCTTGAGAGAGCCCTCTCAGGTTAGAAGTGCTAACTTCTAGCTATAAGTGGTTTGAAATAGTTACTCTTGGTTGAAGGTTGACACAACCCAACCTGTCATATCAAGTGATAACAAGACCAATTGCTAATAATATTTTTCTATATAGATGTATTTAACTGTAATATAAAAAAACCTAACTTACAGAGAAAAAAAACAAAAATAAACTAAAAAAGCATTATATTAATGTTGATGTTAATAATTATTACATTAAAATGTTTTATTTTTTTCTTTTGTGTTTTTCTAATAAAAATGAGATTTCATGATTCTCAAAACCTTAAAAATTAAAGAGATATAAATATGATTTCAAAAGTTTCATTATTTTTTTTCAAATAATATATAACAAATAAAAATAAAATAAAATTGTAAAAAGGATTATATATATATATGAGAGAGAGAAAATCCATTGTGATGTGTAAGGTAAGGTAAGGAGTTTTCTAGGATCTTGGTGATGACGAGGGTGGTGAGGTGGTGGAGAGATGAAAGACGGTGATAATGGTCTTGGGAAATTATGGAGAGGCTAGTGTTCTCCCCAATTTCGAATCAACCCACAATTCTACCCATTTCTCGATTATGTCGGCTATGAACCCTAGCTACATGAATTTTTAGGTAGGAGGGGGTCACCCCTCCTTGTGAAACATGGTTGTTGGCAGGCCTTTTCAAGAAGAATTCGAAGCAAGAGTAGAAGGATGCTCTGTTGGCTATTATCAAATGTATATTTTGGAAGATCAATGGGATAAAGGGATAAAGGGTCATTGTATCCCTAAGGCCTTCAAAAACCCTTAATTTGTTATTCCAATAAATGTCTATAAGATCACAAGAAATGCATGAGATACCATGCGTTTATATGTAAGTTCATAGATATATGTCCAACTGAGAAGGGGATAAAGTGATGGTTACAACACAAATTGTGGCCCAAGAGAGAGGTGGACCTGTGACTGGGCCAAAAGTTTTTTTCGCTATTATATTTTCCAATCTAGAAGACAAATATAGGATATTTGAAGGAGAACCATATTTCTAGAGCAACACGAGCCTTTATATAAGACACTAGGAAGCTTGCTTCAATCCCGAAAAAGAGGAATTTGCAGAAGCACCAATATGGGTAAGATATTACTCTTTACCAGTAGACTTTTGGATTCCAAAAATTTTAGAAGGGATGGGAAAAACACTAGGTCTTTATGTTTAAATTTTAAAAGTCAACTTATATAAAATATCTCAACCTTTACCTGAATCCATTGAGTTGGAACACTAGGGTGAGATTTGGAAACAATATTTAGATTATGAGCATGTTCCTTTCAGGTGTAGGATTTTTCACGAGCATAAACACTTAATAATATAATTCCCTCTAAAAAATAAGGAAAGAGGTCTTGGAGTACAAAGGTAAAATGATTGTTTCACAAAGGTCACTTTGAGGAGACGAAACAATAGAAACCACGCTTCTTCTAGCACAAAGGGGACGAGAGAGAAAAATACTTTCTTAGTGCTAGAGGATATGGACAAGGACATTCCGTACATAGAAGCCCCTCATATGGATACCTGCACCACTAGAAAAAACCCATGATAAGGGTATCCTTAAGCGTAAATTGGAAGAGGAGGTAGAGTCATAAGATGTGTTTAATATTTATGCTCTATGTGGATTTGATGAAGTTTCTCCTCTACTAGAAAAAATGTGGGTTGACCTATCAGAAGAGGAGAGGGTACTCTTCACATTGGTTAATAATTGGGCACAACAGGACACATGGTACTTATCCAAGAATGAGCTAGAGATCTATGCAAATGTTTATCTCAAATGGAAAATGAAGAGAAGAAATTCCATTACGGACCTAATAGCATAGTATTTTCAATATTTTAAGGAAAAATGAAAATAAATTCTATTTAAGGATCTCACTAAAGAATCAAAGAAAAAGGTTACCAAACCTAAGAAGAAAATGATAAAAAATATGGGCACAAACCAAGGAAATATAGACCAAACTGCAACAGTGACAAAGAAGTCATTGGCCCTTCTTAATTTATCATCATGAAAATCATTTCATGGAATGTACATGAACTCAATAGCAAAGTTAAATAGTGATATCTTAGGGATAAAATAAAAAATGAAATTTCAACGATTTTCATTATATAAGAAACAAAATTACATGGAAATAAAATGGGCCAAATAGCAGGTACAGTATGGAAATGATGTGAAACTCTCTCTTTAGATGCTATGGGTTTTGTAAGAGGAGTAAACGTCTGGTGGAACCCAAAAGAGGTTATCTTCCTCGAATTTATGGATTTTTATTGGATCCTTTCACACAAGTTTAGGTATATAGGTACTAGAAATTTTTTGTTTCTCTTGGTTGTTTATGGTCCCTCAGGAACGAGGGACAAGAAATTCTTTTTGCAACAAATGATGAATATGAGGCAATTGGTAGGTAATGCGCTATGAATAATGGGAGGGTATTTAAATATTATCCTATCACTAAAGTAAAATAAAGGTGGAATAGACAAGCTAAAATAAGTCTCTCTTGATTTTTATAGTGTTATAGACCACCTACACCCGGTAGATATTACAACCAATAATAGGGTGTTCACCTAGAACAACCTTCGTGGAGGAAATAATCAGATAGCCTACCATTTGGATAGGTTTTTTTTTATCAGAGGATATTCTATATGAATATATCTTCATATAAGTGTAAATTTTACCTGGCATGGGATCAAATCATTGGCCTATTGGATTAGAAACTGATCTTAAGGAATCCCCACCAAATCATCCCTTTCGTTTCAAAAGTTTTTGGCTTCAATTGGATGGTTTTTTTTGATATGTTAGCTAGTTGGTGGAAGGAGTTAAATTTGGTAGGGACTAGTAAAATGCATACTTTTCAACTTAAATTGAAGGCACTAAACCCAAAAATAAAAATTTGGAATAGGAATGTCTTCGGGAATATCTTTGTAGATAAAAAAGAACTAGAAAATTAAATGATGAAAATCCAACAAATAATTATTATAGAAGTATGAACTACATAATTGATAGAACAAGAGGTTGACACCCTTCACAAATTAGAGAAATCATGACAATAAGAGGAGTCTCTCTTGAAACAAAAGTCCAAGATACAATGGCTCAAGGAGGGAGAACAAAATACAACATTCTTTCATAATGCATTGATCCAGTGTCTCCAAAATAATAGAATATATTACATCACTAAGAAGAATGGGGTCAATAAGTTAAAACATCAAGATATAGAACATGAACTGGTACAATATTTCAAGGATCTCTTATCGAAGGTTAACTCAGAAATATAAGAAGCCATTGATGTAGTAACCCAACATATCCAAAGACTTCTTAGTAGAGAGAAAAACAGTGCACTAATGAGACTAGTGACCATGCCTAAGGTCAAAGTGGGGGTTATGAATATGCCCAAGAAAACGACACCTAGTTCTGTTGGCTTCACAATAGATTTATTTCAGGCATGCTGGGGCTTTCTAGGAAAATAAATTCAAGAGGTGGCTGAAAAATCAAGACGATTAGGAACTTTGCATTCGACACTAAAAGCTATGTTCTAAAACTAGTTCCTAAAGTATGTAGCTCTGATAACCCAAATGGATTTTGACCAATAACTTTGTGTAATGTTCTTTATAAAATGATTTCAACCATCATTGTTAATATATTGAAACTGCTTCTTACTTTGTTAATGTCACCAACTCAAGCAGGTTTCATCCAAGATAGACAAATTGCCGATGGGGTGATTGCAATGCAGGAAATCATTCACTCTCTACGAGTGCCTTAGCATCCTAGAATGATGATAAAATTGGATTTATTTAAGGCCTATAATAGACTCAGTTGGGAATTTTTATTTCACATTCTCCTTGCTTATGGTTTCTCAAACAGATGGATTGAATGGGTGGAATCCCTTGTCTCGACTGCTTTTTCTCTATCTTGGTCAACGACTGACCTTCTCAGAATTTCTCCACATCTAGAGTAGAAATTAAAATTTTTTTCTCAGAGGTTCAAATTTGGAGATCAATGTTTCAGGTTTTCTTAAGAACCAAGAATATGGCTTTCTATGGACTAAGGCTAGAGTATGCCTTGGAAGACACCTCTAATTTTTTTACATGGAAGGATCACCTGAAGGCAGTATTGGATGACAATGGTTTGCTAGAGTACATCAAGTAATATATTGTACAAGCACCTAAATCTGATGCCCATAACTGTGCTCAATGGAAGAAATATGTATCCAAAGCGAGGAAAATAATATTGGAGTGAGTACGTGATCGTATTGTATCAGATATCCATGGAAAGGAAAATTCCTTTGCAATGTGGAAATCATTGACAAAATTGTTCAAGAATAATAGTGGCCATAGGAAATTGGAGCTAATGGATAAAATTCGAAGTATCAAGATGCAAAAGAATGACACAATTCCACAATATATGAGTAGGTTCACACAATTTCATGATGAACTTGGTGGGGTCAGTGTTAATGTCTCTAAATAAGACTTGGAAAGCCTAGCCATTTTGGGCCATCCCAAGAGTTGTCAAGACTATGAATATTTGGTGAATGAGAGGGAAAGACTACAAAATTGGGAGTGCTTATGGTTTGATTTGGTACAAGAGGAAATAAGGCAGAATACTAAATATGGGACATCATCTAAGTGCAAGGATGAAGAAAATTTTAGATTGGCTGGAAAGGAAAATAAGGTAAAAGGGAATAAATCCCAATCCAAACCAAAATCCAGTCAAGGGGGCAAGAATAAATATTTGTCAAAAATAAAATGGTTCCATTTTGATGAATTCAGACACTATGCCACGAAGTGTTCACACAAGAAGACAAGAAAGAAGACCTCAGGAGGAGTATTAGGTGAAGCGTTGGCTTCACAATTTGAGCTTGACTTTACCCTTATTGTATGCATGTCCAGCACAGTGATGGGGAGCATGTGGTACTTGGACTTAGGTGCATCGCTCCACATGACGAGGAATATAGATTTTTTCAGTGACCTGGAGGAGAAAAAATTGCAGATACACATTGAGATGGGGGACGATGGAAGGTACATCATGACCAGGATTGGTACAATCACCTTTTAGAGGGAGTGAGGCTCCCCCATTAGGTTTAAGGATGTCATGTTAATTCCAGGCCTAAAGAAAAATATCATCTCTATTATAGTTTTCGAAGACCGTGGTTATCAAGTTATCTTCAACAAAGGAAAGACATTATTGAGACACAAAGCCACATGACAGGAAAAGAACGTGCACAAGCTAGATGTGGAAGACTGTGTTGCATTGAGAAAAAAGGAGGAGAAGATGCAAAGCCATGATATTAGTGGAATTTTTCATAGAAGACTTGGCCATTTACATCATGGTGCTTTGAAGGTCATGCATTAGGAAACGAAGGCCTCCCCAAAGGATCACTTGAGCAAAAATATGTATGCAAAGGATTTACTTTAGGGAAGTACACAAAATCCACTTTCCATGATCGAGACAACAAAGAACATGAATTCCTAGAAATGATCCACTAGTCTGATGTCTATGGACCTTTCTAAAAAACCTCCACCGCAAGACACAAATATTTTGTCATTTTTATTGAAGACTTCTTAGAGAAGTGTTGGAACTTCTTCACGCGGAAGAAAAATGAGACATTCTCCAAGTTCGTAGAATTAATGGCACTGGTTTAGAAATAAATCAACAAGAAGGTGAAGGATCTCAGGAGCGATAATGGAGGCGGGTGCATGTCAAATGGTTTTAAAAATTTATGTGTAAAATAAGGCATTCGACGAGAGTTGACAACACCCCACAATCCACAAAGGAATGGGTTGGCTGAGAGAAATATACACAACATAGTGGGAGCAGCGAGGGTGATGTTGCATGATTAGGGCCTACCTCTACACTTGTGGGCTGAAGCATGTAACAAAAAAATCTATTTGCAAAATTACATTCCTCATCAGATTCTAGGCATGATTACACCAGAGGAGGATTTCTCAGAAAGGAAGCCGAATCTTTTACACTTCAATATTTTTTGAGCCTTTGTTTAGTGCCATGTCTCCAAATATGCAAGGAAGAAGCTAAAGCTGAAAAAATAGTTGGGGTTACTTATGGGTTACACATAAACTCCCTACAAATACCATGTGTACTTGTCATCCATCAGATTGAAAGTTGTGTGAACGGATGTAACATTTGAGATGTAGTGTTCTCTATATCAGGAGCTTCAAATCCCAACAGAATAGGATATTTTAGCTACAAAGGATGAACCTCAAGAAATTGTGGAGAAACCACAATTTTAGGAACAAAGAGTAGAGACAACCACTCAAGAAAAACCATCTAGAGAAGGCAAGAAAAGAATGAGGGAAGCTAAGAGACTTTTGCAGGATGCGAGGGAGAATGTGGGTGCTCCTTCAAATCAGTGTAGGAAAAGAAGGTAACCATATCGATATGTTGGATACATGTCTCTAATGACTCTTCTTGTAGAGATTGATCCATCCTATTTTGAGGAGGCAGTAGAGAAACCTGAATGGGTTGAGACAATGTTGGAGGAGCACAAATCCATTGTAAAGAATGTTGTTTGGGAAATGGTCCTTAGACCAGCAGATAAATCAATTGTGGGTTTGAGATGGATCTTGAAGGTAAAGCATGCAGTAGATGAAAGCATAGAAAAGTACAAGGCCAATCTTGTGGCCAAGGGGTACTCTTAGGTTGAAGGGATTGATTATGAGGAAACCTTTGCTCCTATAGCAAGGTACTCATCCATTAGATTAAGTCTTGCTTTGGCTGCATAGATGGGGTGGAAGATCCACTAGATGGATGTGAAAGCAACATTCCTCAATGGATTTATTAAGGAGGAAGTGTATTTCGAGCAACCAAAAGTCTTCGAGACTTTTGATCAGGAGTCTCATGTGTGTAGACTCAAGAGATCATTATACGGTCTCAAGCAAGCACTCTGTGCGTGGTACACCAGGATCATTAACTATCTCACCAATCTTGGTTTCACCAAAAGTGAAGCGGATGCAAGCCTCTATCATATTTTGGTAGAAGGAAAATTATTGATTATTGTCGTATATGTTGACGACCTGATTTTAACTGGTGATGAACAACTTATTAGATCTTGCAAGGAGGACCTTGCAAGATAATTTGAAATGAAGGACATGGGTCTCATGCACTACTTCCTCATATTGGAATTATAGCAAGTTTATGGGGAAATATTTGTCTCTCAAGGAAATTATGCCAACGATATAATTCATAGGTACCACATGGAAAGTTGCAAACCCATGGAGACACCTCTAAAGACCAACTGGAGGAAAGAAGATGCCACTTCAGGCGAGGAAGTGGATGCTATTGTTTACTGGAATTTAGTGGGATCACTAATTTATCTTGTGAACACATGACCATATATGTGCTATGCAGTCAACCAACTGAGCCAAGCTATGGTTAGGCCAACCAAATTATTTTGGAGGGAAACTAACCATGTTCTATGATACCTCAAAGGCACTACCCAATTTGGACTATGGTACATATGGAAAAAGGGAGTGAATCTATGTGGCTTCATAGATGTAGATTAGGTAGGGAGTCCATCAGAATGAAAGTGTACATCAGGAAAAATTTCCAGTGTTGTATCTGCAATGGTTTCTTGGTACAACAAGAAGGAAATATCTATGGCACTCAAATCGGTAGAAGTGGAATACATGGATGCCAATCAAGAAGCATGTGAGGCGATCTAGATGAGAAATATATTTGTTGGATTTTTTGGTCACATGATGGATCCAAATATGATCTACTGTGATAATAAGAGTTGCATTAAGCTCTTTCAGAATCTTGTTTTCATGATCGATCCAAGAATATAAATATCCAATATCACCATTTACGAGACTGTGTGCAGAGGCATATAATGTTGTTATAGTACATTCTGACAGAGGAAAAAGATGCTGAAATTTTGACAAAGGCCTTGTTAAGAGGGAGTTTAGAGTTCCATAGGTGCAGGATAGGGGTGGTTGATAATCCCTTTCTTCCCGAGAGGGAGTGTTAAAAAATGCAGCGAGAAATTTTCAATTTGATTTTTCCTTGATTAAATTGAGAAAAAATGAATTTCCACGCCAGCAGACAACTTAGATGATGTTAACTTGAGTGACATGGATTTTTTCACCCATTTTACTTAGTAAATTCTATTTGGATGAGTTAAAGTTTATTTAAGCATGTGTGATTGCTAATTTGTAGCAATAAAGGTCAATTATCTAAGTTTGTTTTCAGTTAAACTAGTTCCAATTGTTGGAAGAAATAATGGAGGGTCAAGTTGTGAAGTGGGACTTTAGTCAAAATTAATGACCATCCAATTAATTGATGAATCAACCCAAAATAGCTAGTGCATGCAGAGATTTTGAGTTCCCCGGGGTTGGTGGAGATTCCAAGGTAGTGTAACATCATTTTTAGACTAGTGTTGAGTGTAAATGTATTGCATGTAGTGAGATGATCAACCTAAGGAATTGCACAATTCAATTTGAGGAATTTTCTAAATAACAAGGGCCTAATTCCTCAAGGAACAATGCAAGGAAATAAGAGTTCTAGCTAAGGCAGAAATTGACTACGTATGGGTTAAACCCCTTCAATGAGCAGAGAGATAAGTTGTGAACTTGTAGGGTCGGCTCAGTTGAGCAAAGCAATTGTAATACATATCTATTCATTTGATTAATGCAAGAGGCATTAGAGTTTTTAGCAGCTTTCTTTCCCTAGATAAAAATACTTGTTGCATATGTGTGATTTATTATTGCATGTCTAAAATTTTTGTTCTAAATTGTGAAATAATATCCGCAAAGAAGTTTTGTAGGTTTGTGTCTTATGATTTTGATTAAAACTTCATGAGCAGTTGCAAATATACAACATAATTTCTACAATTTTCCTTATAAATATTTGGGGATTCCATTAGTTTTGTATTATAATAGAGATTCCACTTGGGAAGACTTAATGGAATGTTCTTGTCGAAAGGTAAAAAATTTGACTTACAGGAGGCCAAATTTTCCAAGTTGGCTCATATTAACGAAAGAAATACTGCAAACAATACAAAATTATCAATTATCGGTAACGGTTATCCCTATTACTATGTGCTAACAATTAAGTTCATTATGGTGTAAATTTTTACGGAAAGGTTCAGAAAAAAATCATAAGCGGGCATTGGTTGGATGGGAAAAGCTGACTTGTCTGAAAAGGAATGGTGGTTTAGGTCTGCACGACCCCATTCTTATTAGTAAAGCATACACTATGAAGTTATGGTGGTTGTGGATTTAACGATGTCCCAAAATTTGGAAGAAAATATAGTATTGAAAATACCTTCCCTTGCATTCACAACATGAAAGAATACATTACGAAGAAATAATAAAAGGCTCAGGGCTCTGGAACTAGGCACACACATCAAAGGATGCAGTGGATAAATTAGATTTTTGGGAGATTTTAGGAGGTATAATGACTTTATTTTTGGAGGAATCTTGAAAAAAATATCGAGAATTGTTGAATAATGAACAGATACAACCCATTTAGGCATGGAAAAATTCCCAAGGAGTTGTTCAAGTGGCATAATTTTGGAGAGCTAAAGCAAAGGAGCAGTGATGGGGGTAATGGAAAACCATCAGGGATTGGGAACTCCCTGGGGAAAAATTTTCTTGGGAATACCTACACCAAATAATTCTCAAAATAATCATACGAACCTCAATAGAACAATATAGATTGTGATGGGGAAGACAACCACCTGGAACGTTTACAGTAAAAGAAGTATATTATTCCATAAAAGATTCCCTAGTTTATCATGAGACCATTCCATGGGACATAATTTGGTAGGATTGTGGATGGATGAAAATTTCAACCTTTCTATGGCTGATAGCTTGGAGACACACACTAACTTGGGACCATCTACATCAAAAAGGTTTTGAGGGTCCCTCAATGTGTATGCTATGTCTACAATATGAGGAATCAATCGACCATATTTTACTCAAATTCTCTTACGCTAGAAAAGTGTGGGAGCTTGTAAATAAAAATTTCCCAGTATTACCTCGTCCAGATGACTTAAAGACATGGATCGTAATGTAACAGCCCTGGTGAAAATTCCATGTAATAAAATTTTAAAATAATAACCATGGTTGATGGGACACTTATTCCAAGTTGAATGTTAGGCAAAACATCCTAAGGGGTGTTCATTTGGTTTAATATGGATAATGAAATTGGAAAATGAAATGGAAAAGGATATGGAAAGGAAAAATGGAATTTTTGGCACATTTATTTATGAAAATAATGGAAAGTAGGAGAAAAGGGATACGAAAGGTCACAAGTTGCATGTGATGAGGAAAATGAAGGAAAATAATGGAAAATGAAGAAAATATAGGCCTATTTTATAAAAAGGTTTTTGAGGATCATTCGGTACCTTTTATCAGTACATTTTTGGAGCTCTCTCATTATTATCTCTCTCCGTCTCTCACACTTGGACACTCAGAGTTTTTTGGAGCACTTTGGAATTGGATCAAGAAAGGGAAGAAAGCAAGAAGGAGGAAGCAAGCAAGGAGGAGCAAAAATCAAGAAGCTACAACAGGATTCTTGGCATGTATCGATTTGCATGTGTATTTTCCTTGCTATATCTAGCATGCATGGTATTTAATGTGGTTATTTTCTGTCTTGGCATGGGTTTTTTATAGGTGTGACAGTGTTTTCAGCCTAGCCTTGCCATTTATAGAGAGCCATGGTGTTCTGGAGTTCTCATGTTTTGGTTTAGATGGATTATCAGATGGATTCAAAGTTGAGTGGGGTGGATCTCTGAATTTATATAACACATGACGTAGTAAACCTTGAACCATATTGTGGGTTTCAGTAAATTTAGATAGTGTGTTGCCTCAATAGACCTAGGAACCCTCGACCGTTGAATGGCGGGATATACTTTAAAGTCTACATGTGGTTTTCTCTCCATAAGGCCTAGGAATCCCGAGTTCGAGATATACGATAAAGCCTGGAGAGTATGTATTAGTTTAGGGCCTAGTGACCCCTGATTCAGACTATGGGTTGTGGTAAATTTTGAGAGACTAGTAGACAAAAAAATTCCTCACGGTTTAGGTGGAGAGAATCCAGTGATATCCATGCTTGTATTGGCCTAGTGATCGGGTGTGGATCACGGTAAAGCCTGATTTCCATTTGATGATGGTGAGGTGGTTTAGACTCACGATGCCCTGGTTGTTTCTTTGAGTTTTAGTCCCACATTCATGCTTGGAATATGGCACGCGGATGATTGGCTGAAGAGAGATATGGCTTAGCTAATCCAAGGTCGGGTGGAACATGGAAGTCCTGGCATCTCTAGTTGGTTCTTACACTCATTAATGAGAATCTCGTTCCATTGGTATTTGATGTATAATTTCACTGGTTATTATGTGGATTCTATTGTTGTTGTATCCATGGTATTTCTATTTTTATTATGCTGGCCACAAGCATGCATTTTATCAATGATGATGTATGGCTCTATCCATATTTTTACTTGTAAATGAATGCACAATGTATCTATGGTAAAATAGATTGTATTGCAACATATGATGTAAGGGAGCAATGCTTCTTATCAATTCTCAGATAAGTATGATACCCCTATGTTTAAATCCGTTGTTTACACCTATAGATTCAATGTTTGTGACATGTTTGACAAAATGTATGTCATGGCTAGGAGGGGTCTAGCAAAGTTCTTGTTGATGTGATTGCTTCCGTATCATTTTTCAATGTTATTTACCATCCCCTAAATTTTCATGAAGTTTTGGGCAGTGACTTTGGCTCTGGGCCTAAAAGGGTGGCTCAAATCCCAGAGTTGCAGGCACATAACTGAGCATTTAGGGCCCTAGTTGTAGGCTTGATGTGTTGTTCCTGTGCTATAGCCTCTTGGCCATTAACTTGTTGTGTTGTACCTGCAGCTCTGGCTAAAGTGGTTAGAAATTCAGTCTAATCTAGGGGTAAGAGGCCTGCATGGTTAAGATACCTCTTGGGGATGTTGTTGATGTTGCGTAAGGTTTGTTTATCATGTATCCATCGGTTCAACTTACTCAAGGTCATCTAGGAAGATGAATCTCGTATTAGTAGCCTCTCATCTCATGTTTACCCTATTTGGTTGGTTACATGGGTAGATGTGGGAAGGGGGTGTTACAAAGTGGTATCCGAACATTGTTCAACCCTTGGACTGGATGGGCGGTGTGTCGGTCATGCTTTTGTTGATTGCTTACGTGTTTCTCATACCTATGGTGTATTTTTTATGCATCCATGACTTGTTGGCCATGGTGGTAGTGGTGTCGCCATGGGAGGATTGATGATGATGTTTTCAACATGTTGTCATGTGTATATGATTGATTGTGTGTTGTTTATGCTTATGTATTGTCTATGCACACTTGTTTACATATTGTTACATGTTGTATATGCATTGCTTATTTATGCTAGGTCATATCTTGGTCATGCTTGTGTGTTATCCATATATTCTTGCTTGAGTGATGTCATATGTCGAACATGCATCAACCAGTCATGTCTGGTTACATGTCGCTCATGCTGGTGTATGGTCCGTGCTTGTGATGGTGTGTGGTCAAGTTGCATTGGTATGGTTATACATTAGGTCATATTGTGTATTTGGTATAAGCATGCATTGATGATTAGACTCCAAATAGAATGACGTTTATGCACTATACCACGTGTTATGATTTTGTATATACATGTATTATGCTGATTGGTTGATCTTGCAAGAAGTATCCCCCCCCAAAATACACTATCGTACGTTGGTTTATTGTTACTTTTTTTAGGTGACATATTATACGTTGTAGGAGAAATATCAAAATGGATAGAAATATGGTAGACTACAAGGACTCTCCCTATGATTCATATGAGCAGCATGGTGGGCACTCTTCTGATTTGGTAGACACATTGAGAAGCCTAAAGGAAGAAATAAGGAGTTGTAAGACAAAAAATAAAAAACTCATACAAGAACATAAGAAATAAGAAGTGGTGATGATCTGAATATGAATTTTATTTTTGATCTGCTAATTTCATCTTCAAATTTAAATTTTATTTTTTGATCTTATGCTTGTTGTACATAGGTTTCCTTGTTTCTTATGTGTGTCAAACATGTAATTTAATTGAGTTTTATGAGTGAATTCAAGAGTGTAAATTATGAAATTAAAATTATGAACAAAAACCACATAAATAACAACAAACAATCACAGTTGATCCATCAACAACAATCATGATGGGTGTTGGTCGACGATCATGTGGAAGGTCACATGGGGAGGTGGGCTGGCCCCCTCCCTTCCGCCATGTAATTCAAATAGATTTGGGAGCATAGGCTTAACAAGACCCACCCCATGGTCCATTGGTATGATGTGGTAAGGTTTGGGGGGAGGTCAAGGGTTTGACCCTGATCTTTTCCCCTATACATATATTTTTCCATTTTAAAAATACGCGCTCCACCGTAGTTGGATATAATGCATAGTTTAATAAAATTTGGTTATATAAATAATTCGGACTTTGCGGATTTGAATATGCGCCATACCATAATATATATGACGTGAATTACATGGCACCATTGTGATATAAATGCCCACCAATTTTTGGACCTTAGGTTTAATAGCATATATATATGCCACCACATAAATATTATTCCAACCTCGGACCTTATCATAAAATTTAATCCAACCACCATAATAATTAATCCCTTCACCATAATAAATTGAAATTCAAACTTAGGAGTTGGAGAGGGTTCACCAGAGGGGACATGTGGCAGCCCTTGGCTGCACCACGTGTCACCCTCTGGTAGGTTTCCCATCCATAAAAATAAAAAATCTCAATTCAATCTTAGGTGAGAAATCATAAAAAATTTAACCTTCAAAGTTCACTGGCGAATCCAGTTGTGACACTTGTCACAATTTCATTGGGAAAAAATTGCAGAATATTCCCTACATGCTGATTGGGCTGCCATGTCATCAACCTGTCATTGTTCTGCAATTTTTTTTTTTAAATTTGCTTGTTCTAAATGGTAGTTAGCAGGCTATAACTTCTTCATCTGGAGTCAATTTTCGACGAAACAAATTGCGTCGGATTCCTGGCGATGGGCAAGTCTCTGTTGTTTAGGTTCCAATAAATTTTGAGCACTTTCATTTTTGAGCTTATATACTGAGCCTCTTATCATTGCTCCCCACTATAAGCCTTTTGGACCCCAAAATCTCTTTGTTTGTTGATCATGTGGATGACGGTGCTATTTCCTCACCCTTCCAGTCTCTATAGACTGAAATTTTCCCATTGCCATCATTTAGAGCTTTTCACAAAAAGTTAACTTTTTCCTTGATTCTTGCGACCTTCTCTTGCTGTCATTGACATCGTCATGCTGCAATTTTTTTGAATTTGCAGAGCAGCAAGCTATTATTGCAGAAACCATATTTTCCTACCTTGGTCACTAATCAAGGGAAACTTAAAAACTCTCTCACCTTGCACACTTTCGCCATGGCGATTCTTAGTTGATCTCACTTTGTAATTACATTGAATCTTGACCAAGTATATTCGCCATTGCCATGTGCCTTTTGGAAACCAATAACAAGAATTTGTGGAACCCATGCCTTCTTTGCTAAGCTTCTTTGTCACTTTCTCCTTGACCTTTACACACTTTTGCCCCAGCATCTTGTTTCCAACATTGCTCAACATTGATGTTGACTATTGCAAATGTTTTACATCTTGTTCACCTTCTTTCAAAGGAAACCTATTAGAATCTTGAAACATCTCATTACAAGCATAAGCATATTTTTGAAAAGTTTGATTCAAAATATCTCTTTATTTGATCATCAACAATGTCAAATTATGACTTGCATTCATTATCCTCTTCATTTCTCCTACATGTATAAGAGACAAACATGTCTTCTTCTTATGCCCTCTAACTATGTATTCAATACCATATTTAAACAAGTGATAATTTTTCTCGTGGTGATGAAATAATTCTTTCCTATCATATACATAAGGACTTCCCAATACAATACCTGATATCTCAAGTGACATCACATCAAGTTCAAATTCATCAAGAAAGTTTGAATTGATGGTGAATCTTAGTATGCACTTCCTTGTAACGTGAAAGTTTGCATTCTTGCATATCCAACCCAAAGGATATGGCCTTGGATTTCTTATAGTTTCAAGGTCTAGCTTCTTAACCAAGTCTTCAGAAATCAAGTTAGCTTGTGACCCACTATCAAAAAGTGTATCAATCTTGGTATGTTTAGAGACAACTCTAATATGGAAAAGTTGTATTCTTGTATCTTCATCATGAGTAAAATTTGAACAATTTGAAGAACTAGTGCTTGAAATATGTTTAACTTTCAGACCCATGGATGTAATCCTTGTCTCATCTCTTGAATTTGACCCTAAGTCATGTTCAACTATAGAAACATTTTCCCCGTTCTCTTTGGCTTTCAATTTGTTTGGATTCAACTTTGGATGAAGTTGCCAACAATGGTCTTCATCATGGCCAATATTTGAAATTTTTTTGCATGTGAGTTTTTCCTTCTCTCTTTTGAGAGAACTATTTCTTTTTCCTCTTCCATAAAAATTTCCCTTTCCTTTTCCCTCAATTTCACTTTTCTCATCTATGTTTTGTTTCCCTCTTGATTCTAAGTGTGTGGCTTGAACACAAACTTCATTTATGTTTGTGGGATTAAACATGAATATAGTGTGTCTAAGGTAACTGTGCAAGCCCCCAACATAATTTAACAAAGTTTCTTGAGAATATAAGTTAATACCCAAAATTAGAGCTCTTCTCCTAAATTCATGAGTATAATCTTGCACACTTTTCCCTTTCAAATGTCTAAAATTTTGCCAATCCATAATTTCCTTTTTCATGTAAGCTAATGGATATAATTTCCTTTTAATGGAAACAATAAAACTTGACCAAGACATAGAGATCTTACGGTAGTTTTTAATCTCTTCTTGAGTCCTTGCTTCCCACCATACAAGTGCAGATCCTTCCATCCTCAAAGAAGCCACTTGAATATTTATCTCGTCTTCATGAAGGTTTTGAATCCTACAATACACCTCCAATTTACGTATCCAATTTTCCTATCTTTCTACATTTATTTCGTAAATATACATTGGAAGCTCAAATTTGACATCTAATTTGAGTAAGGATGTCTTTCCTTTTGTGGATTTTGAGTGAGTGTGAGTAGTTTTTGTGGTGGAAGTGGAAGATGATGCTGATGGCGATGATGAGGATGATGAAGATGGTGGAGATGGAGGTGGCTTTCCTCCACTAACCTTTGAACTTTTCTCTTCATCCTTCTTATAATTTTAAGTTCCTTCTCTATGTGAAGGCTTAGAACTTTCTCTTTCCATCCCAGCAGTAAATGCAACAAATATAATTTTAACCATCCTCTTTGTGTCATTGAAGTCTCTCTTGACATCATCCTCTTCTGAATGACCTTGAGTCTCTCCAACACCTGGCATGATGGCTATGGATTCAAGCTCAAATTCTAATTCTTGTACCTCTTCAATTAACTCAAATTCTTGTACGACTTGTACCTCCTCAATCTCAGATTCTTGAGACAAAAATTGAGGTGCTTCAAGTGAAGCTATGAGTGGAAATTTGGGTGAATATGGTACTATTGTAGCTCTCCTTCTTCTGGTCCTAATCTCAGTACTTGCAACCAACAATTTCCCTTCACATTTCTACAACTTTAACCTTGTCAGCATCACAAATTTGCAACCATTAAACTTGCACAAAACTCAAGCAAATATTAAGAAAATAACCTTGCCTTTCAACCAAGCTGTGATACCAACTTTATCTGAATATGAATGTTAGTTTTTCTATGCTAATTTCATATTCATATTTAAATTTTATTTGTTGACCTTATGCTTGTTGTACATAAGTTTCCTTGTTGTTGATCTGTGTCAAGCAAGTAATCTAACTGAGTTTTATGAGTGAATTGAAGAGCATAAATTATGAAATTAAAATGATGAAAAAAACAAACATAAATAAAAACAAACCATCACAATTGATCCATAAACACAGTTTTTTGATGAAGGATTTCACCCCTCTTGATCTACATCTCCTTGGTCCAGCGTCCATGGCTTGGGCCTCTTTATTAGCTAAATAGTGCAAAAATTGTTTTTTACATGCATCAAATTCTCCTAAAACATACTTGAATGAGTCTAGAATTTCAAAATCTGTTGGGTGTGGAGCCTGATTATCTTGTTTACTTTGTATCACAGCATTGGACCCCTGTACCTTAAAAGGGGCGGCAACGCCGCCCAAAATTTAATCGCTGCCGTGGGGGGTCCAGGGGGAAACCGGCGACGCTTTCGGAGCCCCCTGGCGGGGATTCGGGGCGGCGCCGAAGCTAAAAACAGATGTAAAATTGCCTTGTAAAAGTATAGTAATTTCTAGTCAATCTGGGCCGTTCATTAGGCAAATGATCTGACGGTAGAAGTTATGTTTAGATTAGGGTTTTTTTCCCTAGAAGGCAACCCCCTTGTATATATGGGGGCATTGTATTGCGGCTATGTATGATGAGTGTATTCTCGGAGCGAGAAACAGAGAGGGAGACTGCGAGAGAGAACAGAGGATATTACATCGGATCTGCTGTAGGTTTTGTCTCTTCATTTTGTTGGATAATATAAAGGAAGGACTGGCTGTTCGGGGTGGACGTAGCCCAAACTGGGTGAACCACGTATATCTGTGTCTCTCTGGTTTTATGTGTTTTGTGTGCTTGTATTTTCAGCATATTTTATGTGTTTCATTGCTCTGTAATATTTAATTTTCTAACAACTGGTATCAGAGCCGAAGGTATATTTGGTTGATAAACTCGCAGGAAAAAAGGGTTCCTGGTTCGAGTGGGAGCAATGGCGGACGATGGTAAGTTTAGGGTCGAGAAATTTAACGGCCAAAACTTTGCACTGTGGAAGATGCAGATGGAAGATTATCTGTATCAGAAAGATCTGTACCTACCATTGAGCGGAAAAACAAAGAAGCCGGCGACCATGACAGACGCAGAATGGAACATTCTCGATAGAAGGCACTCGGAACAGTACGGTTGTGTCTTACGGCGTCTGTCGCCTTCAATATTTCGAAGGAAACAACAACAGAGGATTTGATGCAGACGTTGGCGAAACTGTATGAAAAGCCCTCGGCCTCAAACAAGGTATTTCTTATGAAACGACTATTTAATATGAAGATGTCGGAAGGTGGATCTGTTGCAGACCATTTAAATGAATTTAATATAGTTACCAGTCAGCTAAGTTCTGTAGGGGTAAACTTTGATGATGAAGTTAGAGCTCTGTTATTCTTGTGCTCATTGCCAGAGAGTTGGAATGGTTTAGTAATGGACATTAGTAACTCTGTCTTTGGATCTAGTACTTTAAAGTTTGATGATGTTTTTGGTGCTATCCTTAGCGAGGAAATGCGACAAAAAAGCTCCGGTGAGACATCAGGTAATGCTTTGAGTGCAGAGTCTAGGGGAAGAAGAATGGAAAGAGGAAAGAGCTCGGGATATCACAGTAAATCAAGGAAAGGCAGATCCAAGTCTAGATCAGGGATAGTGTGCTGGAATTTCTGAAAGAAAGGACACCTAAAGAAAGACTGTAGATCTCGGAAGGGAAAAGAAGGAGACACACAACAAGAAAACAATCATGAAGAAAATGTGACAGGTGATGTGTTACAAGATGCTTTGATTCTTTCTTTCGAAAATATTACTGATTCTTGGGTTGTAGATTCAGGGGCTTCATTCCATGCCACACCTGATAAGAAATATTTTCATGACTATGTTCAAGGAGATTTTGGACAAGTTCGTTTGGGTGATGATAAACCCCGTAAAATTGTTGGAATGGGTAAAGTTCTTGTAAAACAACAGAATGGAAACCAATGGCTACTAAAGGAGGTAAGGCATGTTCCAGATCTGAAGAAAAATCTGATTTCAACAGGGCAGTTAGGCGGTGAAGGTTGTGTGACAACTTTCATGGATAAAACTTGGAAGGTCACCAAAGGAGCCCTGGTAATAGAAAAAGGCGAAAAGGTTGGTACATTGTATTTATGCAATGGTATTTCTAACTCTGTTAATGCTTTAACTTCCAAAGGAGAAGATGCAACATTATGGCATCATAGGCTCGGACACATGAGTGAGAAGGGAATGAAGATTCTTCACTCAAGAAATTTGTTGCCAGGTTTGAAGAATGTTGATTTGGATTTCTGTGAGAATTGCATTTATGGAAAACAAAAGAGAGTCAGATTTCTCAGAGTTGGGAAAGAAAAGAAGAGCGAAAATTGGAGCTTGTGGTTATGACAAGGGGACAGAAAAAATGCAAATTAACACCTATTCTTTAATGAGTACATACAAAAGGTGTTGAAAAGATTTAATATGCAGAATGCAAAACCAGTTAGTACACCTTTGCTAGCCATTTCAAACTTAGTAAGGAGATGTGCCCAAAGACCCAAGAAGACATGGATTATATGTCTAAAGTTCCATATGCATCAGCAGTTGGAAGCTTAATGTATGCAATGGTCTGCACAAGGCCTCATATTGCACATGCAGTGGGAGTTGTAAGTAGGTACATGAATAATCCAGGAAAAGAACATTGGATGGCAGTAAAATGGATTCTCAGATATTTGAGAGGTACCACAAATCAAGCATTATGTTTTGGTGGTTCAAACATTGCTCTACAGGGATATGTTGATGCAGATATGGCAGGTGACAGAGATAACAGGAGGAGCACTACAGGATATGTATTTACTGTAGGTGGAACAGCTGTCAGTTGGGTTTCAAAAATCCAAAGTGTTGTTGCACTTTCAACAACACAAGCCGAGTATGTTGCTGCTACAGAGGCTAGTAAAGAAATGATTTGGTTACAAAGGTTTATGGATGAATTGGGTAAGAAGCATGATATGGGCACACTATACAGTGATAGCCAAAGTGCTATTCATCTTGCAAAGAATTCAGCATTTCATTCCAGGACTAAACACATACATCTCAAGTACCATTTCATACGGTCAGTATTGGAAGATGGAGAGTTGAAGCTGGAAAAGATACACACTAGCCAGAATCCTGCAGATATGCTAACAAAAGTTATAACCAGGGAGAAACTGAGAACATGCTCAGTTTCAATTGGTCTTCAAGGATGACGATGAAGATGAGAAATAGCCAGGTCCAAAGAGGAGTCATTTTCCAGCAAATGAAGCAGCGATGGAGTTGCTACAATCAGTCTCCAAGTGGGAGATTGTTGGGTGTGGAGCCTGATTATCTTGTTTACTTTGTATCACAGCATTGGACCCCTGTACCTTAAAAGGGGCGGCAACGCCGCCCGAAATTTAATCGTTGCCGTGGGGGGTCCAGGGGGGGCAAATGATCTGAGGGTAGAAGTTATGTTTAGATTAGGGTTTTTTGCCCTAGAAGGCAACCCCCTTGTATATATGGAGGCATTGTATTGCGGCTATGTATGATGAGTGTATTCTCGGAGCGAGAAATAGAGAGGGAGATTGTGAGAGAGAACATAGGATATTACAGCGGATCTGCTGTAGGTTTTATCTCTTCATTTTGTTGGATAATATAAAGGAAGGACTGGTTGTTCGGGGTGGACGTAGCCCAAACTGGGTGAACCACGTATATCTGTGTCTCTCTATTTTTATGTGTTTTATGTGCTTGTATTTTCACATATTTTATGTGTTTCATTGCTCTGTAATATTTAATTTTCTAACAAAATCTATCAGAAATTACTATTCATTCACTCAATTTGGCCTTTAGCTAATCTAGGCATGACCTTCCTTCCTAGTGGCCCTAGGGTTCGATTTTCTTCAAAGTGACAAAAACACCTGTAAAATTTCTCCTCTGCCTCTACAACCTATTCCAATGTGTTCATAGCATGCTGATATACTAAGAATGACCCTTCTTGAGCCAAAATTGGTCGAAATTTTCTCAATTTATGGCCTATTTAAATTTTCCCTAGAATCCTCCTCCAAATCTAGAAAAGACTCCAGATAACCCTGACAAACTGGTGGTTCAGCCAAAATTGGAGGCACCTCCTAAAACTCCACCATTTTAATATGGGAGTTAATTAGTTTAATGGCGGATTAATAGTGGAAAAACACAGTTTAAAGCGCACTATGTGCGTTTATTATGGGCGCTGGTCAGTGGTCATGTGGAAGGTCACGTGGGGAGGAGGGTTGGCCCCCTCCCTTCTGCCATCGGATGTCCGCTTGTAATTAAAATAGATTTGGGCACGGAGGCATAAAAAGCCCTACCCCGTGGTCCATTGGTATGATGTGGTAAGGTTTGGGGGGAGGTCATGGATTCGACCTTGACCTCCGCCCCTATACATATATTTTTCCATTTTAAAAATAAGCACTCCACCATAGTTGGATATAATCCATAGTTTCTTAAACTTTGGTTATATAAATAATTTGGACTTTTCGGATCTAAATGTGCATCATACCATAATATATAAGACCTGAATTACATGGCACCATTGTGATACAAATTCCCACCAATGTTCGGATCTTAGGTTTAATAGCATATATATATGCCACCACATAAATATTATTCCAACCTCAGACCTTAGCATAAAATTTAATCCGACCACCATAATAATTAATCCCTCCACCATAATAAATTGAAATTTTAACTTCGGAGTTAGAGAGGGTCCACCAAAGGGGACATGTGGTAGCCCCTGGTTGCACCATGTGTTAGCCTTTGGTTGGCTACCCATCCATATAAAAAAAAAAATTGAATTCAACCTTAGGAGAGAAATCCTAAAAAAAAATTCACCTTCAAAGTTCACTAGCAAATCCGGTTGTGATACTTGTCACAATGTCATTGGGAAAGAACTGGAGAATATTCCTTGCATGCTAACTTGGCTGCCATGTCATCAACCTATCACTATTTTGCAATTTTCTTAAAAAAATTTACTTGTTCTGAACGACGGTCAGCATGCTATAACTTCTTCATCCAGAGTCGGTTTTCGATGAAATGAATTGCACCAGATTCCTGTCGACAGGCCTGTCGCTATCGTTTAGTTTCCAATCAATTATGAGAACTTTAATTTTTGAGCTTATATACTCAACCTCTAATCAAGTGAATGAAACAATTCTTCAAATCTTGTCATATTTACAGAAACAAGGGCCACTTAGAATCAACTATGGACATGAGGAAAAAAATAATGGGGCATATGGTATTAGGTATCCTAGTAGACACAAGTTAGATAGAGCTTATACAATGAGAGATGGTAGGTTGTTGGACACTCCAGATAGGAGGGGTGATGAGTATAGGTATCGTCCTAGTTCTAGTAGACATCATGATATTCATCGGTATCATCCTTACAGGAGGAGTGACAGGGAATACATGCTGAATGAATTTAAGAAAGAAAAGACACCTACTTTCTATAGGGACTTGAATAAACCAGAAGAGGCAGAATCTTGTATACTGGGGATGAAGAAGTTCTTTGAGTTGCATGAGTACTCAGATAACATGAAGGCTAGGATTGCTATCTTTAGCCTTAGAGGTAAAGTAGACATCTGGTGGGAAGATGTGAAGTGTGATAGACACATTAGGATAAATGATTTGAGTCGGAACGAGTTCAAAATACTTTTTAGGAAGAAATACTTGTGAGAGAGGTACTACACAACAAGGCCAAAGAATTTTATGAGCTAAAAATGGGATCAATGACAAATGAGGAGTACACGAAAATTTTCTTGGAGCTACTAAGGTATGTACCATATCTTGAGGATGAGAAGGCTAAAGTTCAGTGATTTTTCAGTGGTTTTCCATTAGCATTTAGAGATCATATTGAGTATGATGAGCCTCAGAGACTTGAGGAAGCCACTGGGAAGCGAAAGAATTGATATGAATAGTCAAAGCACAAGAATGAGTCTCATAAATGATGGAAAGGGAAGGACAAAGGTAAAGGTAAATGGCAACCGAAAAGTGCAAGGCCTTATAATGCAGAAGAGAAATAAAATGTGGTACTGCAAAATAATTTTAATGCAGATGGATAGAGACATAGGCCATAACATCAACATAGATCACAACAACAACATTGATGTAATGGTACGGGAAGGTTGGAGTGCTCGACATGCGGTGAGGAGAATATTAAGAGAGACTGTCCACAGAATCAACGTGGTAGGCATAATATATACAATTCACAAGAGGCATAGAATGTTGGGGATGTTGGGAATAACATTCCTCGTATTTATGCAACCGTGGAAAATAGGAAGGAAGATCACCAAGATTCTATCATTGAGATGGATGGTAAGCTTTGTGATCAAGTTATTTCTATTTTGAATGACCCTGGATCTAATTATAGTTATGTTAGTCCTGACTTGGTGGATGAGGGTGGTTTGAGTAAGGAAATGCATGAAAAATATTGGTTAGTACAATTGGCCACAATTGTACTGAAAGCCACACCAGTTAGGATGGTGACAACCATGCAGGCCAAGCGTAGTCACAAGAAATGGTGTGTGCTATTTTCAGTTCATATATTTATTTACAAAGGTAAGGAGTTTGAGGATACATATGTGTTTAACATGTACCCAGTATTGCAGCAGTTTCAGGATGTCTTTCCAGTAGATATTTCAGAGTTTCCACCGCACATGGAAGTAGAATTCTCTATGGAGTTGGTGACAAGGAAAACTCCAACACAAAAAACACCTTACAAGATGAGCACACCTGAGTTTGTAGAGTTAAATTTGCAACTGAAAGAGATGCTTTAAAATGGATACATTAGGCCAAGTGTATAGCGATGGGGCACACCAATTTTGTTTGTGAAGAAGAAGGATGGCACTCTTAGACTATGCATTAACTACATGCAGCTAAACATAGTGACCATTAAGAACATGTACCCATTAATTAGGATCGATGATTTGTTCAATCAACTAAAGGGAGAAAAAATGTTCTCTAAGATCAACTGGAGATAGAGATATCATCAGATACACATCAAAGAGTAGGACATATACAAGACCACATTCAAGACTAGGTACGAGAATTATGATTTTGTTGTAGTTCCATTTGGTTTGACTAATGCCCCAACTACATTTATGTGTCTGATGAACAATGTGTTGCATCCTTGTTTAGACAAGTTTGTGATTGTGTTGATTGATGACATATTGGTGTATTCTAAAAATTAGGAAGATGATGTTGAGCATTTGGCAGCAGTGTTGAGGTTGTTGAGAGAGCATCAATTGCATGCTAAGCTCAACAAATGTAGTTTCTTCAAAACTAAGGTACATTACTTGGGACATGTTGTCTCCAAGGAGGGAATTGCAGTAGATCTAGAAAATATAAGGGCCATCATGGAGTGGGTAGCTCCTAAGAATGTAGATGAGGTGAGATTATTTATGGGATTGGTAGGTTACTACAGGAGGTTCATCAAGAACTTCTCATAGATTTCTTATCCCATTACATCATTGCAGAGGAAAGGTAAGAAATTTGATTGGACAGAGGAGTGTGATGCTAGTTTTGAGCAACTTAGGTAGTTGTTGACACATGCTCCAGTGTTAAATATTGCATATTCGGACAAGAGGTTTGTAGTGTGTACAAATTATTGCAAGAGAGGACTTGGCGGGGTCCTTATGAAGGATGGACAGGTGGTATGCTATGAGTCGTGAAAAGTGAATGAACATGAGAAGAACTACCCAACACATGATCTTGAGCTAGAAAAAATCATACATGCATTGAATATGTGAAGACACTATCTTCTTGGTAGGAGGTTTGTATTGATGAGTGACCACATTGGGTTGATGTACTTATTTGACCATCCAAAATTTAATGCCAAGCAGGCTAGATGGTTGGGCATGATCAATGAGTTTGACTTTGAGATTAGGTACATCAAGGTCAACTGGAAGCCTCTAGAGTCGCGCTAGTTAGATATTTATCCCTCCACTCATGGAGCTTATCCCTTTGTCCAAGGAACTCAAATCCATTCATGGGAGGAATCCATCCCTCTCTTTATGGAACTGAAATTACTTCAATATCCCTATAAATTGAGCTCAAGTTTTAGGTTCAAGGGTAGGTTATGAATAATAGAAACTGATCTATATAGTTTCTAAGCTGAAGAGAGTTCATAGAGTGCATACTTTATATACTAGTGATTTGTTGCTGACGCACTGAAGATCACACCTTTGTGACCATAACTTCATGCTAGCCATTCTAGAGAGGAACGCTTATCAGACTGAAGGAGAATGATTTCTTGGACCCCGGGAGGAATCTGTACAACATCAAGGCATCCAGTTGTAATATTTCTCTTTCTAATTTATGATAATACATATGGATCTCTCTTTCTCATTGTCTTATTTCTGTATTCATGGGAATAATGTCAATACTTAGATTCCTTAATCACTAAGTTGGATTAGTACTTTTTGATTATTATATATTTCATATTATTTGATTATTTGTCTTGTCTTTGATTGCAGGTTCTACTCATCATTGGAGAACTACTTTGGAGTGACAGGACAAAGGGTTACATTAGACGTTTGGATTTCAAGGTAGGAGTATGTCCTCTCTACTTTAATCTTATAACGATATTAAAATAAAAATGATATAGAGAAAGAGGTATTCAAATGGACATTTGTTTCTAATTACTCATTGGAGTACTAGGGACATCGCTCTTGTCCGCAAGAAGGATTAATCCTGGTAAAAAATTGGCGACCATACTGGGGAATAGAACTTAGTTTTATTTGTTTGTCTTCATTTTGAATCTTTAGTTTTATGATTTGACTTCTTTGAGTGTGGTTAGGTAGATAATTTTTTATAATCTCTGAGAAAGAAAGCTTATATTTTATTTTTTTCAAATTTTCCTTTGCATGTGTGGTTCTCTTTGGAAGACAGAGCAGCAACTTGTGCGACTTGTTAGTTCAATCTAGTGCGCATGCTCACTGTTGTCAACTGATAAGCTGTGCACCCCTTGGAAAATTTTGAAAAGAAAAAATTTCTCTCTTTCAGAGGAAAATAACCAAATTCTTCAAGTTTTCCCTGATCCATTCCAGTTGTCAGAACCTGTGTGAGAACTCCCTTTCAGTAATTTTGAGTCTTGTGTGATTTATCATCCTGTTTGAATTTTACAAGTTAGGGTTTTCCATGGTTTACTATTCCTCTGTATGGAAGATACCTTCGTTTTCCTCAACTCACTGGTTTTATGATTTTATCTTCTTGAGCTATCAAAATTGTGGCCAACCTTAGTTTTATGATTATTTTCTCCATATTCATTTACAAACCTGGAAAATATTCTAGATCAGTGAAGCTTGATTCAACACCAAACACTCTTGGATGATTTCATTTATGCTAAGATAAGTAGAAAAATTCTTATTATGATCACAACTAAGAGAAGTAATATACAAAAAATTCGTAGGTATTTTAATTAGGATTCAGAATTAGAATTTTTTATTTTATTTTCAAATTTGTATTTTTAGGGTTTTTTAGGAATTGTTTTCTTTTAGGAATTGATTGATTGTTGAAATTGTAGTTTTGACTTCGATGTCAATGGAATTTCAATCAAAAAATAAATTGATCATAATTGAAAATTTAGTTATTAATGAAATTGTCTTCTTTTAAAAAAGGATTTTGTTTATGAATGAAGAATTTTGTGTTTTAAAATAAATAAATCTCTCAACTTTCTCCTAAATAGAATTCATTGAAAATAAGGAGTTGCATTTCTCATATTGATGCATTTAGAGTATTTTGCATCGGGTCACAAAATCATCAAAGTTTCAATTGCATACCCTTTGTGTTAAATAACAACCAAATCAATACATCGCATAATAAAATCAATCTAGACATTTTTATATTTCTAGGGCTCATTCCACCAATATAGCTTAGGCTAGTGTTTTGGAATAGGTTTTAATAAACGTTCCAAAACAATTAAAATAAACAAGCATAACATTGCGGTAAGGAAATCCAATTGTTGTGTTTGAACTATGGGAAGCTCTTCTTAAAAGAGTCAAGAACGAGATCATCTCAGAACCAGTGAGGTAATCATACCTATCTCATTGGCGAAGATATAATATGTGCACATAATACAAATGGTAAACCTTGGATTAACCATTGTCGAGGAGCCTGGGGTCACTTGTTGGTAAAACTGAGATTTACCATGTCAAGGAGCCTTTAAGGGGATTGAGCTTGATACTCTACCCTTGCGTGTATATCAGATCGTAGACTATTCCCCATGGTGAATTTGTCTTCGTTGGTGACCTTAGTGACCATAATCTTTAGGATTTTTCCCAAGGTGATGGTGGAGGGAAGGTCCCACTGTTCCTGGAGTAGATGTCAGCTAGACTCACTTATACTTTCTGGAGGGTACTCTTCACTTCGAGATGGCATAAGTGGAGGGAATTGCACTGGACTATTTCATTAAGTAGGTTGTTGGGGTAACTGTTCCAACTGCCAGGTTTTCTCCATTAACTTCTATGACGTTGGATTTCATCACCAACTAGTGTTTTTAATGTGGAGACATACTTTTTGTGCGTGGTGTAATATTACCAAATGGGAAAATTAGAAATATAGTGCATAAACATGGAAATCGCAATGAATATCAATGCATAAATGTGGGAGACCAATATGGAGCCTCTTTATTCATTATAACAACATAAAATATGTATAATATAATGGGCCACAAAGCATATAAAAGGATACAACAAGCCTCCAATAAAGAAATACCTCAAAATGAGGTGCTGCTACTATATCAAAAATGTCGGAGACACTGCTACAGCAAATGAATACACAAAATATAAAATGGCTAATATACGCCTCAAAGATAATGTATAATGAAGATCAAGGCTCTATAACAACTTTCCAAGACAACCCAAGAGGGTTTCCGGGAAATACACCCAATAATACAATATGAGTTGCAGGCCTAGGGTTGAAAGTATGTTGCAACAAGTAATTGAAGAGTAATGGCTGAAGCTAATATGATAATAAGTATTCTCTCCTCCAATGGATCCTCTGGATGAAAGGCTAGCCCCTTCACTGAAGAAATCACTCCCCAAATCACCTACTGCAAATACCCCTGCAACTCCTCACTAGAATAACGCAGATCCAGACTAATACTACGATGTAGGGGATAAAAACATTGTGTCCTGGTGCAAATGTATCAATTATGCTCCAGGGTCTTCCTTACTAGCCTCCCAATGGAAGGAAACCTTCCTCCAATGAATCTAGCTCAAAAATCACCCAAATCAACTCTCTACAACTTCTGCTCTGCAACGCAACACAACCTCAACAGGAACTATGATGTACCATAAGACTGAAGATTTGGCCTGATTCCTGAATGTGGAACATAGTGAAAATACTCTTCTTGAGTGGGCACTAGAGGTCCCTCAAGGAAAGAGGTGGGATTCACGCTCAAGAACACCCTGTGCTAAACAACACTACAATATTAGCTAAGAAACTGAAGAGAGAAACAAGTATAAACTGACCATAAATTCAAAATATAAAAACATAACATAATCCTCTACGAATACCATCCTCTTCCTTATATAAGTGGTGAGCTTCCTCACCCTTGGACCCACTCATTAAAGGCACTACTTCCATGCATGGAGTCTCCCTCCAAAACTGTGTTGTCCCATAATGAATGTCGCTCCTCCACGACAACTGTGCTATTGATTTGGTCAAAGTTGACCCAGTCTATGTGCTCCAGCCCCTTTTCACACACAAGGGTGCTTAATTAAGCTACTAAGATGTCTTCCTTTCCCATTATAAGTGATTTTATTCCTATTAAGGAAATTTATGGGTCTCCATACCCTCTTATTCATCAAACAAGGAAGTAAAAACAAAAATTAATATTCCAACTAGCTCATGGATAATTGGGAATATTACACGTGGTTTGTATCCTAGATTTTGTAGGCGTGTGTTCAAGTTGCTTGTTTTATTAGTGGCCTTAGGTATATTTTTTTGAAACATATTTTTAAATTTCATGTGTTAAATATTAACTGTGGTTGAATTACCAAGACACTCTCGTAGAATGCAGGGGAAACCCCCTGAGCATACACCGAGTTAATTGGAAAATCTTAAATCTAAAAGAGGTCAAAAATTAGGAACCGGGTCTACTAAACAAGGGGAAACATATGTAATAATACATCCTTATTACGAATTAAATCAATCTCAGATAGTAGGAAGAAATAAAAAAAAAAACCATAAATTTCAGAAGTAATCACAGTTGAGTCTGTGACCAGTGAGATATCAAATACGGCACTCATTGAACCCGAAATATCTCAATCTGAATTAGAATCTACTTCGTTTGAGTCAAATTTGGAGTTCATAGCTGGGACTGCTGGTCATCCTTGTTCACCTCGAGTGAAGGTTCGCATTACTGGGAATATTCCTCCTGGCTTGATTAGTATCGAAGACATTATTTACACGGAAGAAGAGATCGCAATTCCTTCACGTCAAGAATATTTAGATTTAAGGTATAGTGAACCAATTTAACCTTACAATCCTTTTAAGCCAGATCCTTGGTATAAAAAATTTACTGAATTTATACATTATCATTGGTCTCAATTATTCACCACAATGCATTCCCTTTTACTCTATACCCAGAGGTAGTTACATGTCTTCATCAAGCATGTCAGGTGAGTCATCAATGTTTTCTTCATCGCCAATTTTTTTATTTTTTATGGTGGTCCATCAGTTCCTGTTGGATACCAGTCACTCTCTCGTACTTTATCAGGAGCATCTCCCTCTTTTAAAAATATTACAAAATCAACTGGTCTTAATGAGTCTAATACTAAAAATTTTACAATGGAACAAGTCTATATGATGACTGGAAAAATTCCTTCAACTGGTTCTCAAGGTGGAAATTTACCGCCTTGGGGGCAGTATACTTCTCAAGGAAATTCTCTTCAAGGGAAGTACCCTATGCATGGGCCACAACCTATTCAAGGGAAATACCCTATGCTAGGGACACAACCTATTAAAGGAAAACAACCTCCTCAAGGGAAACAATTTTATTAAGAGAAACCATCCTTTCAAGGAGTTCAAAATTTTACTAGAACTTATTCGACAAATTATCAAAATTACGTTCCAATACCTCAAACTAGTTATGGTCAACCTTATGCACTGAAATATTTAATGAGAGCTCCTTACCGAGGCATTAATACTGTGTCGAACCCATCCTTTAATCAACAACATTTGCAACCTACTGTACAAGTACCTTATAATCAACTTGGTCAATTTGGTTATACCCAAGTCTAACAACCTGCTCAGCCTGCACTTCAAATTACCCCTCAAGTATCTGTACCTAGTAGTCAAAAAGCTGGTTCGACTACTCCGAGTACTCATGTTCAATATGTTGTGCAAACTTCTGTTCAACAACCAAGTACACCTAAGGCTTGGATTTTCTCAAGTCCCTATTGCTACAACCCTTTAAACAACTGCATCAAATTTAACACAAGAAATCCCTCAAGTCACTGCTCATCAAATTGGACCTGTTGTCCAATATATTGTTCAAACCTATGTAGGAAAGCCTAGTGCAGCTACAATTCAAACAAGACAACCTTTTGTAGGTCAGTTTGTGAATCAACCTTTTAAAGGGCAGTTTCAATTTGGACCAACAGGACAAAATCGGCTCTACCAAGGTCAACCATATCCTGGTTATATATATCAAATACCAGCTCAACCTCAGTTTGATATGGCTAACCCTAGATACCTTGGAGGTATTCCAATTCCATCTGCTCAAGCTATTCCAAGTTATCTCGGATATCATCCTCCGAGTACTGATATTGCTCCTCAAGGTAATCATTTTTCTTAACAAGACCCTAACCATCAGTTACCATTCATTGAAACTTTAGATTTACCAAATTTGTCGCGCCTCGCGAATGATCTAATTTATTATCTTCCATTATGGCTGGAAATTCCAACTAAAGTTCCCAATGATATACCTAAGTTTGAAGGAAAATCAGGAGAAGACCCCTCAAATCACATGATGAATTATCATCTTTGGTGCACATCCAACTCCTTAATCGATGATTCCATTTGATTGAGACTTTTTCAGAGAACATTGATAGGCTTAGCTGTGAAGTGGTATATCGAATTAACATGTGGCTCTTTCAATAATTTCAACGCATTAGCAACAACTTTCCTAACTCACTTCCAGTTTCCAGTCCATTATGACAATGGGACATAACTTTTAACTTCATTAAAACAAAGTACGTCTACATACATTTCAAATCACATACATGAATGGAGACGTAGACAACGTTTAGTGAAGGTTTTCATTCTAGATCAAATTGTGAGAGAATGGTTCATTAAATAACTACTTCCAAAGATCAATGAAGACATAGCTAAGGGAGGTTTTGTTACAGAAGAATAGGTCATAGCTCAAGCGCAACACTTAGACCTTTTATACACACAGTCTAGTACTCTATATGAAAAAATTCCTGATTTACCACACCCACGTCAAATTACTACAACTCCTTCTGGCTCTCATTCTATAGATGGTGTAATTGGTAATCTTAATACTACCAAGAGTAAGAAGAAGTAGTCAAAACCTACTTATCGCATAATAAATCTACTAGATTCACCCAAAGGAGATTCTTCCCTTGAAACTTCTGACGATATTCACATTGTAGATTCATCCACAACTAAAGCTAAAACCAATAATAAGAAGAAAGGGAAGAACAAAAAAAAAAAAAACACATCTCCTAAAGAGAAAAAAGAAAAAAACCAAACCATCTGATGAAAAGAGGAAACCTTGTTATTCTTTTCTTATCTATGACGATGATCGCTATACCAAAGAGTGTCCACATCAGGCTGAGGTATCCAAATTTGTTAAAGGTTCACCCACACCTGCTATCTTGAAGGACCCTTTTCCATCTCAAGATAGTAAAATGATCGGATCTTCTTCCAATTTATTGACAAACATTTTAATGATGTCTCAGTTCATGGTTGCGGAACGATCTCAAGACTATGGATCTAAGAGTCCTATAATTGGTAAAGAGAATGAATCTTCCAGTAAAACACTAGCAACAACTCCTTCAGTTTCCAATCCACTTCAAATCGAGAAACCTAACCATGAATTAGTGATTAAACCACCTGCGAAAGGTGTACTTCGAAAATCGACTTTCAATCCACATACGAGGGCTGCTCAGAATTACAACATTGTTGAAGATTTGGCCATATCCCCTTCAACAATGTCAGCCTTAGAAGTGTTGCAATCATGTCCAGCACAAAGGAAATTACTATTATCAGCCATCAGAGCTATTGCTCCTCAAGACTCGAACCTAATGGTCTTTGATCTCGAAAATTTTGTACCTAGACTCCCACATCAAATGGCTTTTAAGATTCCAGTATTAGTCAAATCAAGAAAAGTTTTTCATACTATAATCTTAGAGGGGGCATCTACATGTATAATGTCATTAAAATATTGGAAAATCCTTGGTTCTCCAGCACTCAACCAATCACCGACTATCCTTAAAGCCTTTTAAGGAAGAGGTTTCCATCTATATGGAATACTCCAGGATCTGCCTATAGAAGTAGAAGGAAAAACCGTAAACCTAGAGGTGGAAGTTGTTGTTTCCCCTCTTGCTTACAACCTTCTTCTGGGTCTTAGTTGGTCTTACACAATGACTGTTGTTGTTTCATCAGTATTTCGGGTAATCATGTTTCCTCACAAAGGAAAGATTGTTAAAATCGATCATTTTTCATACTTCTCTTCAGAACCCACTTCTACAGATAACATCCAACATGTCGAAAATTCGGTTATCCTATACGAAGATATTGGTGTAGGATTAATGAAGGATTATTCTCTCATGGGAACTTTCTCTATGCCCTCACCCAACGTACTGCGAAAAATTTCCAATATCATTATACTCACATAAAGCACAATGCCATTTGATGACACATGGATTGTGCCTTCAGAATCAGAATTGGACTCTTATAACGATGAGATGCCTTTAACTCCTCTTGAATCGACATATGTAGCATTACAATCATATTCTAACACTCGATAAAATTCTACTAATCAGATGAATGTGATCAAAGAAGAATCATCTTCTATATCAAGCTCAACTTTGACATCATTCTCTGATCCCTTTCAACATGTATTCGCAACTGATGAAAGAATTCGAGAAATTTTTTCATCAGATGAGTTACCATGGGATGATCTACAACATTGATCTTATTTTTTTCCTGATCTTGATAAACTTGAAAATTATTTTTCATCTATTTTTACAATTGATTATGTCAAGGAACCTCAAAATCCCATATCGATTACACAGTCGGATTATGAGACAAATTTGGGAAATATTTCTACAACAATTCCTATTGACATATCAATTAATCCCGGAATTATTGAAAACATTCATACAGGTGCTTCTTGTTCATTGGAAGAGATTAACACTTAAAAAGTCCTATTTCAAGATTTACGAGACTTTTTTGCCTGGTATTACGAAGAGATGCCAGGTATCGATCCTAAGATTGTTATTCATAAAATCAATACATACCCAGATGCTAAGCCTATTAGACAGATATTACGTCCAATACATCTGCAGAAAGCTGCAACGATCAAAGCTGAAGTTGAGAAACTATTACGAGCAATATTTATTTATCCTATTCCTTTGAAATATTGGGTATCTAACATAGTTCCCGTAATGAAAAAACAAGGGACTATCATAGTATGTGTCGATTATCAGGATATTAACAAGGCTTGTCCAAAATACAACTATCCTACACCCTATATCGGTCAAATTGTTTATGATTGTGCCGAAAACGAACTATTCTCGTTTATGGATGGTTTTTCTTTCTATAATCAAATCAGCATAATCCCTTCTGATCAACCTAAAATAATGTTTATATGTCCTTAGCGCACGTTTTCATATTGTAATTTAGTTTTCATATTTTAATTTACCATTTGGACTGAAAAATGTTGGTGCAACTTTTCAAAGAGCTATGTCTTATGCGTTTCACGATATCAAACATATTGTATAGCCTTAACTAGACGACTTACCTGCTCATTATTTAGGCAGAGAAGATCATCCTACACACTTACGTGCTATCTTCATGAGATGTAGGCATTACAAAATTCATTTGAATATTGTAAGTTACCTTTTGGACTGAAAAATGTTGGTGCAACTTTTCAAAGAGCTATGTCTTATGCGTTTCACGATATCAAACATATTGTATAGCCTTGACTGGATGACTTACCTGCTCATTATTTGCGCAGAGAAGACCATCCTACGCACTTAAATGCTATCTTCATGAGATGTAGGCATTACAAAATTCGTTTGAATCCACACAAATGTGTTTTTTTGTGTACAATCAGGACGATTACTTGGGTTCATCATTTTGAAATAGGGCATTCGTGTCGATCCATCGAAGGTTGAGGTTATCATCAACTTACCTCCTCCTTCCACTCTTCGCCAACTCCAGAGTTTGTAGGGGAAATAAAAATTTTAACGTAGGTTTATCCCGAACTATGCAGAGTTAACGAAAGGTTTTACTCAGTTGTTGAAACAAGATGTTCCATCTATTTAGGATGAAAATGCCGATAAATATTTTGATGCACTTAAAAACGTGTTGACCCATGCACCATTATTGCATCTGCCTAATTACCACCGAGATTACTTTTTATACTTAGTTGTGTCTGATTCCAAGATTTGAATGGTTTTGGTTCAGGAGGATGAATCTAACAACGAACATGTGATCTATTACCTAAGTCGGAATCTCAACCTGACAGAAACCAAGTATTCACATGTGGATAAATTTTCCTTGCCAACAGTTCAAGTTGTCCAACGTTTTCGTCATTACATATTGTTACACAAAACCACAGTGATATCTAATTACAACCCGATGATGTACATATTGACAAAAAAATTCCTTGGGGGAAAATACTCCAAATGGATCGTTATCCTGCAAGAGTTTGATTTGGAGTTCGAGAAGTCCAAGTCTAAGAAATCTCTAGTATTTACCGAACTTATGTGTGACTTTCCCAATACTGAGTTGAAATAGTGGCAGAGTATCCTATCCCGGATGAATCTCTGTTTCTAATCAATACTTTAGATCCCTGGTATGAAGATATCATTATATATCTTCAGACCCAAACCTTTCTCTCAGAGCTTTCACGACCAGGTCGATGGAGAATCTGATACCAATCCTAGAAATACAATATTGTTGGCAACACTATTTATCTTCGTGGTGCCAATTCTATGATTCGACGATGTATAAATCATGAAGAGGCTGACAAGGTTTTGAATGATTTCCACTTTTGAGCGTGTGGTGGTCATATGTATGGGTTTGCCACAACCCAAAAGATATTGCACATTGGTTATTTTTTGTCGTCTTTATTCAAATATTGTATTATCATGGTTCGAAAAAGCCACAATTACTAGATTTTTGATCGAAATATGCGTGCACCCCTAGCTCCTCTTCACCCAATCATTGTTGTTGTTCCTTTTGCCAAACGGGGCGTCGATTTCATTACATGTAACCCTCACTCAGCCACGAGGCATGGGTTTATTATTCTTGTTGTAGATTACTTTACCAAATAGGTCGAGGCAATGCCTACATTCACCGCTAATGGAAAAACTACAACTACTTTCTCGGTTCAGTGTCCCTTAGCTATCATTACGGACCATGGGAGCCATTTTCGAAATATTATGATGACCGAACTTTCTAATCAACTTGGCCTATGCCATGATAATTCTACACCATATTACCCACACGCTAATGGTTAAGTTGAGGTCATCAACAAGGTTTTAACCACCATGATTTAAGGGATTTTCGAGACTCATAAATCTAATTGGCATACCATGATTTTTTCGGCATTATAGGCATACTTTACCTCTGCAAAAACTGCTACAAGGTTCACTCCTTTTCAACTTGTTTATGGTTTATAAGCTATGTTACCCATTGAATGTGAAATACCATCACTCAAATTAGCCATTGAGTTGTTACCATCTACCTCTGAAGAGGAGAAACACTTTCTATACCTAACACAATTAGATGAGACTTGTCGCACCACTACATTAGGTGTTGAAGCTAAAAAAAACGTGTTAAATCTCAGTATGATCAAAGTGTTAACCTTCGCATTCATTCAGAATATGACCTAGTTTTAGTATATGATCAAGCTAATGATAAGCTAGGCGCTGGTAAATTCTAATCGATGTGGCATGGTCCCTATATTGTCAAGCGTGTGCTTGTGAAAGGATCCTATGAATTAATTGATTATGACGGGATCTCTTTAGATAAACCCAGATATGGTCTTTATCTCAAGAGATATTATGCATGACTTTTCGTCTGAATATATCCCTTGTACATTAGTTACATTTTACAACAGTGTGCCTTATATTAGACAAGTGTGCCTAGATTAGTTATTTTTCCTGTGACTACTCTCGCTGCTTATCTTGATTACTCTTGATATTACAAATATCGACACCCCTTCAAAAGTACATTGGGTTTGCTAATGGTGCTTGTCGTAGTACACATAACATCTCTTCTGCAGCTTGGGTTATCTATTCACCCACCAATGAGTTAGTATCTATTCATGGGATATGCCTTGGTCAAACAACGAACAATATTATAGAATATAGCACAGTCATTAAGTTATTATCTGATGCCATTACATTTGGTATTTTACGTTTTATCATTATTTTAGATTCACAACTCATTGTATTACATTTATACAGAGTTTATGCTATTAGAAATCCAACATTTTTAAGATTATTTTTGAAGGTTCATCTCTTGGAAAGAAAATTTGATTATATCAAATATCAACACATTTCAAGAAATTTGAACACATTGGTTGATGCATTAGCTAATTGAGTTTTAAATATACATTTGCAACATTAACAAAGTAAATTAAAAACAACATTCAATCCTTGTTGAAAAAGATGCTCAAAGAACAAAGGTAGTAATATCATTAGGGTAGATAAATGTGTGTCAGAAAATATTAAATCGTCTGTGATCATAGGTTCAAACACCCTATGATATAAATTATACTGATACAAAAAACAAAAATTCGATCTACATTGACCATCAGCTATCCATGATGATGATCATGATAACGAAGTATGGCACGCGCCACCTTGTGTAGAAATCTCTTGAGTGGACTTGGGACACCAGTCACATCTCTCTTGAGCTTGAGAGGTATATCATCAGTTCCTGTCTCAGGAATATCAATAGTAAACCTCTCAAGGTTGTGCTCCATCTCTGTCAAGATCTCTGCTGCATCATCCTGTGGGGCTGCTATGGGTTGTGCCTCTCGTCTGGAGAAGCGATGAAGCGTTGTTGGTCATGTCAGACCGACATCTGCATTTAAATTTATTATCAGTATTGGATGATAAAAAATCCAATAAAAGTTAGATTAAAAACTTCAAAATGATTTACTAACCTGTCTCATCCCACTGTGCCCTTGATGGCAGAGATGTTTCAGGATCACCTCTATAGTCTATTCCTGCATAAGGAAAATCTTCAATCGTGAAGATCTAGTTCCTGAGCCACGAGAAATAATGCGGAGTGAACCAAAGCACTTGACCACCTTCGCCACCATGGTGAGCCATCAGTGCTACCCATCACACCATACGAGTTTCCTAAGGACTTCCAGGATCCACTGGAGTCTGTTGAGGCGCAAGGAGAGGGATCCTCTCTAGAGAAAATGAGATAATAATGGCACCATACCCGAAGTTTTTCAACTTCCCATTCTTGGCTCTCATGAGTTGGCCCTTCATATTGGCCAACACTCCTCCACTCCAATTGAATAATGTCCCTTCGAAAGACTCAACTGATGTTTTCATATGTGCTTTGGTAGCCACATGAGTAGTTGCACTCCTGCATAACATGGTAACTGTGAATGCTATGATTTTTATTTCCAATCGCACAATGGTTTTAATGTCTATACGACCGTCCTTTAGCTCTGAATTATTTCTACAATATTGAGCCTTGTAGCTAGCAGTGGGAAGACCTCTTGGTCTAGTCCCAAATAAGGAAATGTTTCTCCCTCTACGAGGCAATCCGGTGAGGAAATATATGTATTCTGGCTCGATCAAAAGCTGGTGTTGACCAATTATGAAACTTTGATCTTGCACGTCCCATGCATTCACAAGCCAAGTCAACAGCTCAACTTGTTCCTTCATGCCCTGAATTTCCTAGAACTAGTATAAGAAACAATTTTTTAATGCACGCATGGTTGCTGGATCATCCATGGCTTCTGTAGAAATTTAATACAAAATATGTATTTCCTCTATTCTCCTAATCTAACAATAATATCCTACTATTAAATACAGAATCTCTTATACAAAATCTTTACGGAATTTGAAACACAATCACCAATCACAATATCATGAAGAAATTTCAATCACACATAAAATAGACAATTTACCCAGGGAAAGCATATAGCTAAAAACCCCACTATCTTCTATTATGTATTATATCATGGATCATGAAACAATTACATAAAAATATCCAATCCAAGAGCTCTTAGTACAATAGCTGACTGTTTCACACTGTCATACATAAATTGGCAAGCTCCTTAGCCAATTTACTGTCTCATGGCCGCCTGCTCCACTACGCAATCCCAGCTGATAGCAACCCCTGAATGAATAGAATATTTCTTGCCTTGACTGTGAAATCCTCTTGGGCACATCCAATGTGTGTGTGGTTGCAAGTGCACAACCAATAATGCCACAACTAATAGTCAATTTTCCCTTTCACCTACATCTCAATTGGGTCTCCACTAGATCTGACATGCATGTAGTTAATAGTAGTAAATATTCAGTTGCATGTGAGGCCACTGATTGTGAAAATTAATAATTAATTTAATTGATCTCTCACTAGTGTATATTAAGCTACAACTAGCACAACCGATTTTAACTCACTTAACTGAGTTAAACTACTTTACTACTTTCATAACTACACTTCCAACTCTATTACAACTTCGAATCACTTAGTTACAACTAAGTCCACTTGCATGTCCCACAAACCAACCACTCAAGTTGAAAGTCCTATAGCTAACTGATTTTCCACTTCAGTTAACTATTTCCAAGTGCTCATTGAGAACTCATTATTGTTTATTGTCCAACTAATATTAAGGGACAATAATAGCCAACATGCATCTATAAATAGACATGCAATCTATAAATAGAACTTGCACATACATCTATAAATAGAACTCATATATAAATATAATTTTCTCATGCATCTATAAATAGGCATCCACCTAAAAAATATCCTGAGGCTCCATCCTATTGTAGGTGCATAATTTTCACTAGGATTTTCTTGTTGAATCTCAAGACTCCCTCTCAACAAGAAATGGATTATTCTTCACCCCGATCCTGTCTTTATGGTATTCAAATTTTCTCCTGGTGAGCGCCTTCATCAAACTGTCTACATCCTGATCTTTCGTGGGAATGTACTGAAGCAACATGATATTACTTTGCACACAATCTCTGAGATGATGGCACCAGATATCTATATGCTTAGATCAATCATGAAACACTGGATTAATCGAGAGTTTAATGAAACTCTGATTATCACAATGAATCACTATGCATGGGCCACAACCTATCAATGAGAACCAAACAAACCAACCAAGATATTTATCATCCAGATAGCCTCAGATGCATCTTGGCTCGCTACCATGTATTCCGCTTCCGCTGAACTGAGTACCACAGATCTATACTTCCTGTTGTACCAAGAAACAACTATAGATCCAATGCTAAATAGCCCCCCTGATATGCTCTTTATATCTAATGGGATGCTTTCCCAATCTGCATCCATGAAGCCATGCAACTTCATGTCATCCATTTGTCTGTACCATAAACCATACTCTGATGTGCCCCTCAGGTATCTCAGGGCATGCTTTCCCGCCTTCCAAAATATCTTGGTAGGCTTAACCATAGCTTGAATCAACTAGTTAACTGCATAGCAAATGTCTAGTCTCATGTTCACTAGATACATTAGCGAACCCACTAACTGTTGATAGACAGTAACATCCACTACCTCTCCAGAAGTAGCATCCTCTTTCCTCCAGTTTCTTGGAAGAGGAGTATCCATGGGTTTGTAGCCCTCCATGTGAAACTTACCCAGTATCTCCCTTGCATACTTGCCTTGAGACAAAAAAAATTCACCATCTCTTTTCCATATTTCCAATCCAAGGAAATAATGAAGGGCACCCATATCCTTAATCTTGAATTCCTTTGCAAGGTCCTCCTTGCATGAGTGTATCAGCTACTCATCACCAATCAATATTAAATCATAAAAATAAAGAAAAATGATTAAAATCTTACCCTCCACCACAATTTGGTATAGGTTTACATCTTGTTCACTTTTGGTGAAGCCTAATCTAGTGAAATAATTGTCTATCCGAGTGTACCAAGCACGGGGTGCTTGCTTCAGCCCATACAACGCTCTTTTGAGTCGGCACACATGTGACTCGCTGTTGAAGATCTCAAATCCTTCAAGCTACTTTAAATACACCTCTTCCTCAATGATCCCATTGAGAAACGATGTCTTCACATCCATCTAATGAATGCGCCAATCCATCTGCACCAAGAGAGAAAGGATGGTCCTTATCGAAGAATACCTTGCGACAGGTGTAAAGGTTTCTTCATAATCAATCCCCTCAATTTGTGAGAAGCCCCAAGCCACAAATATGGCCTTGTATTTCTCAACACTCCCATCAGTAGCTTGCTTTACCTTGTATATCCATCTCGAACCTACCACTGATTTATCAACCAACCTTGGAGCAATTTCCCAAGCATTGTTTTTGACAATGGAGTCATACTCCTCCACCATTGCATCTACCCATGTGGGCTCCTCCACTACTTCCTGAAAGGAATATGGTTCAATCACAATACATTTTATTATGAGAGCCATGTATCAAGTAAATCAGTTAGGAGACTGTCTTTGTCTGCGCTATGAAGTAGGGACTCCTACATTCTCTGCAGCATCAAGTCTTAGCCTATCAAATTCTGTGGTACGCCTTCTTTCAATCTGATGGTTGGCTCTGCATGAGTGGAATCATCCATTCCATGAAGCTCCTCCTATGGATGATCCATATCTAGAGACTCATATTTGGGAAGCAACATTTCCTCCTCTGCATGCAAGTCCAGCTCCCTCTCAAGCGACAACTGCATGGCTTTCCCCTCATTGAATTTTATATCCTGTTGCACCACATTCATTGGACTATTTGGAAAATACGCACAATAATTATGGGGTGTTTCAGTGTACCCCACAAAGATCCCAACCTTAGAAGTTAGCTCCAGCTTCTTCCTAGTGTTCTTGGTCACATGCACATAAAAAAATGAGCCAAAAATCTGAAAGTGTGAAACATCCAGTTTCTTACTAGTGAAAGCTTCTTCAGGTGTAATCATGCCAAGTACTCTATGAAGACAATGGTTTTGCACATAAACCGCAGTGTTGCATGCTTCCCCCCACAAATGCATTAGCAGGTGCTGATCATGCAACATCGCTCGTGTTGAACCCACGATCATTCCATTCTTTCTCTTCGCGACCCCATTTTGATGTGGGTTATGAGGCACTATGAGTTCTCTTCGAATTCCTTCTTTGCTACAGAATTTCTTGAATTCATTAGAGATGTATTCTCCACCATTATCACTCCTCAAATCCTTCACTTTCTTCCCCGATTATTTCTCCACCAATGCCTTAAACTCATAGAACTTTGAGAAAGTTTGATCCTTCTTCTGCACGAAGAATATCCAACATTTACAAGAAAATTCATCAACAAAAATATCATAGTACTTATATTTTGTTGTTGAAGCAACCGAGAATGGTCCACACATGTCTGTGTGAACTCTCTCAAGGATCCCCGAAGCACGGTTCTCCTTTTCATGAAAGGTGGAATTTACATACTTCCCCATGGTGAAACCCTTGCACTGATCTAACTGAGCAAGTGTTCGCATTGGAAGTCCAGTAGATATTTGCTGCATGAATTTCAAGGCTCCATGATGAAGATGGCCCAATCACGTGTGCCATAATTCGCCCTCATCCTGGCTCACCACTTTTTCTGCCTTGTCCATCATGGCAGCATAACCATCTACCTATAGATTGTATAGATTCTTAACTCGAATCCCTATCCTCTTGGCTTGAACCATTGTTTTATGTCGCAGGAAAGCTTTTCCATCGCTGAAAACAATGTGATAGCCTCTGTCCTCCAACATTGTGACTGAGACCAAATTTTTCTTCAGACATGGAATATGCATAACATCTTTCAATTGAAATGGTTTACATGAATCCCTCTGAAAGGTAATGGTACCAATTTCGGTCGCACTATATCGTCCATCGTCGCCCATCTCTATATGCATTTGGAGATCTTTCTCCTCCAAGTCACTGAAAATTTCCTTATCTCCCGTTATGTGAAAGGAAGCACCACTATCCAAATACCACACCGATCCCAATGCACTTGACATCATGCATGCGATCAAAGAGAGGTCAATTTCAAATTGTGAGGCAAGGGCCTCACTAACTGCAGCTCCAGCAACCTTCTTGTTCTTCTTTTGCGGACAGTTAGTAGCAAGATGCCCATGTTTGTGATAGTGAAAACACTTCACTTTGGAATTTTCCAACTTCTTGCCTTTAGACTCAGATTTAGAATGGAATTTATTCCCCTTCCCCTTGTTTTCCTTGGAAGCCAAAGAAAAATCCTCTTCATCATCATGCTTTGATGAAGAGCCATCTCTGGTGCACCGCCTAAACTCCTCCTATACCAGATTCGACCACAGTCGTTCCCAATCCAACAATTTTTCTCGTCCGTTGACAATGTCTTCATAACTGTGCCAAATATTAGGAAGTCCCAAGAGAGCCAAGCTCACCAAATCATCATAAAAAACAATTATTCCCACACTCAACATTTCATCCCGACATTGGACAAACTTTGTGAGATACTTTGGAATTTTGTCACCATTTTCCATATTGAGCTTTCTGAGTTTATCTTTGAGCGCCAATTTCCTTGGTCGCTGCTGCTTTGGAATAGATCCTTCAAATCCTTCCACATAGCATATGGTATGGCTTTCCCATGGAGGCTTGAGACAATGTGGTCTCGTACTCCCTCCAACAGAATCCTCCTCGCCATTTCCACTTTCTTTCACCATGCATCAAGGTTTGCAGCATCTGCAACATCTAGCTTAGGAACATATTTTTCAATGAATTCCTTCAAGTCGTTGTCTTCGAGTACTGCCTCCATCATGTCCTTCCAAGAAATGTAGTTAGAGCTGCCCTCGAGTGCATACTCTAACCTCAAGCCATTGAAAGCCATTTCGATCTTGAATCAACTGTAGCACCAAGAAAACCTTTATGCAAATTCTAATTGTTTCCACTAACAAACTCAGTTCCTGCTTCAAATTTTAATTTCCTGTGCTCTAATACTATGTAGAAATTTAACACAAAATATGCATTGCCTGGATTGTCCTGATCTAACAATAATATCGTACTGTTAAATACATAATCACTTCTACAAAATCTTTGCAGAATTTGAAACACAATCGCCAATCACAATATCATGAAGTAATATCAATCACACATAACATAGATAATTTACCGAGGGAAAGCATATATCTAAAAACACCACTATATTCTATTATGTATTATATCATGGATCATGAAACAATTACATACAAATATCCAATTCAAGAGCTCTCACTACAATAGATATCTGTCTCACATTGTCATACATAAATTGGCAAGTTCCTTAGCCAATTTACTGTCTCATGACCGCTTGCCTCCACTACGCAATCCCAGCTGATAGCAATACCTGAATGAATGGAATCCTACTTGCCTTGACTGCGAAATCCTCATGGGCACATCCAATGTGTATGTGGTTTCAAGTGTGCAACTGATAATGTCACAACTGATAGTCAACAGTCCCTTTCACCTACATCTTAACTAGGTCTCCACTGGATCTAACATGCATGTAGTTAATAATAGTAAATCTTCAGTTGCATTGGAGGCAACTTATTGTGAATTAATTAATAATTAATTCAATTGATCTCTCACTAGTGTATCTTCAGTTACAACTAACACAACTGAGTTTAACTCACTTAACTGAGTTAAACTACTTTACAACTTTCATAACTGCACTTCCAACTCTGTTACATCTTCGACTCGAATCAGTAAGTTACAACTAATTTCACTTGCGTGTCCCACTAACCAACCACTCAACTCGAAATTCCTATAGCTAAATGATTTTCCACTTCAGCTAACTATTTCCAAGTGCTCATTGAGAATAGATTATTGTTTATTGTCTAACTAATATTAAGGGATAATAATAGCCTCCATGCATCTATAATAGACATGCAATCTATAAATAGAACTTGCAAATACATCTATAATTAGACCTCATCTATAAATATAATTTTCTCATGCATCTATAAATAGAAATCCACCTAAAAAATAGCTTAAGTCTCCATCCTAGTGTAGGTGCATAATTTTGACTAGGATCTTCTTGTTGAATCTCAATAGCTTCGTTGTCCATGAGCTCATGTTCTCTTTTCCGCCATTCCAACATGATTAAAGACCTGAAAAATCAAAAAATTAAACATTAGAAATCAGTTGGAGGAAACTTGAACCATTTTTTATGGAGAAATTTAGGTTTTTCAAAAAATCACGGTGCCTGCACAGGTTCTGTGTTTACACAGTACGTTTTTTTGCACACATTATACACATAACCTACAGTGGTCTAACGATTTTTTCTCTTAAAAAATCGTCGGGGTGCATAGTTTTCTCACAGAGAACCCGCACACCCCCTAGGGCAGATTTAAAAAAATAATTTCCTCCTAAAAAATGCCATGAAAACTTAAAATAAGAAATGAAATGGATGAAAACAAAGATAATGATGATGTGGATTACTTGGTTCTGACGGTTCTCGAAATGATCAGTTGGTTCTTATGATATCCGCTCCGGAAGTTTTTGGCCAAAATCTCTCTCTGATTTGTTCTAAAAAGAAAAAAGTGAAAATGAATTGTTTTAACTCCTTTTTGTAGTTTTAAATGAATAAAATATTACTATTTTATCTATTTTTACTTTTTGAGAACATATATTTGTAATTTTTCGAGTTTTTGTGCAGGATACATCATTTGGTGAAAAGACTTATTTTGACATCGAGTATAATTTTATCACTTTTTTGGGCTCTATAAAAATATGAAAAAGAAAAACCCCGGAGTCCTCTTTTAAGCCCTTTTCAGACTCTTGAAACATGAAAAGATCACCGATTAGTTGAATATTCAAACTCGTTAAAGTAAATGAACAATTCTCCATTCAGTGTAAGTTTACCCCTTTTCCGGACTAAATTGGAATAATTACGAAAAAGTTATGCGTTGACTGATTATAGTCAATAGAGTTCTCTCCTGCATTATTTTATCCTTTTTCGGGCTTGAGGGACTAAATTTACAAAAAATAACAACCATGGAGATTACTTATGTTTTTCTTCTGACTCCCTAAAACTGAAAAACAATGAGTTATTCCTATACTGGAATCGTCAAAATTAAACAGTATAGGACCTGTAGATCACAACAGGACTGAAACACTCCTTCTTAGGGTTCTATTTTAATACTAATATGGACTCATTCGAAGGATGAGATTACACAAACAAGAAAATTTTATCCCCCTCAAGCTTTACAAAAATAAATAGGTACTTGCCAGTAATGGTGGGGGAAAAGGAGAGAAAAAGAATCCATTTGTTGTCCTTATTTGAGAAAGCAGCATGTCGCTCTTGAACACAACACTTTGTCACGCTTGTACCTGGGTTGGGAAATCCTTTTTCTAACAGTTAATCGAACCAAAATGAAAGTATTCAGCTGGTTTCTGGGTATTATCTTTAGGTCAAATGTTGCCAAACCATTTACAGTGTTTTTATGTGTTCAACAGAAAGTTCAATAAACCATTCATTACAAACATTTGTCTCCATTCGCGTTGACCATCCCTGAGTCTTTCCTTGCAACAAATTTCTTCAAAAATTGATCTAATGGTTTCATGTCGTAGGCTTTCCTGCGACGAATCACTTTCTATCAACATCAGCTCATCATCTAGAAAGTTAATCTAGAATCCTATCAGTACCTTGGGATCTGCATGCCCTAATGGCAGGTTTCTTGCCTTCGACGATATTTTTTCATCACTAACCTTTGATTAAACAATTATATGAGTGTTCAAATTCAAATCATTCATTCACACTTCATAGATTTTACTGAATTACTTTGAGAGCCATTGTCATTATTGGTGCTTTCTCTCACACTTGTTAACGGTTCTCATCATCGACCGGTAATTAAGTGGTTCTACCATGTTCAACTTTGACACAATAAATCGAATGTATAGATTCGTACTAGTTCAAGAAGCGGAATTCAAGACCATGCATCTAGTTTCCGCCATCCAGGCTGCGAGGAGTTTTATTATTCATGATATAGTAGACTGCTTATGACAATGGCTGCACCCATACTATGTCTACTTTTGATGTAATATTGAAACCATATATGTACCAGAACATTTAGTTAGTTTTGATCTAAGTATGGGAATGCTTACCTCAACGATGATATATATTTGCATTGAATGATTTTATAGGTTTTCAACTGGTGTCTCCAATCCAATCCTTAGAATGATAAAGCACTTCACTCTTCAGAAAAAATCTTCATCTTCGTACTTTAGGGGGCAAACTATTACACGTCATTTTGTCACCATGACATTTGAGTGTTATTATGGGTCTATTACCATCCATATCATGTTCCTTTAGAGGTCAAAAACACTAATGTTCCTAAATAAAGTGTTGGAAATTGGAGAAAAGATCTATAAAACCCCTAAAATTCTGCCTCCGTAGTTTTACTAGCCTTTCCCTACACATGAGTTGATGATCCTTCCATTAACTGCGGTGAATACCACTATATTTTCCACTAAAACCTGCGCAACCTCGTGAAAATCAAGTAAAAAGAAAAAGTAACTTATAGAAGCCTAGTTGGTTGAATATTCTCCCAACTGGAAGCCTCTAGAGTAGTTCCAGTTTAAGCTTTATCCCTCCACTCATGGAGCTTATCCCTTGGTCCAAGGAACTCAAATCCCTTCATGATAGGAATCCATCCCTCTCTTTATGGAACTGAAACTACTTCAATCTCCCTATAAATTGAGCTCAAGTTTTAGGTTCAAGGGTAGATTATGAATAATAGAAATTGATCTATATATTTTCTGAGCAGAAGAGAGTTCATATAGTGAATACTTTCTATACTAGTGAGTTGTTGTTGACACACTGAAGATCACACCTTTGCTCCCATAACTTCATGCTAGTCATTCTAGAGAGGAAGGCTTATCAGACTGAAGGAGAACGATTGCTTGGACCCCGAGAGGAATCTGTACAACATCAAGGCATCCGGTTGTAAGATTTCTCTTTCAAATTTATGATAACACATATGGATCTCTTTTTCTCATTCTATTGTTTCTGTATTCATGTGAATAATGTCAATACTTATATTCTTTGATCACTAAGTTGGATTAGTACTTTTATTATTATTATATATTGTAGATGCTTTGATTATTTGTCTTGTCTTTGATTGTAGGTTCTACTCATCCTTGGAGAACTACTTTGGAGCGACAGGACAAAGGGCTACAGCAAACGTTTGGATTTCAAGGTAGGAGCACATCCTCTCTACTTTACTATTATAATGATCTTAAAATACAAATGATCTAGAGAAAGAGGTATTCAAATGGATCTTTGTTTCTAGTTACTCGTTGGATTACTAGGGAGATCACTCTTATCCACAAGAGGGATTAATCCTAGTAACAGGTACATTTGTTGGCACAGGTACAGATACATGTGATATAGGCATAGGTACATGTGTACATGATTTGTAATATCGTCTCACATAAGATGCCTTGGTTAGATTTAGAAATAGGATATATGCACTGGACAACAGTGGTCTCAAGAAGGTGATCATGAGGGATTTTCATGTGAAAACATATTAGGGTCACCCAGGCTATCAGAAGACACCGACTGCAGTAAAGATATTTTACTATTGGCCAGATCTAAATAAGGATGTGGCAGAGTTTGTATCTAGGTGTTTGAATTGTCAGATGGTTAAGGCAGAGTGTAAGCTGATGAGCTCCATCATTAGACATATTTGGAGGGGTTAATGGTCACCTTTTTGCCTTCTTAGATCTCTTTTTCTTGCATTTTTATTATTATTTGGTTTTATGATGCTGGTATAGGTGGTGATTAAGGCTAACATACTCTGAGTGCCTAATATGAGGTTGAGTGCAGAAAATCATGAATTATTAGCATTTTTATAAGGATTTTATCATTGAGACTTGGAGAAGACAGAAAGGAGAAATTATAGGAGGATTTTCCATCCTCCTTAACTCTCAAAGGCATCCAAAGGATCCCAAATATTCTCTCCAGAAATTTGAATTCCAAAGGCAACTAAAGGATCCCCAAGGATTCTCTCCAGCAATTCGAGTTCCATAGGCAGCCAAGCAACTCAAAGAGGAGTGCACTAAATCTTTGTTTACTTGGAGTAAAGTGAACTCTATCACTATTTTCTAGGGATTTGTTGGTAGCTTCCCTGTAGAATAAATAGAGAAAATCTAGAGGTAGGAAGGGTGGGAAATTTGTTGCAAGCTATGAGCTTTTTACTATTTTACTAAGTGATCAAACTTTCAGAAATGTATGAGGCTCTTCTTTTATGAAATGAGCAGATTGATTTCATTTTACTGATTTAAGTTTCAGATAGCTAGGCTCATGGGTTAGGGCCCAATCCATGTTCCTTAGCCTCCCTACTGTATTTTTTCTTTTCTTTCTGTCATTTCATTAGTTTTGCTTCTGATAATTTCGTTTATGTTTCAAGTTGTTGTTTAGTTTTTCTTTCAGTGTGCTGCTATAGGTTGCATTTTCTTGTGAGTAATAGAATAGAGGAGAAAAACCAAAAATCTGTGGATCAAGACTCCCTTCTCATATTTGTCAATAGAGCTCGAGGAGGGCAAACCTTCCCATAGACCCAAAAACTGATTTTTGTTCACTGTTTTTGAGATTAAAAGTAGAGTTGCATTACCATTTTCAGTCTTCCTTTGCACTGTATTTTTACGCATTTGTTTGTTTTTTTGTACATAAGTTAGTAGGTTGATTGCAAGAATTATTGCTTAAACCCCAGAGAAGCTCCGTGGTGCCTCCCCACTTCATTCTCCATCTCTGCCTTCACAATCTGCGCATTGCTGTTACACCCTCATTTTCCGCTTTTTTCCGCTTATTCTCACTACCACACCCACAGTTTATCCCTAAAAACACTTAATATATCCATTCCACCTTATTCCTTTTTTCTTATTGGTCATGGTTTCCTTTCCCTTTTTAATGAAAAATTCTTGAAAACCATTGAAATTCGACCTCCGTCTTTCTCATCGAAAATCTTGCTACCGTACTTCGCAAATCGCAAATCGCACTTCACGACATTTTTCCTTTTCATTTTAAGACTTACCCCTCCAACGCTGATTGCGATAACTCCACTGCATCGCACATCACAAATCACATCTTTTCTTCAGTTCCCATTAACACTCACCACTCCAACTGCCGATTGTGATAATCCTTCGTGCTTTGCCACATTGCAAATCACAAATCAAATTTCACAACCTTTTCCCTTTTATTTTAAGACTTACCAGTCACGATGCTGATTGCGATATTTTCATTGCACTCTACCACCGCTCCTACCACCACGTCACCCATTGCAAATCTCATTTCGCAACCTTTTCCCTTTTCTTTAATACTTACCGCTCCTGACACTGATTGCAATATTCTTCATACTCCGCCACATCACAAATCAAAATCGTAGTTTTCACCTCGTCGCATTTTTCACTTTGAAACTTCTACCCCATCGCATTTCGCATTTTCTCCCGCTCCCGAACATCACTTCTGCTACTCCTCTAACTTTTCGATATTGAGATTGCGATATCACATATCATATATCGCACTTATGTCTGCCCTCATACTTTTCAAATCATTCATCTCCAAATCATTTTTTCACTATAATAATGCTTTAATAAGGTTTAAACCTGCTCTTTCCACCTCTGAGCCTTGTTTCATGTGTTGAGCCCTCCATTAGCACCTTTAGCTCGTTTTCCTCTAAACTGCAAGCCACACTTTGTCAAGTTTAGTTTATCATGAATAGTTTCATGGTTAGAAGCATGATAGCATGGTAAATAGATCAGAGGATAAGTAGGGTGTGTTTAGCCGATTGGCCTAGCTAGGTGCAAATTAGTTTAGTTTCTTTTCAGTCATTTCCTTTTGCAGATTAAATTAGTCTCCTTTCTGCACATTAAATTAGTTTCATTTCCGAAATTTCCTTTCTGCAAATTAATTTATTTTCCTTTCTGTCATTTCCTTCCAACAATTTACTTTTAATTTTTTGTTATACTTTAAGAAATAGCACCCTTTCGTAAAGTAGAAGAGCATGACATGAAAAAAATGCATCTGTTGTGTATATAGCACTGTCACCTCCAAGTTTGTACCAACCTCGGGTTGATAAAGTAAACTAGGGCAACCCCTGGGAGTTGTAGCACTCTTGGTGCAATACCAGGGCTCACCATAAGCATCCAAGTGGACTGCTGCAACTATTTGCAATTCCAGGGTGTAAATGGGAGGTCATTTCCATGTAATTCATCACAGGTTTTCCTAACATAGCTAGAAATCATGATTCCATCATGGTTGTTGTGGAGAGGTTTAAAAAGGTTGCATGTTTCATACCGGTGAATACTACATACTCAACTAGAAATGTAGCACAAGTGTTCATTAGAAGCATAGTCAGATTGCATGGTGTTCCAAAGAAGATTGTGTCAGACAGGGATGCAAAGCTCACTTACAAGTTATGGAAGGATTTGTTTGCAAGTTTGGGCAGTGAGTTGGCCTTCAACACAACTTATCATCCACAGAAATATGGACATACTGAGAGGGTCAACATGATACTAGAGGATATGTTGAGGATGTATGTGATGCATCAACAACACAAGTGGTAAGAATAACTTCCACTGGTAGAGTTCGCTTACAACAACAAGTATCAGGAGTCATTGAAGATGAATTTGTTTGAGGATATGTATGGGTGGAGTTGTAACACTCCTATCAGTTGGAGTGATCTGGTTAACATGGTACTGATTAGGACAAAGGTGTTTGCAGAAATGGAAGAGGAAATGCAGGTGATCAAGAGGAACTTGGAAGCAGTGTAGGATAGGAAAATTATTTATGCAAATAGGAACAGGTTGTTCAAATATTTTCAGGCTGGAGATCAGGTGTAATTTCACATCAAGCCCAAGAAGAGCTCCTTGCACATTGGATCATGTGCCAAGCTAGCACCACGGTTTTGTGTACCCTTTAGGATCATTAAGAGGATCAGACCAGTGGGCTATCGACTTGTACTTCTTTCCACAATGAAATTACATGATTTTTTTCATATATATTTTCTTAAGAAGTATGTTAAATATGTTGGTAATGTGATTGACTGGTCTGTATAGTAGGTTGAACCCGATGGAGAATTCTAGCCGAAGCCTTAGTGTATATTGCAGAAAAAGGTTCTCATGCTCTAGAACTATGCAATAGAACATGTTAAAGTGCAATGGAATCAATTTGGGCGTGATGAAGCTACATGGGAGATGTCGAATAAAATGTAGGCCATGCATCCTTCCTTGTTTGTCGGTTGAGGCAAAGCATATTTGGTGTGATGTTGGTATTTGTTTGGCATATGTTTTGATATGATGTTATGATATATGTACATATGTATATGGATCTAAATACCACCATGAGATATGTTATAAACCTCCAATAATAGGTATGGTGTCATGCCAGTATAGTTGTCATGTTGTTATGATGTCATGTTGGTTTTATTTTCAGCTTGATGATTATTGTAAATACTGCATCGAGCTATGATATAAAGCTCCAGGGGAAATATGGTTGCTTTTCAGTGGTTTTGATGAGGTATATTTGTGGTTGAACACTAAGGATGGTGGCCCCCAAAGGGGAGGGTTTTGTAACAACCTCAGTGACAATTCCATGTAATAAAAGTTAAAAATAATAACCACGGTTGATGGGACACTTATTCAAAGCTAAATGTTGGGAAAAACATCGTAGGGGGTGTTAATTTGGTTTAATATGGCTAAGGAAATTGGCAAAGGGAATGGAAAATGATTTGGAAAGACAAAAAGAAATTTTGGTACATTTATTTATGAAAATAATGGAAAGTAGGAGAAAATGGAGATGAACGGTCACAGGTTGCATGTGAGAAGGAAGATGAAGGAAAATAATGTAAAATGAAGAAAATAGAGGCCTCTTCTATAAAAAGGATTTTGAGGATCAGTTGGAAAATTTTGTTAGTGAATTTTTGGAGCTATATCATTATTATTTCTCTCTCTCTCTCTCACGCTTGGACACACAGAGTTTTTTGGAGTAGTTTGGTATTGGAGCAAGAAAGGCAAGAAAGAAAGAAGAAGGAGGAAGCAAATAAGGAGGAGCAGGAATCATGTAGCTACAACAGGATTCTTAGCAGGTATTGATTTGCATGTGTATTTTCCTTTCTAGATATGGAATGCATGGTATTTCATGTGGTTCTTTTCTGTCTTAGCATGGGTTTTCGCTAGGTGTGATAGCTGTTTCACCCTAGCCTTTCCATTTTCAAATAATCATGGTGTTGTTGAGTTCTCATGTTTTGGTTTAGCTAGATTACTAGATGGATTCGGAGATGAGTGGGGTGGATCTCTAAATTGATATAACACATGGCCTAGTAACACGTGAACTAGATTGTGGGTTGCGGTAAAGCCAGATAGTGTGTTGCCTTAGTACGCCTAGGAACCCTTGACTAGTGAATGTTGGGATATACGGTAAAGCCTAAAGTTGGTTTTCTCTCCATCGGGCCTAGGAATCCCGGGTTTGGGATATACGGTAAATCCTGGAGAGTATGTCTTGGTTTAGGGCCTTGTGACCCTTAATTCTGACTATGGGTTGCAATAAAGCTTCAGATACTAAAAAACATGAAGATTCCTCAAGGTTTAGGTGGAGAGAACCCAATGATATCCATGCTTGTGTTGACCTAGTGATCGGGCGTGGATCATGGTAAAGCCTGATTTCCATTTGATGAGGGTGAGGTGGTTTAGCCTTGGGATGCCCTGGTTGGTTCTTTCGGTTTAAGTCCCAAATTTATGCTTGGAATATGACAGAAGGGTGATTTTCCGAAGAGAGATTTGGCTCAGCCAATCTGTGGTTTTGTGGAACATGGAAGTCCCATCTCCGGTTGGTTTTTAAACTCATTAATGAGAATCTCATTCCATTGGTATTTGATGTATAATTTCACTAGTAATTATTTGGATTCTATTGTTGTTGTACCCATGGTATTTTTGTTGTTATTATGCTAGTTATAAGCATGTGTTTTATCAGTGATGATGTATGGCTCTAGCCATGTTTTTACTTGTAAATGAATGCAAAATTTATCTATGGTCAAATATATTGTATTGCACCATATGATGTAAGGGAGAAATGCTTCTTAGCGATTCTCAAATAAGTATGAGACCCCTATGTTTAAATATATTCTTTGCACCTGTAGATTCAATGTTTGTGACATGTTTGACAAAACTCCTATCATGGCTAGGATGGCTCCAGATGAGTTCTTGTTGATGTGATTGATTCTGTATCATTGTTCCAATGTTATTAATTATCCCCTAGTTTTTCATGAATTTATGGGGAGTGTCTTGGGCTATGGGCCTAGAAAGGTGGTTCAAATCCCGAAGTTGCAGGCACATAATTGAGCATTTGAGGCCCTGGACGTAGGCTTGATGTTTTGTGCCTGTGTCTATACCCTCCTGACTGCTACCTTGTTGTGTTTTTCCTGCAGCTATGGCTCAAAGTGGTCCGAAATTCAGTCTAAACTAGGGGTAAGAGGCTTGAATGGTTAAGATATCTCCTAGGGATTTTGATGATCCTGTGTAAGGTTTGTTTGTCATTTTTTCATCGGTTCCACTTCCTCAAGGTCCTCTAGGAGGTTGAATCTCGTATTAGTAGCCTATTGTCACATGTTTACCCCAGCTGGCCGGTTACCTAGGTAGATGTGGGAAGGGGGTGTTACATAGAGGTATCAGAACATGGTTCAACCCTTGGACTAGAAGGGCGATGTGTTGGGCATAAGTTTTGTTGATTGCTTATGTGTTTCTCATACCTATGGTGTATGTGTTTGTGCATCCATGTTGTATTAGGAATGGTGGAAGTGGTGTCACCATGGGAGGACTGATGATGTCTTGTCAACCTTTTTTCATGTGTATATGACTGATTGAGTGTTGTTTATGCTTATATATTGTCTGTGCACACTTTTTTACATATTTTTACATGTTGTATATGCATTTCTTGTTTATGATAGGTCACATATTGGTAATTCTTGTGTGTTATCCATGTATGCTTAGTGGATCGATTTCATATGCTAAACATATAGTGTTCAGACATGCCTTGTTACAAGTCGCTTATGCTAGTGTATGGTTCGTGCTTGTGATGGTGTGTCGTCAAGTTTCATTGGTATTTTTATGCATTAGGTCATGTTGTGTATTTGGTATGGGCATGCATTGATGACAGGACTCCAACTATAATGATGTTTATAAGCTAATATCCCACGAGTTATAAATTTATATGCTATTATGATTTTGTATATGCATGTATTACACTTATTGGTTGATCTTGCAGGAAGTATCCTACACAAATTACCCTAAGGTATGTTGGTTTATTGTTTCTTGGTTTAGATGACATATTATACCTTGTAGGAGAAAGATAAACATGGATATAAAGATGGTAGACTACAAGGACTCTCCCTATGAGTCATATGAGCAGCATGGTGGGCACTCTTCTAATTTGGCAAACACATTGAGAAGCCTAAAGGAAGAAATAAGGATTTGTAAGGCAGATAATGAAATACTCATACAGACACAAGAGAGACAAGCATAGGTGAATGCAATACTTCTTCAGAGCTTGTCATATTTGCAGAAACAAGGGCCATTTAGGATCAACTATGGACAGGAGGAAAAAACCAATGGGGCATATGAAAGTAGGTCTCCTAGTAGACACAGGTCAAATAGAGATGATACAGTGATAGATGGCAGGTTTTTGGACACTCTGGATAGGAGGGGTGATGAGTAAAAGTACCATCCTAGTTCTGGTTTAGATAGAAATCATGATCATCATCGGTATCATCCTTATAGGAGGAGTGATAGGGGATACATGCCTGATGAATTTAAGAAAGAAAATCCTTCTACTTTTGATGGGGACTTGAAGAAACCAAAAGAGGTAGAATATTGGATATTGGGGATGAAGAGGTTGTTTGAGTTGGTTGAGTACTCAAATAACATGAAGGCTAGGATTGTTATCTTCAGCCTTACAGGTAAAGCAAGCATCTGGTGGGAATATGTGAAGCAGGTGAGACACATTAGGACAGATGACTTGAGTTGGCATGAGTTTAAAATACTTTTTAGGAAGAAATACTTGTCAGAGAGGTACTACGACAAAAAGACCAGAGAAGTTTATGATATAAATATGGGATCAATGACAGATGAGGAGTACACAAAAAATTTCTTGGAGATATTGAGGTATGTACCATATATTTAGGATGAGAAGGCTAAAGTTCAATGATTTGTCAGTAGTTTTCCATTAGCATTCAGAGATCAGATTGAGTATGATGAGCCTCATATAGTTGAGGAAGTCATTAAGAAGCTGAAGCATTTATATGAATATCTAGAATACAAGAATGAGTCTCAAAAAGGATGGAAAGGGAAGGACAAAGGTCAAGGTAAATGGTAACCAAAAATATCAAGACATTATAATGGAGATGAGAAAGAAAATGTGGCACTGCAAAAGAAGTTTAATGTAGGTGGACAGGGACATAAGCCATAACATTAGCATAGATCACAGTAGTAGCATGGAGGTAATGGTATGAGATGCTTGGAGTGTTGGACATGTGGTGAGGAGCATATTAAGAGAGATTGTCCACATAATCAAGGTGGAAAGCCTAATATATATAGTGCACAGGAGGCACATCTGTTGGGGATGTTGGGCAGAGCATTTCTTGTATTTATGCAGCCGTGGACAACATGTAGGAAGATCACTAGGCTTATATCATTGAGATGGACGGTAAGCTTTGTGATCATTTTATTTCTATTTTGATCGACCCTTGATCTAATTATCGCTGTGCTAGTCCTGAATTGGTGTATAAGTGTGGTTTGAGTAGGGAAATGCATGCATAATATTGGTTAGTGCAGTTTTCCATTGGTACGAAGAAAATATTTCACCATTGGGTAAGAGCGTGTGCATTTGAGTTAAACGATATGCCTACAACAACGCACTTGAACGTATTTCCATTGGGATCATACAATATGATATTGGGTATGGATTGGTTATACCTTAAAAGGACCAAGGTAGATTTCTATGACAAAGCTATTGAATTCTTGGACGACCATGTGGAACCAAAAGTTTTACAGGGAAAGGAGAAAGCCACATTATTTAGGATGGTGGCAACCATGCAGGCCAAGCGTAGTCATAGGAAAGGGGGTATGGTATTTTTAATTCCTATATGTAGTGACAAAGGTAATGAAATTGAGGACGCATATGTGTTAAACAGGTATCCAGTTTTGCAGCAGTTTGAAGATGTGTTTCCAGCATGTATTTCAGAATTTCCACCACATAGTGAAGTAGACTTCTATATTGAGTTGGTTCCAAGGGCATCTCCAACATCAAAAGAACCTTATAGGATGAGCACACCTAAGTTGGTAGAGTTAAATTTGTAGCTGAAAAAGATGCTTGAAAAGGGATATATTATGCCAAGTGTATCAACATGGGGCGCACTAGTGTTGTTCATGAAGAATAAGGATGACACTCTTAGACTATGAATTGACTAAAGACAGCTAAAAAAAGTGGCCATCAAGAATCAGTACCCATTATCGAGGATCGATTATTATTCGATCAGCTGAAGGGATCAGCAATGTTATCTAAGATCGACTTGAGATTGGAATATCATAAGATACACATCAAAGAGTAGGACATCTACAAGACATCATTCAAGACCATGTATGGGCATTATGAGTTTGTTGTAGTTCCATTTTTTTTTACTAAATTTTCCCCAAATACATTTATGTGTTTGATGAACAATGTGTTGCATATTTCTTTGGACAAGTTTATGATCGTGTTTATTGATGACATATTGGTGTATTCTAAAAATGAGGAAGAGCATGCGAAGAATTTGGCAATAGTGTTGAGGTTGTTGAGGTTGCATCAATTGTATGTTAAGCTCGGCAAATGCAGTTTCTTCAGGTACATTACTTGGGACATGTTGTCTCCAAGGAGGACATTTCAATAGATATAGAAAATATAAGAGCCAACATGGAGTGGGTATCTCCTAAGAATGTAGATGAGGTGAGATCATTCATGGGATTGGAAGGTTACTATAGGAGGTTCATCAGAAACTTCTCATAAATTTCTTATCCTATTACATCATTGTATAGGAAAGCTAAGAAGTTTGATTGGATAGTGAAGAGTGAGACTAATTTTGAGCAGCATAAGCAGTTGTTAACACATGCTCCAATGTTAAAGATTGAAGATCTGGACAAGGAGTTTTTAGTGTGTATAGATGCTTGCAAGAGAGGACTTGGTGGGGTCCTTATGCATGATGGATAGGTGGTATATTGTGAGTCATGAAAACTAAATGAACATGACCAGAACTACCTGAAACATGATCTTAAGATAGCAACAATCATACATGCACTAAAGATGTGGAGGAAATATCTTCTTGGTAGAAAATTTGTATTGATGAGTGACCACATTGGGTTGAGGTACTTATTTTACCAGTTGATTTTGAATGCCAGGAAGGCTAGATATTTGGGCACGAGTAACGAGTTTGAATTCGAGATCAGGTGCATCAAAGGAAAGGAGAACAGGGTAACATATTCTCTTATCATGCAGGTATAGGTAAATCACATAGTAGCTATGATCTCCTATGGGACAGACTTACAGGGTAGGATCTTGCAGGAAAGTAAATAGGATCACAGGTATATGAATATTGTGCATAGGTAACAAAAGAGTAGAGTTACATGTATATGTACAGGTGTTGGCACATGTACTGGTACATGTGGTACAAGAAAAATTTCATGTGTACAGGATTTGGACTATCGTCTCACAACATATGGCTTGGCTAGATTTAGAGATAGGATATATGTAATAGACAACAGTGAGATCAAGAAGGTGATTTGGAGGGAGTTTCATATGAAACCATATTCGGGTCACCCAGGCTATCAGAAGACACTGATTGGAGTAAAGAGATTCTACTATGGGAAAAATTTAAAGAAGGATATGGAAGATTTTGTAGTGAAATGTTTGGATTATCAGATGGTTAAGGCAGGGTGTAAGCATCCAGGTGGACTGCTGCAACCGATTGCGAATCTATAGTGGAAATGGGAGGTAATTTCCACAGAATTCATCACGTGTGGGCCTAAGACATCTAGACAACGTGATTCCATCATGGTTGTTGTGGACAGGTTAACAAAGGTTGCACATTTCATACCAGTGAAGACTGCATAGTCAACTAGCGATGTAGCACATGTGTTCATCATAGACATAATTAGATTGCGTGGTGTTACAAAGAATATTGTGTCAAACATGGATGAAAATTTCACTTCCAAGTTTTGGAAAGAGTTGTTTGTAGGTTTGGGCACCAATTTGGCCTTCAACACAACTTATCATCTGTAGAAAGATGGACAAACTCAGAGGGTCAACATGATACTAGAGGATATTTTGAGGAGGTATGTGATGCATCAACAACGCAAGTGGGAAGAATATCTTCCACTAGTAGAGTTATCTTACAACAGTGGGTATTAGGAGTCATTAAAGATGAGTTTGTTTCAGGCTATGTATGGGCAGAGTTGTAACAATCATATCAGTTGGAGTGATTCGGTTAACAAGGTATTGATTGGGCCAGATATGTTTGAAGAAATGGAACAAGAAATGTATGTTATCAAGAGGAACTTGAAAGCAATGCAGGATAGGTAGAAGAGTTATGCAGATAGGAACATGTTTTTCAAGGAGTTTCAGGTTGGGGATTAGGTGTACTTGCGCATCAAGCCCAAGAAGACCTCCTTGTGAATTGGATCATGTGCCAAGCTAACACCATGGTTTTGTGGACCCTTCAGGAGCATTTAGAGGATCAGACTAGTGGCCTATTGACATGCACATACTTCCACATTGAAATTCCATGATGTTTTTCATATATCTTTTCTTAAGAAGTATGTTAAATATTTTAATCATGCGATTGAATGGTATGTATTGTAGGTGGAACCCGATGGAGAATTCTTGCCGGAGCCTCAATGTATATTGCATAAAAAGGTGTTCATGCTCCAGAATTGAGAAATAGAGCAAGTTAAAGTGAAATGGAAGCACTTTGGGCCTGGTGAATCTACACGGGAGATGGAGGATTAGATGCGGGCCATGCATTCTTCCTTGTTTTTCTGATTGAGGCAAAGCAGATTTGGTGTGATGTTGGTATTTGTTTCGCATATGTTTTGATGATTTTTTGATGTGATGTTCGGGTAATATATGTACATATGTATATGGATGTGAATAACTCCATGAGCTATGTTATAAATCTCCAATAAGAAATATGGTGTCATGTCAGTATAGTTGTGATGTTGTTATGATGTCATGTTGGTTTGCTTTTCAGCAGAGTGATCATTGTAAATACTGCATCGAGCTATGTTATAAAGTTCCATGGGTATTATGGTTGCTTTTAAACATTTTTTCTGAGGTATATGTGTGGTTGAACACTGTATATGGTATCCCCCAAGGGGGAGGGTTCTATAATAGCCCTGGTGAAAATTCCATGTAATAAAACTTAAAAATAATAACCATGGTTATTGGACATGTTGGCTTGATGGGGCCTAGACCCATGTTCAAATGTGGTAGCGCGAACCAACAAAAACCACTATTACCGAACCTTTAGGCAACGATCTTCTTGTGCAGACCGAAGTCTCACCTAAGGAAATATAGGGGGATGCTAGAACCAGGTTTCTACATTTAGAGGGACAGTGGACTATGGCTTTTGGGATTTTCTTCCTTAGCAGAGCTTCGTAGAACAGAGTCTATTAATTGTACAAGCACTGTTAAACACATATGTTGAACTTACTAGCAGACTAAATGCTCTTACTTAATCATGCATAAAACAAGGTAAAAAAACCATAAACATAACTACACTATGAAATATAGATCGAAACCCTTACTTAGCACAAATATTCATAAACAACTAGTAAGTAAAACACATCAACAGAAACACATATATGTCTCAACAAGTCTTTCATTCATGCTCATATATTTCTCATACATTCAATTTCACCCTACGCACTCAGCTGCAGGGGTCTGTGCACTCAGCAGCAGAATTCCTAAGGTTTCTATGCACTCAACTGCAGGAACCTTTCCTCTAACCTAAAACCACAAACCAGTGAATCAAAACAATCTTACATCCAAATTCATCTCATCAAGTCTATCCTTTCTTTCTTGCATGCCTTATGACTTCTATCTAGACTCATTATATAGATTTTTCATTTACAATAAAATGGCCTAAAAACCATAGGAAAAGTTCAACATTCACAAAATAATCCCATTCCATTACATAATAAGGGACTTTGACCCACCCCAAATCCCTTAAGACTCAAAATGGACTCCGCGTTGCACGCTCCATTCCTTGATTTGCAAAGTCTTCTCTAATTTCTTTCATCGAGGGGTCCCATGTCCAATAGGCCCCCAACGGAAAACTATGACTCATCCCAATTCACAATGTTTGTGCCCATCGATATTTTCTTTGATGTCACTCAATGAATCATGTAATGATGGAACCTCTTCAACGCACTGCTTTTCAAAATATTTGACTTCGTTGAGCAACGTTTCTATGATTTTCTTGGCTACCTTCTGCTCAAATCCTCTCAGTGCCTTGTGTAGTGATTTCAACTTATTTTCTATATTTTGGGAGAGATGGATGGCCTTAGCTTCCCATGGATTCATTTTGTCTGTAAGTAGTTGTTCCCTCCTGTGCAGCTCATCAACCTGATCCTGTAAAAATTTACCCTCTTGGAGACGGGTAAACCACTGCATCGGTGCTAAGGTATTTATAATGACCTTAATATGGTCCATTTGGTCGAGCTTATCACAAACTTCTTCTTCTATCTTCTAAACCTGAGGTTCCTCCTATGGTGAGGCCCATACATCCATGAATTCTTGAAGACGTTCACACACTCTTGTATATGGGACTCAATCTATTCCATGGCAACTTTGAACTTTGTTCCGCGTTGTTCCCAGACTTCTAGTGGAGTGGTTGGCTGCAATTGTATCTACAGCTCAACAATTTTCATCTGCTTTGCTAGGCGCACTTCGTGGACCTTAGCTTTTGAGTCTTTTACTATTTTCGTGAGCTTGGTCACTTTCTCCTCTGGCGCAACTGTAACATAAATCAGGAGCTCTGGTAGCTAGCTAAAATCCTTGGAGATAGCTTCCTCCAACTTCTCTCTGTGCACAACCTCAGCATTGCATTCTTGTATAGGCATCTTCCTTTTTTTTGGAAATGCTCTGTCTTTCCTTCCTAACATACTGGATAACTACGAGAGTGTGCTACTCTTTGATCTTCAATTCTTCGACAATACCGTGGTGGAACTCATGCAAAGCCTAGAGTGGAAACGCGAAAAGATTCAGCTTCGTGTTTTGCCAGTGGCCTGCCTTCTTCAACTACTCTGCAGTGTATAAACATAGTGTGTCTATAGGGATCGACACCGCACAGGTATCAGTTGTCATTTCCAACTCATGCGCTGCCATGCTTGTGCTTGCCAGTACCCCACTCACTTGATTCACGCTACCTGAAATGTGCTCATCTAAACCTGCAAGTCTTTTAGCCCCTTATGTATGTCTACTAATACCTTCTTGTATTGTTCTTCGATGTTTCCCCATAAATGTCTTTGACGTTCTTGATAATATTTTCTATCTCATTGAGGTCTTGTTCAGTAAGGATCATTGCTTACAGGCTGATGAAACTATCATAATTCACCTTCTTCCTCGCACCACCCTTCTGTGGCTATCACCTTTTGAGAGTAAAAGGGGAGGGGGTGTCAGATGGATCCACGCTGATATCACTGCCAAGAGCATCATTCCCTTCTGTCTCTGGAATCTCCATCTCTATATGCAGCTCCACTTTAGTTTTTGTACTAGTCACAAATGCGACTTTATTGTCCTTCTTCCTCATTGGTGTGGTGGGATTCACACCACTTTTCCCTTCCTGCTCCGCACCTTCAGTAAATGGAGTTAACCAATCGCTTGGCCATTTACTGATGATGGATTCCACATCCTCCTCTTTTATAATGTACGTAAGCTCATACCAAGCCCCATCAAGGTCCTTCTTTGCCTGAATATGAATGTGGTGGAAGTCTGCTTTGAACTCTGTGATCTACCAATACTAATTCACAATGCCAGGTGACAACTGAGGCTTTTGGTTAATCACCATCCATAGAATCATCTCAAATCCAACCCAAAAAATATTATTTTCCATGACCTTGGTGGGCTTCGTCGAATGCCACAGCAAGGCATATCAGGCGGGCTCGCATAGATCGTGGTCTGCAGTGGAGAACTGCGACTCCTCGGGCTCCCTCCAAGCCATTAATGTAATAAGGAGCAAGAGCCATGCATAGTATAAATTCTTTCCCTCTTCTTGAGTTTCTCTACAATCATCGAGGAATTCACTACATAAATATTTTTCCCAATTATAAACAACACCTTTGGCACACTTCAAAACCAAGGATATGATTGACACAAAAGCCTCCTCTCCGTGACTCTTTCTCATAATTTTACCCGCTAAAATGTGTGCGGAAAACCACATGGTTCTATTAGAATGTAGTTAATTGAATAACCCTGGGTTCCCTTCATCAGACTAAAGTCTTTCTTCATATGGTCCACAAGCTACTTGTTCTGATATTTACCCACAAAATCTTCTACGAGGTCCAATCCAAGACAAGGAAGGGTCTTAATCTCCCTTACGAGCATCGCATCAATAGGGATATTCTTCCCTAGCCAAAAAAAATCATCGTGCACTAATGCCAACAGTTGGCACACAAAAATAGTGTTAATAACACTTTTTCCGAAGTGTGGAACATACAAAAATTTTAGTATCCCAGCCTCCTGGATATTAGTCACCCATTTCATTGGCTCCAATCTTGTCACTCCTCCTTCATAGGTTCATTGGCACAGATACCTGCTAGGCTCGAACTGCGAGTATTTACTTCAATAATTGAAGTCCCAATCCTCCATACGCAGCTGGGGCACTTTGGCCAATAAATCTCCTTCAGCTAGCACTTCTTCCATAATCAAAGGCGTAAAGACCTTATATTTCAATGTGTTTGGATCCTTACTAGGCTTCTTAGTGTCTAAATTCTAGGGTATAATATACAGAGGCAACATAGAGAAAGGTTCAACCTCCTTGGCATCGATTTCCTCTAGTACTACTTCTTCTTCGTCAGATTTGATCTCCACAACCTTCTCCTACGGATCTTGGCCCCCCTTACTCTATTGTTCCTTAGGTTGTTTCTTCCAAGGTGATGATATTATCACTAGCTTCTTTGGCTTCTTGGATGGTGTTACGCCTGCAGTCGTCTGCTGTCTGGGTGACCTCGACCCTGTGATAGTTGCTGGTGGGGTAGCTGTCACTGTGGTGTCTATACCTGGCCAGATTGCATGGTTGAGCCCTGCCTTGATCAATGATTTTCTTAATGCTTCGAAACTGTAATCTGGCATGCAATAGCTTGCTCGACACTCTTGCAGACAAAAACTCTCAATTCTAAGTCTTAGCACGCAAAGTACTAGAATGGGGAGTGGGATCCTTGATTTATAGTGAAATTAAAATTCAAACTTCATCATCTCATTTAGATACTCCTCATAAATTATGATTTGGCAGAATATCTACCCAGATAAGTGCATTAAATGCATCCCTCCCTTTCCTTTTAACGACCAATTTGTTGTCCAATCAACTATTACTGTTCCAATGATCACTTTTTGGACGAACTCCACTAGACTCACCCCTTCAGCGAAGTCCTGCCTCCCTTGGCACAATACTCTCCAACTGTGCCTACTTTCGTTCTGTTGCACAGTACTTCTACTTTGATGCAACCACCCTTCAGCAGAACCATTGATAGTCTTATGCGTATGTTCACATAGGCACCTACGTATCTCCTCCCCCAACACAGACTTGTTGACCACATCTTTCCAAGCGAACTGTTTGTAACATTCTTGGGGTTGTTCCAACTATGCAGCCCAATCAGACTGTACCAAAGTCCTTGGCTCCTTGGTAATTTGGAATATTCCCACTTTGACTTCTTGAAGAGCCTCATTAATACCCTCCCAGCCATCAATGAAGCTATAAGTTAATAATAATCCTTCCATCATCTCATCCCAATTTGTAGTGCCGTGGCGCAACTCTATTTCAGGATACCACTACTGAGGTATCATATCCAAGGAATGAAAGAAAATGTGCACCCACTCTGTTTGAGGATTTGGACCCCAAGTTATGGTCCAACGAGATAAATGCTCGCGAGTATCTTTCTGACCATCATACTTCTCTGCGATCTTCATGTCTACCTTACCAAATATCAACCTTATCAATTTTCAAAAATCCTTCCATCCTCCCAAAATCATTCCATCTCAAATGAAACCGAGCCATTTGTTGGCTTGATGTGGCCTAGAACCAAGTTCAAATTGGTTGCGTGAACCAAAAAAACCCCACTGTTACGAACCCTTTCGACAAAGATCTACTTGCATAGACCGAAGTCCCACCGAGGCAATATAGGACAATGCTAGAACCAAGTTTCTAGATCCATAGGGATAGTGGACTGTGGATTTAGGGATTTTCTCCCCTAGTAGAGACACAGAGCAAATATATTAATTATATAAGAATTGTTCAAGACATCTATTGAACTTACTAGCAAACTACATGATCTAACTAAATCATGCATAAACAAGGTAAACAACCATAAACATAACTACGCTATGAAATTATAGATCGAAACCCTTAATTATCACATATATTCAAACAACCAGTATGTAAAACACATAAACATAAACACATATCTATCTCAAAAAGTCTTTCGTTCATGCTCATATCTTTCTCATACATTCACTTTCACCCTGCGCACTCAGTTGCAGGGGTCTATGTACTGAGCTGCAAACTTCCTAAGGTATTTGCGCACTCATCTGCAAGAGCCTTTCGTCTAACCCGAAACCACTTACTCTGACTCAAAACAGTCTCACATTCAAATAAATCTCATCAAGTATATCCTGTCTTTCTTGTATGCCTTATGACTTCTCTCTAGACTCCTTATATAGATTTTACATTTACAATACCATGGTACGAAAACCATGGGTAGAGTTCTATGTTCACAAAATAATCTCATCCCATTACATAATAAGGGGCTTTGGACCACCCCAAAGATGCTAAGACTCACAATGGACTCCACGCTGCCCACTCCGCTCCTTGATCTGTAGAGTCTTCTCTAACTTCTTTCATCGAGGGGTCCCATGTCCAACAAGACACTTATTCCAAGTTGAATGTTGGGGAAAATGTGCTAGGGAGTGTTCGTTTGATTTAATATGGCTAAGGAAATTGTAAAAGGAAATGAAAAAGGATTTAAAAAGGAAAAATGGAAATTTTGGCACATTTATTTATGAAAATAATGGAATTTAGGAGAAAATGGAGATGAAAGGTCACAGGTTGCATGTGATAAGTAAAATGAAGGAAAATAATGGAAAATGAAGAAAATAGAGGCCTCTTCTATAAAAAGGCTTCTGAGGATCAGTTGGTACCTTTTTTCAATGAATTTTTCGAGCTCTCTCATTATTCTCTCTCATTTTTGGACACTTAGATATTTTTGGAGCACTTTGGCATTGGAGAAAGAAATGCAAGAAAACAAGAAGAAGGAGGAAGCAAGAAAGGATGAGCAAAAATCAAGCAGCTACAACCTGATTCTTGGAGCGTATCGATTTGCATGTTTATTTTCCTTGCTAGATCTAGAACGCATGATATTTCACGTGGTTATTTTCTGTCTTGGCATGGGTTTTTACCAGGTGTGACAGTGTTTTCAACCTAGCCCTTCCATTTCTGGATAGCCATGGTGTTTTAAAGTTCTCATTTTTTCATTTAGCTAGATTACCGAATGGATTCAAAGCTGAGTGGGGTGGATCTCTGAATTGATATAACACATGGCCTAGTAACCCTTGAACTAGACTGTGGTTGCGGTAAATCCGGATAGTGTGTTACCTCAATAGGCCTAGGAACTGTCAACCGGTGAATGACAGGATATATAGTAAAGCCTAGAGGTTGTTTAATCTACATCAGGCCTAGGAATCCTGTGTTTTGGATATACTGTAAAGCCTGGAGAGTATGTATTAGCTTAGGGCCTAGTGACCCTTGATTCAGACTGTGGGTTGCGGTAGAGCCTGAGGGACTAGGAGATAGGAAAATTCCTCACGGTTTAGGCGAAGAGAATTCAGTGATATCCATGCTTATGTTAGCCTAGTGGTCAGGCATGGATCATGGTAAAGCATAATTTCCATTTGATGAGGGTGAGGTGGTTTAGCCTTGGGATGCCTTGGTTGATTATTTCGGTTTTAGTCCCACATTCATGCTTGTAATATGGCACGGGGGTGATTGGCTAAAGAGATATTTGACTTAGCCAATATATGGTCAGGTGGAACATGGAAGTCCCATCTCCGGTTAGTTTTTATACTCATTAATGAAAAGCTCATTCCATTGGTATTTGATGTATAATTTCACTGGTTATTATGTGGATTCTATTGTTTTTGTATCCATGGTATTTTTGTTGTTATTATGTTGGTTATAAGCATGTATTTTTATCAGTGATGATGTATGGATCTATCCATGTTTTTACTTGTAAATGAATGCACAAGGTATCTATGGTCAAATAGATTGTATTGCATCATATAATTAAAGGGAGCAATGCTTCTTAGCGATTCTCAGATAAGTATGAGAACCCTATGTTTAAATATGATGTTTACACCTGTAGATTCAATGTTTGTTACATGTTTGAAAAATTTTCTGTCATGGCTAAGAGGGGTCCAGATGAGTTCTTGTTGATTTCATTGCTTCTGTATCATTGTTCGAATGTTATTTATCATCCCCTAAGTTTTCTTGAAGTTTTGGGCAGTGAACTAGAATCTTTCCCTAAAAAGGTGGCTCAAGACCCGGAGTTGTAGACACATAACTGAGAATTTGGGGCATTTTCCATAGGCTTGATGTGTTGTGCCTACGAATATAGCCTCCTGACCACTACCTTGCTATTATGTGCCTGTGGCTATGGCACAAAGTGGTCAGAAAGTTAGTCTAACCCAGGGGTAAGAGGCTTGAATAGTTAAGATACCTCTTGGTGATGTTCTTAATGATGTGTAAGGTTTGTTTGTCATGTTTATGTCAGTTACACTTCCTCAAGGTCATATATGAGGTTGAATCTCTTATTAGTATCCTCTCGTCACATGCTTACCTCGATTGGTCGGTGTGTGCGAAGGCGGTGTTACATGTAAACTAGTTTCAGATAAAATTCAAGCATACTATTATATTGAAATATTGGCTTCTAACTATGGGGTTTACATCATTGAACTTATGAAAAGAGAGGAATCTAATAATTTTTGAAGGAAAATGCAATCCCATAACAATTTTATAGGACATTACAATCAAGAATATCAGAGAGATAGTGTTGATGTGCCATTTCAATGTACATGATGAACTAGTTGATCATTATGAAACCTTGATCCTTAAGAGATTAGATATACAATATCGAACTCCCTTAACTCACTCTCTCAGGCTATGAGAAATGGAAACCTCTATTGAAATGCATTTCTCTCCTTCTCCTAAGGATTTTATTTCACTAAGTTTTGAAGGTGCCTCAAAGGGAAACCCCGATGATGCTAAACTGGGAGGCATTTTTAGGGATGATAATTTTGATCCAATCTACGTATAAGCTCTTTCATTTGGGAAAAATAAAAATAATCTAGCGGAATTCACAAAATTGGAGAGAGGGCTTCAAATAGCAGTTAGTGAAGGATTCTGGTTGCTTCACATCAATGGGAATTCCCAACTAGTTATTGGATGTATAAATAAGTTTCTAGCAATTTACTCTCCGGAAAAATCCATTCAGTATTGGTACTTACAAGAAGTGGTAGCCAATATTATTGATTAAATTAGACTATGTGATTACCAAGCACACACAATAGGACGAAAACAAGGTGGCAGATATCTTTGCAAATAAGGGTAGTTCAGGCAAACACGTATCCATTGACGTGTTGTGGTCTTAATTGATTAATCGAAAAATGATTCCAGGAGGTCATGCTCATGGTATACCAGGATAAATAAAAACTTGAGCATCAAATCCTCGATGGGGGTGTTTAAAGGACTTTGTGATAACATGGAATGAGGGGTTATTATCGGCATGGCTTGTCTCTCTGGCAATTTTTTTATGGAAGAAGTTATCATTCACATGTGAGGACTTTTTATGGGGAGGGAGGTGGCAGTCCTTGGGGAGAGAGTTTGCCTCTACACATGGCGCCGCATGGGTCATGTGTGGCATGCTGATGACTCTCACCATGGAAGCCATCAACCTGGGATCAGTCATAATAAATTCCACATGCACAGGGTTAAGGTAGTTCTTTGGATCATATGTTTTGTTAATGAAAACTCTGTCACTTGTGTAGGAATGGATCTCCATACCTATGGCGGATTGGCCATTATAGGCCTTTGTACTGACACTAAGGAAATGTTCATTTATGACCTCATTCTAGGTCATTTATTTAGGATGTTAAATATGTGGAGTATCACCTGACAACGACCTTAATTATGATGCTTATGAACTTACACAACCAACTATTTATACACAACTCTGTATTGGCCCAGGGTGGCAGAAAATTGGGTATAATGGTTTTGATGTTCTTCTATTGCAGAGGGTAGGCTCATGGTTGTGGTTCCATCTTCAAAATGTCATAGTGGGAGACTGGTTGGATAAGCCGTGTCTTTGGCCCCTTCATTAACCTCGCTCTTTAATTCAAAATTCTCCTGTCTTGCAAAATTGGGTAATCCTAATTCCCTTTATTCTTTGATGTGGGAGTCTACATTAGTTTCAAAATTTGTTTAATCTATGGTGTCCATGTTTTTTGTACTATTTCTACATATTTTTGGGTCAACCCCCTTTTTCAAAATAGTTGTAATTATTTCTTTAGTGAACTCCCGTAACTTTGACCTGACATACATTTCTTGTAATTGTTTGGTCTTGGTTAGTGGGGTATGGTTTCAAGGTACTTTTTTGGTTTGGTTCTGATAGGCACATTTCCCTCTCTCACCCTCTACTTTATCCAATAATTCCCACCACATTAAATTCTAGTTACCACGTCCCTTGTATCTCAATGGGAATATTCAATTTTGTGTCTTTTTAATTTTGAACTTAGTTGGTCTTCTCTGATTGGAAAAAATTCAACCTCCTCATACTAGTATATGACTCAAGAATGTAGCCATTCCCTCAAAGAATCGTGCCTCTTGTCAATTTTCAAAACGTTGGGGGATTTGTGTTTACAGTGGTATTCTTCTACGAGGGTTAATTAACAAAAACTCTTTAAGTCATACTTCTTTCATAGGTTTGGTCTTACTAGCGAGGCCATTAGTTGGGTCCTCTACCACTTGCTTCGAGTATTGTTCTTGTTTTTTCTTGGTAGGTTTTTAGTGGAGATGGCTCCACAGAAAAGGCTTCCTTGTCGTCGGGGTGGCACCTCAGGCGAATCCTCCTCTAGGCACCAACGATTATTTTGCTGAGAATTGGTAGACATGTTTTTTGATGCAGGTCCCCTAAAATTTTGTAAGGAGATTCTACAGTTAGAAGCAAGGGAGTCCAAGGATCGAATATATCACTTTGATTCTAAAATTGTTAGCAACTCTTTGAAATGGGTTCCTGATCCTAGAAAATTTAGGAAAAAAATATTGCACTTTCTCCACTCCATCACTACTCATCGGCAGATGGAAACTTTTCTTAGTATGGTTATTTGGGACGAACAAGTTGACAATTACAAGTATTTTGCTGGAAAAGAAGATATTAAGAGAATTATGAGGGACATTAGATACGACCTTGATGATATAGTGGTCAGATTAAATCGCATGGAAAGATTTGTGGTTTCTTACTCAGGGACAAAATCAAATGACCTTCAAGAAAACGACACAGTTATCAACGCTCCTACTTTAAACAATGTTCCACCTCTGAACACTTCAAATGAAAACTCTCCTCCACTTTCTATAGTCATCATTTTGGCCTAACATGTCCATTATGTTTCTACGTCTTTTTTCATATTATTCTTATAGATGTTCATGGCCATCTACTCGTTTTTTGTCTGCTATATATTTCTCATCTATAACACCATCTGAATGCCCCGGGTTAAATTTTTTGGGCTTGACAATCATAGTTTTTTTTTTTAGATGAAACTCTAAGGATTCTACAACGAGTTTATTTTTGCCTCCAATACTATCTCAGGATATTGTGGCCAGTGAGTATGGATATCAAGTTTTATCTATGCAATCTTCTTTTCTACTATTAATAGAAATCTACGACTATAATTTAAAAATATATATATATGTAAACTTAATTGTTTAAATTTCAAGCATGTATTATATTTTTCTATTGAATTATGGAAAAGTTAATATATAACAAATAGAGAAAAATAATAATTTAACGTATATGTGAAAAGTTTGTAAAATATAAAATTAAAATAAAAGAAAAAATAATTTATAAATAATTTTATTAGAAATATTTTAATTATTCTTGAAAAAATAAAATTTCTTTTAAACATTATATTATTTAAATTATAAATATGGAATGATGTCAAATCCAAATTATATTTATAAACTAAATATATTTACGACATAAGGCATTCTTCTATGAAAAAAAATCTCCTAGATGCCACTGTGTGCATCCATACAACGTTAGATTGAATGTTAGACGATTGAAGATTTATATGCCATCAAATGAGTAGTTTGAAAAAACAATTAAAGGGCATTGACAATTAGAACAAAAAAATACATATTGGAATTAAGAATTCTATGATATTATTAGAAATAACAATTGCTCTGGGTTTTCTCTACACATTATTGATCCCTGAAACAAACAGAAAATCCTTTTTTTTTTTTCAGAAGAAAAAAAACGCTGCATATATTAATATATATCAGTTCATGAGCTAATACATTCTCAAATAGAAACTAGTTCTATGAGTAAACATCATTGCATCGTCAGCCTGTTAACTGCTGATTGGAGAATAAGCAGGAGGAAAACTGACTGGCACATCGTATCAGGGGGATGTAATCAACCCCTTGCGGCAAGTACATTACATATCTGCAAAGAACATAAGCAAAAATGGGCAAAGGCATTTAATCATAATGATCCTAATGTCCTACTCATGCCTTAACCGATAACCTATGTTTTAAATCATTCCTATTGGACAGTGAAAACAGAAATGCGGAATTCGTAAAAAAGAAGATTATGAAGATCGAGGACTTGGCTGATATTTGTAAACAAACAGTCTCACTTATGATTATATCCGGCTCGCTTGTGTGTAATCAGACTCACTTGATAAATACCACTGGCTCGCTTGTATATCCTTGGCGCACTTGTGTACATACAGTCCTGTTCCTTTGCAAGGAGGTCTTTGTTCAAAATATATGATGCATCGAAGTAGATAAATGCCAGAAAACTGTATGTAACCGAAGCCCCTTGTGTATATTCGAAAAGTTGTCTTGTTTGCTTTGCTGGAAGGAAAGTTACACTGCCTCGCTTGTGTTATTTCTGAGCTGCTTACTAGTAGTATTCCTTACTCGAGAAAGCTGAAGCAACTGTGGATATATTATGGTGACCTGTAAGTGAACCTGTCCTCTGTTCTAATAGTTTAAAGATATCAGGCTCACTTGTAGCAGGGTATATTGGCACAGTTGAACAGTTGGAGCCGATCTACCAATTGGTACATCTCATACCTCTTCTTCTTCAAAACTAGATTGAAACAGATAATGCTATGGATATATATATATGATCCCAAAAAGAAATCCTAAAGACATAAAACAGCAATACGAAAACAAAAATAACAGTCCCAACAGATTCAGGGTATGGGAATTTTTAGTTCCTGTATCACCCTTCCATCCCTGTACCGAGAGAATTGTATGACCCCAAAATCTGCCTGGAGCCCTCTCTTAGATAACCCATCTACACGTGTATTGATCTCTCTGTATATATGATTGATCTTTGGGCATTGCATCCTTTTCCATAAACTCTGTGTGCGATCCAGCCATCCTCGAAGATGTGGAGAGAGAAGTAGAAAACTATTGGTAACCCAACCAATAACAAGCTTCGAATCCCCGTATATGTGAATATCCTGTAGGGATAGGTCCGAGGCGACCCATAGTCCCCCCCAAAGTGCCATTAACTCTGCTTTGTTATTTGTACTGGGTCCTCCATTCCAGTAAAAATGTATGCGTTCATTTGCGGACAGTTTTATCCAAACCCCGCACCCAGTAGAGTTATCCACAGATGCCCCGTCGAAAAAGATGGCCGGTATGGAAATGTCGTGAGGTCTGAGATGGATAGAACAGTCTGTCTCCATCTCCATCTTCTGAGGGCGTTCATCGATCCATCTTTTAATGACAGTGTATATCTTGTCTAGTCTGAAAGGAACTCCTTCAAAAATCAATCTGTTCCTAGCCACCCATACCTCCCAGATAAGAAAGAAAGGGAGAACATAATAATTAGATTTCAGCTTACCCCATTCAGATGTCGCCGATATAAAGTCTTGGGGAATCCATTGGGGATCCATATGAAAATCACTGAAAAAACGCCACAGTCGTCTAGTGACAGGGCATAAGAAGAAAAGATGAGTAATATTTTCCTCCTCACTGTGGCATAATGCACATCTGCCAGGGCCTTGGTGGCCTCTCTTTATCAAGTTCTCCCAGGTGAGGAATTTTCCCATCCATACGAGCCATCCAAATATGGTGATTTTAGTGGGGATTTTCCACCCCCAGAATGGATGGAACTCTGTGGAAATTGCGCCAGCGTTCCTGCCTATGATGTCTCTATAAACATCTTTTACAATGATCGATTTGTTTTTCATAGGGCCGTTCCAAACTATGATATCACCACCTGTAGCGTAGCATAGACCTGCACCTCTGAGCACATCCCGGACAGACTCCCATTCATCCGCCGCCGCACCATGTAATCCTATATGTCCAGCACTTTTAAAAATTGGGGCTGTGAAATACCATTCCTGGATGACCTGTGCTAGGAAGTGGATTCCTTTATGAGCCAGTGAATGGATCAACTGTAACGATGGCCCCTGTCCATAATGAATATTTATCATGCCCCAACAGCCTACAGGAATGCGACTCCCATCCCTGAAAAACCAAACCAGTCTCTGTTCAATATGCGGCATAATTCTCTTGAAGCTTGTCCATATAACAGATAATTTATTGGGGAGCTGGAGCGCATGACAACTGAGTTTGTGTAGTATGTCTCCATCAACATATTTAGCCCTTATGATCGCCGTCCAAATGTTATCACCCGTTATGGCCCTCCAAAACGCTTTCATGAGAAGGGCCATGTTAAACACCCGGGCGTTCAGAATGCCCCACCCATTCAAGTCTTTTGGATGACAGAGAGTCTGAAGACTGCAAAGATGGAATTTATTCTCCATTTTGACACCTCCCCACAGAAATTTAGAGATGATTTGGTTGATTATCTTAATGATGGCCTCTGGAAAATATAATAGGTGTCCCCAGTAAACAACCATCTGAGACAGAACTGCTTGGATCATTATGAGTTTCCCCCCCATAGTGAGCCATCTGTGTGTCCATCTTTCAATGCAGGATCTAATGTTATCCACCAGCCAATACCAATCTTTGTTCCTGTAACCACATGGTTTGAGGGTATATCCCAGATATTTGAAACCTGCAGCAGCCTGTCTATATTCCACCCCTAGGAACTCTGCTATAAACTGAATCTCCATTAAGTCACCAAGATCATATATGAGGAAAGACTTACCCTTGTTAATGCGCAGCCCAGTAGCAGATTCAAAACGTGTGAAGATAATGTGAAAATAGAACCAATAATTCCTAATGAGGTATCCAAAAATAAGTAAATCATCAACAAAAAGGGAGTGTGTAGTTGATACCGTGCGTGAGAAAACAAAACCCTTTAGAATTCCCCTCTGTTCTGCCCTGTGGATAATCTTGCTGAACCCGTCCATAACCAGGATGAAAATCAGCGGCGATAAGGCACATCCCTGTCGAAGACCACGGCCAGCTTCAAAGAATTTAGTGGGCAAGCCATTTACTATTATTGCAAATCGTACAGTTGTAATACAGGACATGATCCATCGAATAATCCTGATAGGCAGCCCTATTTTGAGCAGAATTATTTGAACGAAAGACCAGTCCACCGAGTCGTATGCCTTGTGAAGATCCACTTTCATCATCAACGCCGCCTTCTTCCCGGAATGCATAGAGTGGAGCACCTCCTGTGCTATTGCAATGGCATCGTGTATAGAACGTCCTTCAAGAAATCCATATTTCTCAGGAGAAATGTTCCTTGACATGCAACCCTTCATCCGATTAGTAATAATCTTAGATGTCACCTTGTATATCAGGTTGCATAGTGAAATGGGCCTGAAATCTAAGAAATTTTTGGGTTCTGAAATTTTAGGAATGAGGGCAATGAACGTGGAATTGAGATTTGGAGGGATGTGACCCTGAATTCTGAAGCCCTCCACAAGATCAGTAAGGTCATTGCCCAATAGATCAAAAAAGTGGATGAAAAATTCTGCCGGCCACCCGTCCGGACCAGGGCACTTGTCATGTGGAATGGTTTTAAGCACACCGAGCACCTCCTCTCTGTCAATAACCTTTTCCATCCCTGCAATATCCTCTTCTTCAAAGAACCCATCCACATGTTCCAAAACCCATGTTTGGTTTTCAGCATCGATGGATGGGTCTTTTTTATAGAATTCAGAAAAATAGGAGAAGGCCTCCTGCTGTATCTCCTCTGTAGATAGGGTGACGTTGTTATCTGTCTATTAATCCTCCAGATGACATTTCTGCAGTGCCTATCATTTGCTGACTTGTGAAAAAACTGTGTATTGAGGTCCCCCTCTTTTAGCCAGGCAATACGACTTTTCAGTTTCCATGTGACCTCATCTATTTTCAGAATTTATCTTTTGCGCTTGCTAAGACTGGCCATGAGTTCCATTGAGTGTGTCCCCGGACCTGACAGAGAGAAGGATGTGTATAGACTCTCCATCTGTCTGTTAATCTCTTCAAGTTCTTTTTTAAGGGACGCTTTTTTGTCAATCTCCCAGGCTTTAGTCTTCTTCTTGATGTGCTGCAATTTATAATGAAAGCGTGTCCAGTGACATGATATATCCTCGGCCTCAACACTTACCCACGCTGATCTAACCAAATTAGTGTATGCCTGATCTTCCAGCCAAATTCGGTTGAACTTAAATGGTCTGCTCTTCTCTTTCTGCATCTCGTTCCATATCAACTTGATCGGCATGTGGTCTGAAATATCGGATACAATGACAACCGACCGAGGCATTCCCCACACATCCATGAGATTTTCCTTGACTAATGCTCTGTCCAAACATTTGCCAATGAAGGCCTCCTCCATCCTATTATTTTTCCATGTGGGCAACATTGGCATCGGTCAAATATCCACCAGCTCCGAATCATTAAACATGTCCGACAGATACTGTGAGATCGGATCCATACGAGCCTTGCGAACCCATATTTCATCAGCCTTTAGTGTGATGTTAAGGTCCCCCATCAGAATGAGATTTGGCAGAGTTAATATATTAGATGCCTGCATTCTATGCCAAAAGTCCTGTCGATAATCATATGGCGCATACAAATTAATTATATATAGATGCTCAGACTTACCCCTGATATAACCTTCTAGCAGAATACCCCCAAAAAAGCTATAGGCATTAAAAGATGCCCGATGGGGATCCCAAATGGCTATCAAACCGCCGGATTGACCATCTGAATCCTTTGCAACTGCCTTCCAACCTTTCTTAATGTTCAATAGTAACTTGATTGCTTTCCCTCTACAACACATGGTCTCTTGGCCCAGAAAAATTGCTGGGTTCTCCGATAGTATTAAGTCCCGCAGGCAAAGTATTTTAGAGGCTTTGCCCAGACCTCTGATGTTCAATGAGAGGATGTAAGTCATTGCAAGTCCGCTGCAGGGGAACGTGCTCTAAGCGCCCTGGATGATGTCCAGTTCCCACCACTAATAGAAATAGGGATGTCTGATAAGTTGTCCTCATTTCCATCCAGCAATGATATTGCCCGAAACTTATCCTTAGACAGTTTACTTCTCCCTCTGTGGCTGCTATCTTTTGTGGGGGCCTTTTCAGATGTTTCAGGCGGTTTGTCAAAGACTGTGAGGGCGGCTAAGTCTATGTTTGGATTGGCTAGGATAGACTCAAGATCGCTGCCTATAGTATTTCTTGGAGTGGTCCCCTGTTCCATAGTGGCGTTCTGAGCATAATGGATATCTAAGGATAAGTGACCCACAGTTGATTCATTACTGTGTATCCCAGTAGACAGACCTGCATCGATGGCACCCTTACCCTTATCCCTATGTATGTGATGATTATGTATGGGTGTTCCATCTGGACTATGATCACTAGGGATATTATCCACGGGGATTTCACTTGACAGAGCAGGGGAGGTCTGGCCTGTTCTGACATTGTCATGCCCTTCAGGTACCAGTGTGTAGGGATTATCGGATGGGATCATATGAGACTCTGGCTCCAGGACCCTACGATTATGGAGGGAATTCCTATTGAAATAAGGATCCATAGCCTCAGAATAATTTTCTTCTTCGTTTGAGGAAGGGGATATTGGATTACCTGGATGGGAGTCCGTGAGTTGAGAGGCAGCAATGCGACTGAAACGACCCACAGTCACGCCCGCATGTCCTCCACCAGCTCGTTCCATACGCGATCGAAAAGGACAGTTCTCTCTCAGATGTTCAGTTCTATGGCAGATAAGACAATGAAATGGAATGCCCCAGAAGTCCAAACGCTGTCGATGTCTTCTGAGATCCCAAACCAGGTCAATGTCCCCAGGTAGGCCCCCTGTATAGTCGACTTCCACGAGAATCCAAGCTATTCTCTTATCCCCCGCACCAAGAATACTGGGGTCAATATACTTTGTACTGCTAATAGTGTCTCCAATAGCCCTGAGTGCCTTCAAAGTCCAGAATTCCAGAGGCAGACCCGGCAGTTTAACCCACACCACCTTATTACGTGGAGCCTCTAAAACTGGGTTGAATCCGAGGAACCAAGGGACGAGCTGCATGAAACTCCTGCCCCGAACCCAGGTGCGGTTGGTGATCTTAAATACATCGTTTTCGTCCATAAAATACACAGAACCATCCATTGATAAGATTACTGAACTTTGGAATATATCCAATGATCGGCTTCCACATTTTGCCAATCCAAGACGCTGAATCAAAGTCATTACCATCCGGGAAAATCCATCGTCCAATGACCGCTCTCCTCTGTAAGCTCACCACCCAGGTGCTGAGATCCTCTACGTCCAGAAAGACTTCCTTGATATCCATATTGTGTTTAAACACCGCGTTCACTCTTTTACGTCGACCACCCCTGTTTTTCCTGCGTTGTCCAGCTATTCCTTTTGATTCAGAGAAGGCCTGTCGAATAATGAGTTCGTCAACCTCCTGGTCTTAGCTTTTGTACAAAATTTCCTGGTTTGTCAATACAAGATTCCCAGAGTCCATCGTAGGATTATGTTCCCCCTATCCCTATTATCTGACACTGGTAGGTGGCGGAGTGTAGAAGGATATGGACTTCTGATTACACTGAGTACATCAATATTAAAGGCCTTTACTAGAGAATAGATGTTTCCTTACAACGTATCTCAGCTTACTCTATTAGGAGCCTCCTATGCTTCTTAAAAAATTGCTATTTTTGTAATTTATCACCTTACACCCGACACCTGCCTCTGAGAGCCGTGAGAGAATTTTAAGAGTAGATCTGGAAGATCGCCGAAAGGAGGACAATCAACGGATAGTAGCTGTAGATCTTAAATGGGACCATCCAATCCAAATCAATTTGCACTGCCAAAACCCCGATCCTAGTACCAAAAAATCAAGAGGATATCGCCCTGCAATCTTATACTACCTACTCTACTGTTGTCTCATTTATGGAGACTCAACATTCAAAATTCTATTGAAATAAAAAACTCTCTCTTTTCAGTGAGCGTACATAGGATCACCTTGAGCGATGTCGACCTTAAATGTGAACACTGGGACTACTGTCAATCACCTGGAAAATACAGGGTACGTTTGTATGTTCATCCCCTGAGAAAACTCTCCGTTGAAAACTTTTGAATTGGAGCCGGATTTTGTGATAACGGCTAATCGGAAAGATCAGTCCACTTTCAGAATTGGCAACAGCAACAACAGCGAAAACCAGGGATAGCCCACCATCTCCTGCATAGGCGAAATCCACAGCTCTTGCACGGCTGTGTTATATAGAAAGATTCAATCCAACACTGCCAAATGTTATTCCACCAATTGTTAAGGGATCCAGACTCCTGCAGTAGTTCCAAAGATTGTTTTGGTCCCGATGTTTCCTCCCTATGAATACTGCTTAGAAACAATTTAATTATGTTCTTCATACCAAGTTCCAGAAACAATTCAATGAGAACATTATCAATGATATAATCCTGTAAAAACGAAAAATTTCCACAGCAGCATGCTCTGTCTTTTTTTTAAATTGGAGAGAGTCCTAACTTCTCTTAGCATCCGTAAAAATAGCAGCCCATAAGTTCTACAGAAGCCACCAAAGGCAGCAACTCATTGTCCTACTTGGATACCAGCTATTGGCTTTCATCATAGCCACCAATGGCAACATGTAACTGTCGACAGTGGGTTCCAGCTTAAACAAAATCGACAATAACCACCAACAGCAACAACCAATTGTTCACTTTGGGTTCCAGCTCTGTAAAACATAGACCACTTTCTACAGATACTCATGAATCCCTACCTCGTAAACCAATCCGGATGCAACAGTAGCCACCAGAGGCAACATTACATTGTCCATACATGGGTACCAGTTAGAAAGATGCCACAGTAGCCACCAAAAACGACGTCAGACTGTCGACTTTGAGTTCCAGCTATAATGTTCATCAATAACCACCATAAGCAACGACATAATGTTCACAATGGGTTCCAGCTCTGTACATCAGAGAAGTTTACCTCCTTTTCCAACCTCCCTCGACTACTAGCCTCCTCCAACCGTCTAAGCAGGCAACCTAACTACCGAGATCTACCATTTTATCACCCATTTAGTTCTTTTTGGTCTGTCTGGAGTTTCCCGTTGGACGGATCCACTGTTTGTTGAAATCCCGATTATCTGCAAATGGAAGGGTGGGAGCAGCTGCAGCTGTGTATTGTGCAGCTGGAAACAGAAAATCTTTAGAAGAGCTATCGTGTGAGAACGTGGAAGGAGGAGGGGTTGAACTCGAGCGCACCCCTTCAGCGCGCAGAACTGCACCAATTGAATAGCTAGAAAACTTTAATGTACTAAAAAAATTTGTGTGAATTTTTTTTGTTAGTAAGAGTAATAAGCTAGTCCTTAGCACCTTTCAATTTCCATTTTAGGTTTTGAGTTTCTGAATTTCCCATTCTGTTAATTATGATGCATAGTATTTACAGGTTTCCTGAATTTGGATTGTGATTGTTTCATGGACTTCTGGCACGAATAGTTTCTTACTCAGATTCATTAAACCAATCTGATTTTTTGTTTTTTGGAATTCCATTCGTTCACATAAGAGGGGAGAAAAGTCGAAACAATCATTTTCATTTTAAATTCATGATTAGAGAAACGCTAAAACCATCCTTTTCCATTTTCAATTCATGTCTCCAAAAGTTGCAGGTACGCCTATAATATATATATATCAATTTTATTAATAAAAAATATAATATTTGTACCTTACTCCACTTTTTATTATTATTATCATTTTTAATATAACATTTCATTTTTAAGAATATTATAAAATGTCCTCTTCCCTCTTATATATATAACTTTGTATTTTAATTTAATTAGAAAGAAAATAATTTCTGTATATTTACAATAAAATAATTTTCAAAATGATATGTGTGTGTGTGGGGGGTTAACGTCCACTGAGACCAAACTTTGGTCTATCGAACCTAAAGAAACGGGTTATTTAGTTTTTTTTAAAATTGTACTCCTATGCTCAAAGGGCTTGGAGAGAAGCGTCTCGAGCTCACTATAATTTTGACATGTTAAAAGGCTATGAAGGTCGGTATTGCAACAAATATTATGAAACTAGAATCTAATATGGGTGTACGCAGGGCACTCTAAGAGGAAGTGATTTTCATCCTCAATGTTCATATTCTCACAGAGATGGAAGATCCTTTCCACCCATGGTGTTTTAGAAACTTCCCAATGACTTGTTTCACTATAGAGCTCATGAGAGTTCGTTCTTATCTTGGCTATATTAATTTTTTTCTTTGAGCTAGTTAAAATAGAGAGATACTTTTGATCTTCTAGATTAAGGTTGATGACCTCCTTATAATATCTTAATTTTCTTTTAGCCTCTAAATCTTTCTCACACCACATTTTCTCTTTAAACTTAGAAGTACCAACTATTTTAATGTTATGAATATTTTGCAATGCAACATTTTTGTCGATCTCCCAATGGTTTAACCACGCCCCGGTATCTTTATACCAACCTCGTTTGAGCCTTAGGTGGTTTTGGTTGGAATTTAAAGCTAGCTTAGGAAGTCTATGGTCTCCCATGTTATTGATTGTGTGCTTATACAATAGGAGCCTAGTCATAGCTAGGCTCTCGATAGGGGAAAGACCCAATTCTATAAGGAGAATAGATTAGGGTGTATTTCTTTTAATTTTGAGGTTATACATTATAAAACGCTTCTGGATTTTCTCAATTTTTCTCCAGGATTCTCTAGAGATGTTGCAACCCCAAACCTCACATCCATACAAGATAACAGGAGTGACTAAAGTTTCAAAGATGAGCTTCTTTTTATCCCACATCACAAGGTTTGCTGCTTTACAATTATTTTCAAGACTAAAATAAGCTTTCCACCCTCCATTAATCCTTTTTTCAATGCTATGGTTCCAGTTGAGCTTGTGATGAATATAAAATCATAGGTACTTGTAAGAAGACACTTCGTCCAATTTTTTATTGTCATACAAAAAATTAGCGTAAGTGTCTATCTTGGATTTGATAATCATAGACTTTGTTTTGTCGGTGTTCACAGTCATATCCTTGGTAGAGAATAAATCCTTAAGAAGTCTTAGTTTCTTATGAAGATGACATGGGAACCTTACCAGAAGAACAATATCATCAACATAGAGAAGAAGGATGATGACTATTCCAGCTAATATCGTGCCAGCACAGCCTGCTTCCTCTAAACAACCTTCTAGCTTGTCGATGTAAACGTCAAATAGGGTAGGGGAGAGGGGGCAACCTTTTTTAACTCCGATATTACACTTAATATACTTCGACCACCCGTCATTGCTCTTAAACTTGGAAATTACATTCTCGTATAACCTTATAGCAACAACTCTCAACTCGAAAGGAACCTTTAGCTATTCTAATCTATTCCATAGTTTATTTCTAGGCACTGTAACGAAATCCTTTCTAAAGTCCACAAAGCAACAAAAGAGATTGGATTTGTCATTACGACATTCATCCACAATGATCCTAAGCATAACAATTGTCATTACGACATTCATCCACAATGATCCTAAGCATAACAAGGTGGTCCGTTGTTGAGTGCTGCCTTGTAAAACCCGCTTGACCTTTAGCCCACTTACCTTCACTTTCAAGGCATATGGTCATCTTATTTTACAAAATAATACCATATAACTTGGCTAAGAGAGGGCTAATCATAATTGTCTGATAATTAGAGGTGTTATTTGTATCCCCACTTTTAAAAATAGGAATAATGATGCTATGATTCCATGGTTTAGGGAACCCTTGCTTGTTTTCTTTATTGAAAAGCTATTGGATGTGAGGGATGACCTTCAATGTCCTTAGCTTTTCCATTTTCCAGGCACTTAACCCAAAAATATATGTCTTCCAATGAGAAAAAATCTTCTGTTGTGAGAAAGGTTTCAAAGTTATCTATAACATTTGGAGATTCATAAAGCTTTTTAAGATAGGAACTCCAGTCGTGTAAATAAATTCTATTATTATCTTTAGTTTTTCTAGTTAGAATCTGCCTCCATAATTTCTTAAGAGCTACCTTAGAGAGGTGTAAGAGATTTTCTTGTCTTTTATGAATATACGACATTTTTTCCCTTTTAGTTAGGGCTTTGTATATTTTTATCTTGCCAATTTTAAGAGACTCATCAACAACTTCCTTAATTTCTCTCCTCTCACTTTTACAATCTTGATCATACCAAGGGTTGGTTTTTCTATTTCTTTTATTACTTGAAACTTCAATTGGGAACTTGTTAATAGAATATGAGAGAGTTGTAGTAAAATTATGATAGAGGTCTTTTATCTTGTCTATATTAGATAAAGGAAGAAAATTAAATTTTAATTCATGTAGAAAAATATCATTTTTATTTCTATCAAAGATTAAGTTCTTTGGGATATAAGGATTATCTTTTATGGGATCTCTATGCATGACAAAATTGAGAGTTATAATTAAAGGTCTATGATTTGAGTGCTAATGGTCGTTTAAGATGTCAAAATTTATTATTTCGTTGTATAAAGGGATATCAGAAATAACATAGTCTACCAAGATGCTACCAAGCCCATGGATATATATATATATATATATATATATATATATATATATATATATATATATATATATATATATATATATATATATATATATATATATATATATATATATAGATATATATAGATATATATATATATGTGAAAAACCAAACACACATATATACACTATATGTATTATTATCTTTATAAGTTTTGAATTGATGGTAAATGGATTTTCTCTTAAAACATTTATTTGGAAATTTATATGTGAAATTTATATGAATATAAAAAATATTTCATTTTAACTCTTGCTCATCAAATTTTATTTTTAGAATCTAATCTCTCTCCTAAATAAGATAATGAATTAAGTTAGATATGATAATTAATAAACATATACAAATTTAATAAATTTAATTATAAACATAAAATTAAAAAATATATATTTATAGAAAGATCCATTTTTAATAGAATTAAGAACTTCATATTTAAATTCAATTAATGAGCACATAAAAACTTAATAGTTATTCTTAATTACATTTCTATGTTATTTAACAACTATAAAATATGTCCAAAATGAATGTCATATATATATATATATGATAGATCCATTTTAACTCGTGATTGATAAAGCTTTGCTAAAATTCAAACATTTAGTGGTGTAAACTATATTTCAAGTTTGACACTTATATAAATATTTTCATTTTGATAAATTTAATCCCTCTAAATACTTAATAAATATAAAATTAAAAGAAATATCTATTAAAAGAAATACAAAAAAATATCACGTCAATATAAATAATAAATGCATTTATCAAGAAATAAATATTATATAAATTTTTATATATAATCAGAATCATAATATTAACTAACACTTAATAAATTAAAAAATAGAGAAACATTTATAAATTAAATAGTTGGTGAGCGTCGATAGATATCAACCCATAATAAGTATTATCGACATCAACCCATAATAAGTATTAAAACACGTACTACATGATATATTTCACATTGGCATAATTAAAAAATAAACCCATTAAATTATAACTTTATTATTATTATTATTATAAAAAGTGAATATATAACTTGAACATATATTTTTAGTTTGGATATTTACCCACTTTATCATGGAGATCCTTAATGATATGGATTAAGACTTTTAACTTTGGAGATTTACCCCCACTTTACCATGGAGATCCTTAATGTGTAAAGATACATTGACTTATGAATATCATGTGCCTAAAAAACAATAATTCACATCATAAGACACTTGTTCCTATGACACTATTTTTTAATTAATCATTTTAATTGAAAGGGGAAAAAATAACATAACTACTTTGTAGATAAATCTCAACCTTTGATTTATGTATACTATTATGAATATTCTATAATAATCCCTACATGTTAAATCTATACCATTCACTTAATATTTATTGATAATTAAATTAAAATTATAAAATTTCTATTAAAAAATACTCACTCCCATCAACATAATTAAAACAAATAATATAAACTCCACTAATTATGTAAGTTTTATATGCACACATCTCAGACTTAATCAAAACAAATAATTCAAACTCCCCTAATTACGCCCTAAGGAGTTCCTCTTTGAAAACAACTCTCCCAGATCCCACTATGTACATCTATGCAACATCAAATTGAATGCTAGACGATTGAAGATTTGTGTGTCATCAGATTAATATTTAGAAAAAAAAGTTAATGATCATTAACAGTTAGGGAAAAAACTACATACAACCCTTCCTGTCATATCTACAAATCCTTGAAACCGACTTTCCTCCTTGAGCGGCTAAAACTGTACATTAATTACTGTAAATTCGGTTGCTTGGGGTTCCACCCCAAAATATTCACAGAGCATGCACTTACCTAGTCCCGTGTAATTCAATTCAAATATAATCCATTCACATAAATTCATTTCACTCACTACATGAATTAGTTCACATTCGTCAGTAACAGAACATAGACTCCATACAGAGGCAGTAACAATTATGTTCTTGTGTTATATACATAATTATTCAATACTAGTATCTTATGCAACATGTAGAGTTCATCGACCCAACTTATTATGATTAAAAACATTAAGGAAGAAGTAGAGTTTCCCATTTCGACACCCAACTAGATAGAGTTCAATATTTCCACATCAATGGTGTACTAAACTGTTCATTCCAAACCCTTCGGCCTACTATTATCCGGTGGTAATGCTGACAAGAATAAATCTTGTTTGTTGGAATGACCAATGAGGTCCCATTAGTCTGAGGATATTGAGGTCTCCAGGCACTCATCCATGAACATCTGAAGAGACAAACCTATCTCTTTCAATTCCTACTTGGATCACTGGGAAAGTTTCAAGCACAAAACCAACCCTAGAAACCACATCAGTGAGTGCAGCCAAGTTTTCCTCAAAAAATATCTCTATCTATATCTAATGTTATATATGTCGTTAACTCTGTAGTCGAAAATATGTTTGAGATGACTCCATGTAATACATATTTCTCTCTTGATGAAGAACAATGTCTCTTGATTAGAGATTTGGTTCTGTATTTGATTTTTTCATTGTGCTTTTTAATTTCTGTGTTGCATTTGAGGCATCATGTTTTGCTGAGTATTTTGAAAAGATGGATATGTTGTTGATTTTTGTGGTGTTTTGGACATGAAGAATAATTTTGCGCCCACAATGTTATTTTTTATTTTTCTCCCATAAATGCATATTTATTATTTATTTTTACACCTTTATACCTATAGGTAGGTCTACTTATTTATTTCCATTGGTACATGGGTACGTGATCAGGGCTACATCCACAACGTTATTTTGTATCATTCTCCCAGTAGATGTGTATTTATTATTTATTTTTACACCTTTATACCTACGGGTAGGTCTACTTATTTATTTCCATTGGTACATGGGTACTGGATCAGGGCTGTCAATACCAGGGGTAGACAAGAAATATAAGGTTGGGCCTCATTAACCCATCCAACAATGTGGGTATTTCAATTCGTAGCACTTCCAATCCTTACCCATCTGACTAAACCTCCACTGGTAAATCTAGAACAATCTTGTCTCATTCGATTCAGTCACATGTGAACCATAGAATTGGCATGCCCCATATATTATTCATTCCTCGTATATTATTCTTTAAGGTTCCTAATATAAGAAAAGGGTAAAAGTGTTCATATTCCCTTCTCCCCCAGATCCTTCTCGATAATTCAAAACCCATATTCAAGTCCCCTAAGTTTGAAAATCTCCTCTTCAATGCTTATAAAAACAAAGGCCTACATAGAAGAATACATTTCGATGGGCAGAACAACCATCGATACCTGATGATGATGATGATGGTTAAAGTCCACTGAGACCAAACTTTGGTCTATTGGACCTAAAGAAATGAATTATTTAGTTTTTTTTTAAATTGTACTCCTATGCTCAAAGATTTTGGAGAGAAGCGTCTCGAGCTTACTATAATTTTGACATGTTATAAGGCTAGGAAGGTCAATATTGCAACAAATATTATGAAACTGAGATCTAATGTGGGTGTACATGGGTCACTCTAAGAGGAAGTTATTTTCATCCTCAATGTTCATATTCTCATAGAGATGGAAGATACTTTCCATCCATGGTGTTTTAGGAACTTCCCAACTACCTGTTTCGCTATGGAGCTCATGAGAGTTCGTTCTTATCTTGGCTATATTAATTTTTTTCTTTGAGCTAGTGTTACACAGTAATTTGTCACCGTCCCTACCATTCCCCGTCCCGCACATTGGAGGGCCCATTATGTGACCTGTGAGCAATGTCATGCCTTGAAACCATTATCATTTCATTCCTCTAAACATGAGCTTCAATTGCCCTAAAGACATCTCCTTGCAAAAAACCATAAAAACATCCCTTTTTGCATTGGCGCGGGTATCTAGTTCATCACTCGTGCCAATGAGGAAAATCATACAAAGAGGTCGAGCCAACTGGCGCTCTATCCCAGAGTCACAGTCGTGCCAGCCAATTTAAGGAGTGTTTTTTAAATAAGAAAGGCGGGATTTTTGTTTCAACAAACTCAGAAACTACTATCTATCTTGAGTTGGGAGGTTTGGCTCCGGGAGTTCCATGGAAGGGAAGTGGTTTGCCACCTCTCATGGAAGCTTCCTTGATGATAGGGCCAATCCCACAATTATAGGGATCCCAACTCCCCTTCCTCCTTCTATAAAAGCTTTCCCATTGCCATTGCAAGCTAGTCTTGAAGTGCCTAAGCTTTGAATCTCCAAATTCCCAAGAGCCTTCATGCTGCAAGAGCCCTCATTTTTCCCTTAAGGCCGACTCAAGCAAGGAGACTATCGTTGAGAGACTCTAAGAGAGGCTTGTCCTATCCCTGGCAGGCTTTGCGAGACGTGCACGACTGGAGACCCTTCCGAAGGAGACCTCAGCGTCAGAACATTGGTTGTACTCTCTTTCGATTGTTTATTAATGAATGACTACTGGTTATGGTTCCACTCTGTTTTTCACTTATGATAATGATGAGTTATATCCTTTCTGACTGATATATAGTTGCGTATTCTAGATTTTATGCTTGTATTCATGTTGTTTCTTGCATGTGCAGGTGTCCATCCACGGAGATCGTGGGGATCGTGATCTGCCGAGGCTGAGGAACGAGAACGCTGTCTCTTCTACGAATCATAGCACTAGACTCCAGGTAGGCCTCCATCGTTGGTCTGTTTATTCGCAACTAGGAACTTGCGCTGTAGCATTTGATGATTGTTGCTAGACCCGTGCTGGGCTAGTAGGGATCGCCTCTGTCCGCAGAGGGGATTTACCTCCTCAACAATTTGGCAACTCCGCTGGGGACCGTCTAGTTTTGATTGTCTCGTTTTGATTGTTTCGTGGTTTTCCTTGCTTGGTTAGCCTTCTGGGCTGAGTTCTTTTGCTGTTTTTTGCTTCTTGGTTTGCTTAGTTATCATTGATCTACTTCTGGAGTAGTTCTTTTTTATTTTTTGGCTAAGAAACTTGGCTGGCGCGCTTTTTAGCTCGATAGTCACGCCAATTGGCGCATGTTGCATTTGTATTGCCCGCGCCAATTGCTTTCTGGCGCCAGTTACAGCCTCACAGTCGCACCACTCCTGTGAGGCATTAGGGTTTGCTCAGTTCTGAGCTCTCTGGGTCTGGTCAGTGTTTTTCTTTTTGATTTTTCGGCTACCTGAGTGTGTTGGAGTCCTATTTGACTGGGAATTTGCCTTCGTCCTTTGGTTGTTTGCTTTTCTCCATCGATTTCATGTTTTAAGCCCTAGGGCATCTAGTGGTTTTGTGTATCGAGCCCTCCTTAGGAGTTTTGGTGTTTTGTTAGTCCAGTCAATTCTCTGATTGCTCCTCCGCATTATTTTAGTAGTTGTTCACCGTTTCGTTACGATTTTTGAGTGATTACTCTTCTCTTCATTCAAACTTCGTTCGGTCTTGCTTTGGACCTAGATCACTTGGTCCATTGGAGCCTTTGAGACTTTTTCTTGGTTTTGAGAGACTTTGGTCGATTTGAGATCTGATTGTTTGTGTCATTGAGTGAAATTTGTTTGTTTTTTCTCTCTTAATATCGTTTCTCGAATTGCTTCTCTTTTGTTTTTAGTTTTTTTAGTGCATCTAGCCATCAAACATTTAAAATTGTAAAAAAAAAAAAATCTCTTTTTCTTTTGGTTGATTAGTGCAAATTGAAATCTTTTCGATTTTACTAGTAATTAGTGATTTGGATGAAAATTTTTCGATTTCATTAGTTGCATTAGAGATATCATTGATTGTCTTGCGATCATTTTGTTTGTGTTAAAGCTCTCAACTCTTCTGTAGCTAGTTTTCATCGAACGAAATGATGTACTGTGGCATGTAGCTTTGCATTTAGGAATTTTTGAGACCACACATTCGTTAGGGCCTGAAAACTGAAACATAATTGAAGATCAACTTTAAAATCTACTCAATTTACACTAAGGCAACATTGAAATCTAATGAAACACATTTAGAGGTCTAGGCTAGAGACGTGTTCCGGCGTCTTTAAACCTAGTAGCTGTCGTTCGCCTTTTGGCTTTAGACAACGCTAGTACGGACTTGTGCTCCTCGTACCGTCGCATATATAAAGGGAGACCCCTCTAGGTTTTCAATCCTTTATCCATAGGAAGCCGAGTCTGCCGCCCTATACCCGTGATACACCGAACACAGCATTCGGGGAGATTTCTTGCACGTACGGAAAGTCCTTGGTTGATTTCTCTTTCATTATTGAAACCAAGGTGTATATTGCAGTTCACGGTTATTTGGTACACCCTTTGCCTAGTATTCTTGAGTAGTCATTTGATCTTTTCCGACTCTTTAAATTTGAAAGGATCACCAAGCGCTTGTCCTTTCACGCTTGCTTCAAAACTGTAAGAGATAGAGTCACCTTTCATCCGTTTCTCGGCTCTTAAAACATGAAACGGTGAAGTTTCTAAGTTTCAATGTGGTAAAATAAATCACCCGCGATCACACGCCCTGTTAGAGTTTGCTTGTTGGCCGTTTGATTGTGTGCTTTGGTTTTTAGCCCGTGTGCTGTTTTGAGTTGTTGATGGCAACTTTTCCGGAGTTCACCAACCAAGGAATCCCCTCCGATGGGAATCCTGGTCATTTTCCTCCTTTTGAGAATGTTGGTGCTCCTTACATGGCAACGTTTTCCCTTCCTGGGTTAACTGTTGGGTTACCTGTTTGGTTATTCTCAACCTCTGTGGTTCCGAATGTCTCGGCTACTGTTCAATCAGTTCCTCCACCTAAACAACATCATGTTGATTCCAAGGTGGACCTCTCCCCTTCTTCGCCTGTTTCTCTGTCCTCCTCTTCTACTTCGCCTGGTGAAAGTCTGGATTCAAGTAATCAGGTGGCTAAGAAGAAGAAGAAGAAGACGAAGAAGAAGAAGTCTAATAAGCGAGAGGCTAAAAGTGCAGCTACTGCTTCTAATGCACCTCCTCTTGATAAACATTCCAACCCTCCACGAAAAGTCAAGTTCCCTTGCATGTTGTGCATGGGAGACCATCTTCTTCGAGACTGCCCTGGAATTCCCAAGGTCCTCGAAGAATGGTCTAACGGTCGCCCACCGTTGTCGTTGGCTTCCGAGAGTCAGGTTGGGGGCACATCTTCAACTGGTGCTGGTAAGGCTCCTAAGAAGCAGGGTAAGATTACCAATCCCTGTAAGTTGTGTGAAGGGCACCATGCCATTCACCTTTGTCAGTATATGGATGAAGCCAAGCGATTTTTGGACAACTCGATTGTTTCTACACCATGCCTTCCGACTGGTTATAAACAGCTTTCTTTGAGTCCTCCACCAGCTGATCCTATGATTGATCAAGAGTCATCCTTGGTCAATCCCGCTCACTCGGAAATTCAAATTCAGGAATCCCTTCCCGACCAACCATTGGTCGTGGGATCGGTTGAACTGGCCCCATCTACGGTGCACCAGGTCTTTTCCGTTGAGAGTGGACCTCACATCCCCCATGTTCTTCTTATTTCTTCAGATTCCTCAGATTTGGAGAAAGATTCTCCTGTCCCCGTATCTCAAGAAGTTGCTCCTCCACCTCCCGTGATGGAGGTCTCGGAGGATACTCCTCCCACCTTTGAGATGGAGGTTGTGGAGGATGCCCCTTCTTCTTCCGTAACACCAGGGGAAGACCATCTCGGATTGATGGTGGCCCCTCCAAGTAGTTTGGTCGCTTCCTTTGATTGGAGTCGACTCGCAGGATACCGCCTTCCGTCTTATGTGCCTTTCGAGATCACAGTACAGGCTTTTGGTCTGGTCGTACCCAACACCATTATAGACGAAGGCGCATCTGTTAGTGTTTTATCCTCAACTACTTGGCAAGCTTTCGGTTCGCCACCGCTTGCGCCTGTTACGCAGAATCTGTTGGCGTTTAACAGAAGAGCGAGTCAACCATTAGGGATCCTTCCAAGGTTACCTGTTACTTTGGGAGGTAAAACCATCCATATGGACGTGATGGTTCTCCCAGGCCCCTTGGATTTCAATCTGCTCTTGGGGCGCGATTACACCTATGCCATGGGAGCTCTTGTCTCTTGTTACGCAGAATCTGTTGACATTCAATAGAAGGACGAGTCAACCGTTGGGGATCCTTCCAAGGTTACCGATTACTTTGGGAGGTAAAACCGTCTATATGGACGTGATGGTTGTTCCAGGCCCCTTGGATTTCAATCTGCTCTTGGGGCGCGATTACACCTATGCCATGGGGGCACTTGTCTCCTCCCTCTTTCGTGTGGTCTGTTTTCCGCATGAAGGAAGGATTGTGACCATTGATCAGCTTTCATTCTTTGGTCCTGATGTGGCAGCTGGCCCACCATCATCCCTTCCTGGTTTTTATCCACCCGTTGTATCTGCCCCACCACAGGTCAACTATGTGGCTACCTACCCCGTGCCTGTTCTCAGTGATGGTGCCGTCGTGCATCAGGTGCTGGGGGCATTGGGTCCTGAATTCCAGGATGTTTTCCTTCCATCGGGAGTGGAACTCTTGGAAGCGATGACTTCTTGTTCATTATGATGAAGTCGGTCGGAGCATAGTTTGTCTTCTTGTGTCAAGCTCCTTAAAAAATGAAACAAGGGTGTTCGGAGCATGGTTCTTGTCTTGTGTCAAGCTCCTTAAAAAATGAAACAAGGTTTTCGGAGCATGGTTCCTTGTCTTGTGTCAAGCTCCTTAAAAAATGAAACAAGGTTTTCGGAGCAGAGTTCCTTGTCTTGTGTCGAGCTCCTTAAACCATGAAACAAGGTGTCCCGAGGATAGTTCTTTTAATGTGTCAACCTCGTTAAAATAATGAAACACGTTCCCGTTCAATTCGAGTCTTTGGTTAGTTCTCGTAAAATCCCAGTCGAGTCTTTCTTAGATCTCGTAATTTGAACCTTCACTCCATCTTCCTTCCATATGGACTGAAGCTTGGGGGGCATGTACCTCGAATTGAGTCACCATGCTGGGGGCATGCTTATCTTTTCAAGCATAGTTTATGTCCGTTTCAAGCTTGTGTAAAAATGAAACCGGTTTCAAGCATAGTTTATCTTTGTTTCAATCTTGTGTAAAAATGAAACCTTGCCCATTTTACCTCTTGTGATGGTCATTTTATCAGCCTGTTTTTACCAGATGAGCCTTGGTTTTCTCACTCCATTGTCACTATCTGCTTGGCCGATCATATGCCTTCACTTGGTTGTTTTACCTGTTCCTGAGTAACCGCTGCTATGAGTGGTCTTGTTAGCCAGCCTCTCGACCTTTATTTGTTCAGAGTAGTTCCACCATTACCGAAACCAGTTGCTACCCTTTATACCACTCGTTCCTCCAGGAGGAGTCATCTTTCAGCTCTTTTCTGACTCTCTAAATATGAAAAGATTGCCGAGGCCCTTGTCGTTTCGATCTCGTTAAAATGGACATGAATCGACATCCACCCAGTATAAGTTTAACCCTTTTTCGGGCTGGGATGGATCGATTACGAAAAAGGAATACCCTAGCCTATCGCGACTAGGAGGTTTTTCCGGATATTGTTTTCTACCTTTTCGGATCTGGGGAACTATTTACGAAAAGGGACCTGTGGAGTTTTCTTTTCCGCTGTCTTTTCAAACTCTCTAAACATGAAAAGACGCCGAGTTCTTCCTTTGTCAGACTCGTTAAACCCTGATGACATCGGATTCAGTCGAAATGACGTTCTCCGAGTTCCTCCTTCCTAGGGCTCGTTAAATGTACTAGGATGGATCCGTCCGAAGGACGGGTTTATATGACAAGCATATGGTATCCTCTTCAAGCTTGTGTAAAAATAAAGAGGTACTCACCGAAATGGTGGGGGAAAAAATGGAACCATCGTCGTTGTCGTCGGCAGTATGTCGCTCTTGAACATGGCACTTGTCTGCACTCGTGTCGGGTTGGGGACATCTCATCTCGTTATTTCACTTTGCCTCCGTGGGTTTGGGTAATCTCTTTTGACCTCTCATCTGCTCACTGCCTCGTCACCATGACCTCTGATCCGTTGATGTCAAATACTGCCAAATCCACTGTTGTGCCGTTCATATGTTCAAGAGAAGTTGGCCTCTGCAAATATCAACCTTCTTCTGTTTCTCGTATGATCCTGATTCACAACAAAACATCATGTTCCTCTGTCTCGTGTCGATGATGTGGGAAACATTATAGCCCACCTTCGATCAAGGTCACTTCCTGTCGACTTCAGCTCATTATCCAGGAGGTTGGTCTAGAGACTCCTTATGGTACCTTGGAGCCTGCATGCCTCAATGGCAGGTTCGTCGCATTCGACGTGAGGTTTACATCATTGACCTCCGATCGAGTGATTCTGCAGGTGTTCGACGTCAACTCATTTATTCGCACGCCGTAGATTGTACCTGTAGTACCTTGAGGACCATTGTCATTATTGGTGGTTTCTCTCGCGTATGTTAACAGCTTTCATCATTGGCTGGTAATCAGACGATGTTCTTGCATGTTCGACATCAGCTCACATATTCACATGCTCGAACTTGTACTTGTTTGGGTCGAGATGGAGCGCAAGACCCTGGATTGTGTATGTTGTAATCCAGGCTGCGATTGTGGATTATTATCATTATGTACATGACTCACTGATTGGATGGCTGCGACCATACCTGAGTCTATTTGTTTGATCTTAGTTGGATGGCTGCGCCCATACCCTAGATCCGGATTATCGTATACTCTGTTTCAGATGGTTGCGTCCATACCATGTATATACATCATGTACTTGAAGATTTTCAGTTGTATCTTTCTGCGCAGGTTTTCCGACGGCGGGCCTTCAGTTGAACATGTTCTCGTAAAGCATTTCACCCCTCTCTCTCTCTCGGGCCTCATACTTTAGGGGGCATCTGTTACACAGTAATTTGTCACCGTCCGTACCATTCCCCGTCCCGCACAATGGAGGACCCATTATGTGACATGTGAGCAATGTCAAGCCTTGAAAATACCTTCATTGCATCCCTTTCCATGAGGACAACATTTCTTCTGTATGACCAACATTTCTCTGTTTATCATTTCTTTGAGACCCCTAAAAACACATGTTTTTGCATTGTATTGCTTGGATTATGTACTCGCGCCCGTTTGGGAAAATTAACAGCCGAGCATAGCCAGTGGCGCTCACAATCGGTGTTGTACCCGCGCCACTCTGTTTATGGAAAGTTTTTTAAAAAAAGAGGCGAAGTTTCGATTACAACAACTTCGTGGATGAGTCATCAGGAGTGGTTTCGCCTGAATACCCACGGCCTTCCTCCTTTGGCCTCTTGTTTCCACCTTATGGGGAACCTCCCAAGGGATAAGGCCTCCCTTCCACTATTGTAGGGATCCCAACCTCCTCCTCTCCTCTATAAATATAGCCTTCATCCATCGATGAAAAGTCGAAGGCGGAATGGTTGAAAGGCGGAATGGGCCGAAGGCGAAGGGCGATGGTCTTGAAGTGCTGAAGCTTTGCATCTCCTATTCACAAGTGCCTTTGTGCTGAAAAGAATCCTTCCTTTCCCTTAAGGCCCATTCGAGCAAGGAGACCATTGTCACGAGACTCTGGAGAGGTTTCCCTTTCCCCCGGCGAGCTTTGCGAGGCGTGGACAACCGGAGACCCACGCGAAGGAGGCTGCAGCGTCAGAACTTGGTTGTAACTTCTATTCGTTTACCACTTTAATAGATGACTATGATTATGGTTCCACTCCTTTTTCCATTATGTTAATGCGAGTAATGTCTTTTCCGACCGATGTTTAGTTACGTATGCTGGTTCCTATGCTTGTATCTGTTTGTTCTTTCTGTGTGCAGGTGTTCATCCACGGAGATCGTGGAAGGATTGTGATCTGCCAGGACTGAAGGACGAGGACATCTCTTTTTTCAGATCGAGCGCTGGAATCCAGGTAGGTTCTTATCCCAAATCTTTCATTCGTAACTAGGAGCCTGCGTCATAGCATTGTTTGTTTGTTGCTAGACCCCTGCTGGGCTAGTAGGGATCGCCTCTGTCCGCCGAGAGGATTTATTCCCAACACATGTAGATCCACGGTGCATTCCTTTG